>JARZZO010000004.1:26596979-27039479 GCA_030544215.1 Zantedeschia hybrid cultivar | reverse complement strand
CAAAAGCGCATCATACTTGCTTGACGCAATTCAGGCCCCATGCACTAAGCTCATGAAGACCAAAAATAAAGAATTCAATATCAAAATCGACCCAATATCTGAATATGAAACCTAATACCTTACACTATGCCTTCCTCCTGCTTGTCGTAATTATATGTAATAAAGATTGGACTTCAAGTTCTGTTTTTAAATAAATTGCAGAGATTTCTAGTTCCTATAATCTCGGGCATTCCCCACATCCCATGTATAGGCCAGACAACACCGTTTCTCTCCCAGCAAAGTAGATGCAACTAGCCCTGCACATCCAAACAGAGCCTCAACCTGTAAGTCTCAGCTTTTCCTTCACTTCCATTTAGTATTAGCTTGAAACAAACACTACTAATCTAAATGTTGCTTTGCTTCAAATATTAGGTGCTTCCTCATATGCGGTATTATTTATCTCTTAAGACATATGCCATATTGTTTTGCTTTTCTCTCATAATTATTGAAATGCCTATTAAGCTCTTGCATGAAGCCTTAAATGGACAAATTTGCTGACTTCGAGTTTGCAACTTTGTTCAAAAGTCTTGCAAACGCTTTGTCGAATATGTGAATGAGGTTTAGTAAGCTTCATCTAAAAAAGTGTCTAAACTAAATAGAAAGATAGAAAAGAAGGAAAGAGTTTACCGTCAGCCATCATGCAACCCGTGACTACGTTGATGGCAGACGACGAGAACAAAAGAGTGCTGAGAAAATGATCTCTCATATTTTACTTGGCTCTCATACAGAAGCCACATAAGTATATCCATAGAACCGTTTAGGGTAAAATACTTAAAAGTTCTTTTGGGATACCATGCAAATCTACAACAGGGACCCACGTCATAGAAGTTATTCTATAATATTGTAGAATAAGTAAAGGAGTTGGAAAGATCACATCATTGATTCATGTACAAAATATTTGCAGATCTGTATGTTGGGTACTGCTTTGTCATTTCTTCCCAATAAAAGTAACTCCTCTAGAGTTATGAAATATTTGAAATGTTCTTGCAAGGACCAACAATCTATATATAGGTGTTAGTAACAAGTTGCCCTTTAAGACACATCCAAAACAAATGCTTATAAGTATTATTTAAAAAGTACTCTCTTAAAGCTTTACCATATGCAATTGAACATCCATTCAAAATAAAGGATCACATGGTATCCATTAGTCAAAGGTGGGCTTATTATTCTCTTAGGGGACTGTTATATGCATTTATTAAGGATGAACATGTACGACATGCACTTTGATAACTCTAATCTTTTAGAGTGTTGAGAATGATGAATAGACTATATTCTTATATTCTTTTTATAAGCACTTAATGTTTTAGTCATATATAACTTTTTTTGCTTGTTCACAATGACACTATTTTGGTCATTATTATTTTTTGTATTGTTCATGAAATCTATGTCAAACTTCCATAGCTAAGGGTAAATCAACTCTAACCACCCCACTCCGTGGAGGCTTGGTAAGCTGGCATAACGCTGGGTGGTGGGCGGTTGTGGTGGTAGCCAAGCCTACCGGGGGAGACTAGGTACTGCTATATGGTGTGCTTCCCCTAGCTTGCAGGAGAATATGATGTTCGTGGCAGGGGACCTCCGAAGCTCAAGGCCCACCTCGAGTGGGTCAATGATGTGTGGGTCTATCCCAATGAGAGCACGCCAACGAGCCTCCTTTCCCTATACATGCTGCCTAGGTTGGATTCAAATTTAGGCCTTTTTAGCCCAACATCAACTTTCTCTCTAAATCTCAAACCTCCCTGCACTGCACCTTCCCAGCTCAACGATTTGATTGTTTTTGGCTAAGAAATCACTTTATTGGCTGAGTTAAGTTAAAAGTTTTGGTGAGCTTGGGGTAGGTTTGGGCTTGAGCTCAATCTCGAATAATCATGATCGAGTCGAGCTCGAGCGAGTTAAAGCTCGGCTTTACTCGATTCAGGGCCATCCCTAGTTGGAGGCATCAAATTGGGGGCAGCTTAACAATATCTAGCAGCAAATTGTTCTTCGATGAATCTACTTTAGGTAACATTTTATATTTCCGCTCTTCCTTTGGTTTCTAACTTTAACATACGATTTTTAGTTCTTAGTAAGTCAGAGGCATCAATTTGGGGGTAGCTTAAAAAAAAGCTCAGCAGCAACTCAAACTTCGATGAATCTCCTTTCAGGTAAGATGATGTATTCCTTCTCCTCCCTTAGGCTCTAACTTTAGTATAGATAAGATTTGCAGTTGTTAATAGGCAGTTGGAAGCATTAAATCGTGGGCAGATCGATAATATCTCTGCAGCAAGTCAAATTTCAATGAATCTCCTTTCAAGTAAGTTAATACATTCTTGCTCCTCCTTCCTTTGATTTCTAGCAAGTAGGAGGAATCAAATTGGGGGTAGCTTGACAAAATCTAAGTAGCGTCTAAGACTTCGATGTATCTCCTTTTAAGTATGGTGATATATTTGTGTAAGATTTGCAGTTTCTAGTAAGTAGACGGCATTGAATTGGGAGCAGCTCGACAATATCTCAGTAACAATAGAGACTTCAATGAAGCACCTTTCAAGTAAGATGATACATTCTTGCTCCTTCTTTCATATCTAACTTTAGTATATATAAGATTTACACCCTTTATTAAGTAGTTGCAATCTTTAAATTGGGCGCAACTCAATAAAATCTCAGTAGCTACTCGGACTGCAATGGATCTCCTTTCAAGTAACATGATACATTTCTACTCCTTTGGTTTCTTCTAACTTTAATATATATATGATTTGCAACTTTTAGAAAGTAGTTGCAGTCATCGGATTGGGTGCAACTCAACAAAATATTAGTAGCAACTTGAACTTCGATGAATCTCCTTTCATGTAAAGTGATACATTCCTACTCCTCCTTTGGTTTCTAACTTTAGCATAAGATTTGTAGCTGCTAGTAAGTAGGAGCCATCAAATTGGGGGCAGTTTGACAAAATCTAAGCAATAACTCAAACTTCAAGGATCTCCTTTCAAGTAAGGTGATACATTCCTACTCTTTCTTTGGTATCTAACATTTACATATAAGATTTACAGTTTTTAGTAAGCAGTTGGAGGCATCAAATCGAGGTAGCTCGATGATATCTCAGTAGCATCTCGGATTTGGATGAATCTCCTCTCAAGTAAGGTGATATAGTCCTGCTCCTCCTTTGATTTCTAACTTTAAGGTAAAGATTTATAGTTCTTAGTAAATAGGCACAATAAAATTAAGGGCAGCTCAACGATATCTCAGCAACAAGTCAGACTTTATTGAATCTACTTTCAGGTTAAGTATGATACATTCCTTCTCCTCCTTTCGTTTCGAAACATAAGATTTGTAGTTCCTAGTAAGTGGAAGGCTTCATCGAATCTCAGCGGAGACTCAGACTTCGATGAATCTCTTTTCAGATAAGGTGACATATTCATGCTCTGATTTTGAGTTTCTGATTAGTTAATTTTCTATCTTCTTATCTATTTAGATGTTAATTTTTATATAATAAACTAGAATGATAAGATTGTTTGATTAAGGTTTAAATGCAAAAGTAGATTGATAGGTTATTAGTATTATTTGCTTACAATATAGAATGCTATAAGGTTGATTGGGTTTTACAAAGGATATACATAAGTTTACAATATTAAACATGTATTTCTCAAGACTAATATGTTATTAATATTGTTTATAATGTTGATTGGATTTTACGAAGGATATACATAAGTTTGGAATACTAAAATTGTGACTGTCATGCCTTTAAATTTTAAGACAATATGTCAGCAGCAATATGTCAGCAACAACTGAGACTTTAATTAATCTCCTTTCAAGTTAAGTATGATACATTCCTTCTCCTTTGGTTTTGAAACATAAGATTTGTAGTTCCTAGTAAATGGAAGGCTTCATCAAATCTTAGCAGTAACTCGGACTTCGATGAATCTCCTTTTAGGTAAGGTAATACATTCATGCTCCTTTAATTTTAAGTTTCTGATTAGTCAATTTTGTATGTTCTTATCTATTTAGATGTTAATTTTTATATAATAAATTAAAATGAGAAGATTATTTGATTAAGGTTTAAACGTAAAGTAGACTGATAGGTTATCAATATTGTGGGCCTAGAATATAGAATGCTATAAGGTTGATTGGGTTTTACAAAGGATATACATAAGTTTATAATATTAAACATGTATTTCTTAAGACTAATATGTTATTAATATTGTAGGCTTAGAACATATAATGCTATAATGTTTATTGGGTTTTATGAAGGATATACATAAGTTTGCAATACTAAAATTGTGACTGTCATGCCTTTAAATTTTAAGACAATGGTGACGATAAATGACATCACAGTAATACAAGTTAAGAATCAACAAAATGAAGAGAGAGTCTTGAAACAATTAAAGAGAGTCCTAAAACAATTAAGTCACATAAAGATTAGCTCGATATGTGTTATCCTTATGAAAGTATGGAACCCTTTTGAAGCCTCTGTTCATAGTACTAACGACTGTTGCCCAAAGCTAAGAAATAGATTATTAAAAATTACTAAAAATTACTCTAACAGAAATTAAATGCGGAAGCTAATAAATGGACAGAAAGCGATAGAAATAGAGAAACAATCACACAATAAATGCTCATGAGATTTATATTGGTTCAATCTGTCCAGACCTATGTCCAGTCTTCAAGAAACCACTTGAAATTTCTACTAACAGCAAGGTACCAACCCCTTGCAAGTTACATACGACAACCTTCTGCAACTGCAGGCCCTCTCTTCAACAAGAAGATCAACAACCTCCTACTTC
Source organism: Zantedeschia hybrid cultivar (assembly GCA_030544215.1). Lineage (NCBI taxonomy): Eukaryota > Viridiplantae > Streptophyta > Magnoliopsida > Alismatales > Araceae > Zantedeschia > Zantedeschia hybrid cultivar. The sequence goes on along the minus strand of JARZZO010000004.1, from coordinate 27,034,686 downwards.
CAGCGGGCCTTTCTTCTACAACTCAAAAGAGGAAACAAAGCAAATGTAGAATATAGAGAGTGCCTAAGAAATAGGCAAGTGTTCACAAAGAACACATCACAAATCAAGACAGAAAATAAACAACTATGTTGCACAAGTCTTGATCTGAAGAAGATCTCGAAGAGCTTCTTATTAGAATGAAAAGGCATAACTCTTGAGATCTTCAAGTTGTTTCTCTCAATAGGCTAGGCACGTTTACTCTTGCTCAAACTGGGGTGTGTGTATCTCTTGTGTGTCTATGTTCTATGTTTGTCTATTCTCTGGTGAAGGGTTTCTACTTATATCCTTCTTCAAATTAATATGCTAGACTGATGTACTTGAAGAAGGCTTATTCCTGCCTATATCTAACGTTCAAAATCTTAAGAGAGAAGTTGGAGAGAGAGCATGGCGGATCTGCTACGTTGGAGGACTCGAGGTAGCATGAATTGATGCATGGAAGTTTCCTCAGGTACATATCTTGTGCTGTCAGGTTAGACCTGCAAAAACCGCAAACATTAAAAAAGGTAAGATTGGTTTTTTCCTGCCATTGTGTCAGTTTCTAGCAGAAGTCTATGATAATACAAGGTGCATAGAAACTCTAACAAATATATCATATAATGATATGGCAGAGATCTCAGTCAAAAAGTATTTATAAAATATAACCTGAGAGTACTGGCTAATTTAAATTGAATTCAATTAAAGAATTTCGCTAGCCGAAGTTACAAGATAATCAGAATAGCAAATCTTTAATATAAATAATAAACGTACACTAATCGAAGTGAGACTTTGGCCACTTAATTGAAGTCAATAAGTAAGTGTTAGTCTGACTTACAAATAGACTGTTAATCGATACATGTGGCTCTCACTCAGATTAGAGAAATGACTTGACTTAAAACAGAGGAGGAATAGTTAATTGAAGTGATAATTAAAGCGTTATACGAAGTCTTAATGGATACGGTGAAACTTGAGTGCAGTCTCTCGTTGTTTGAAGTCCAATTTTTCATTAGTTGCAGTGAGACTTATGATCAGTAATCAAAGAAACATCGTTAATCGAAATAAAGTTGCAACCGTTAATCGAAGTGAAACTTACAATGTTACTTGAAGTGAAGTCTGAGACGAAACTTCGATTTGCATTATAACAGTAACCGAAAGGATATCTAAAAACGCTAATAGAAATGAGACTAAAACTTTGTTTCGATTATGACACAAAAGGTAACTCTAAGTTGAGTTTCAATTAACGTTATCAAGGTAATCGAAGTGGTTGGTCAAATATTAATCGAAGTCAGACTTGGACGGATTCGAAGTGAACACTATAAATAGTAATCAAATGTGACTATAAAATGTTAATCGATAGGGAACTTAAAACGCTATTCTATGTAAGTTTGACATAGATTTCATGAACAATACAAAAAATAATAATGACCAAAATAATGTTATTGTGAACAAGCAAAAAGAAGTTACATATGACTAAAATATTAAGTGCTTATAAAAAGAATATAGTCTATTAATCATTCTTAACACTCTAAAAGATTAGAGTTATTAAAATGCATGTCGTGCATGTTCATCCTCAATGAATGCATATGACAGTCCCCTAAGAGAATAATAAGCCCATTATTTTAATTAATGGATACCATGTGATCCTTTATTTTAAATAGGATGTCCAATTGTGTATGGTAAAGCTTTGAGAGAGCAGTTCTTAAATAATACTTATAAACATTTGTAACTATTTTCTAATGTGGTCTGCAGCTTGCATCACTTGTGACTGTTGCTGACAGAGTTGCATTATTTCTTTTTCGATGAAGCACCTCCATAATTATCATCCCTTGTAAAGACCAATTTAAAGACTGATCCAGGATAACCTTTGCCTTCCTCTTATGGACTTGAGATTAAGAGTTAGTTTTTGTCTTGTCTTTGCAGACAATGTTGGAATTTTATTTGCTAATATGAGATCTATCAACCCCTTGTATGACATTTATTGACATGGCCTTTTCACCCCTTGAATAAGGTAATGGGGGATTCACCAAATACTTCCCTTTTTTTATGACCCTATTTGAGATCATTCCCTCTACTATGTCTTTAAACATGTGATAATCCTCAAGGATATGACCCGATAAGCTATGGTATTGCCATATAGTTAGGATTATAGACCATATACTTGATTTTGGTAGGAAAATAATTCTTTCTCTGAGACACAATTGAATAATTCATGAGTTTTATCTTTTAGGAAGGAGTAGACTCTCTGAAGTTTGCAAGCTATAGAGATGTCATACTAGTGTCAATTTTGACATTGCCTAATCAAGATTCTCTTGAAGATGAAATTATGTCTATCATGGCAAGTAAGTGTCCATAGAAGCTTTTCCTCCTTTTTATAGGAATAAGGTAAAGAGCTTTGCATGCGAGCCTCCACAGGACGTAACAGTGATAAAGATGCTCAATAAAGTCTAGAAGGAGTTAGGGCCGCGTCAACAACAATCTCAATTAATGGAGAGATATTATACATTGGAAGGTTGATGATTGGGGCCCACGCTAAAGAAGATGAAGAGGGGCTTATAAAGGAGATGTTTTAAATTGATCTTTCGCGAAGTCCTAATCCGATAAATATTATTGATGTGGAGGGATAGGGGACAATGCAAACAACTCCCTGAGATGCAGCTTGTGCAGCAAGGGAGTGGCAAAGATCGAAGCATTCATCCGTTCACATAACAAGAGATCAAAGGGGGACACATGAAGACTCTTATATATTGCAGGGACTAGCTAGCTTGACCCTGTTTTCATGATTGAAACATATGTGAGTAGGGGATCTTCTAATGGTATGCTTGAAGAGGACGACATTCAGAGAACATGTCTTGCAAATTTCAGAGAGTTTACTCCTTTTCAAAGGATAAGACTTATGGATTGTTCAATTTGTGTCTCGGAGAAAGAATTCCCAGAACCAAGTAAGATATATGAGGTCTATATTGTGTATGATTCTAATCATTGTCAATACCATTACATACCCTTGAAGGATTGTCATGTGTTCAAAGACATAGTAGAGGGAATAATCTCAAGTGGGGTCATAAAAATAGGGAAATACTTGGCGAACCCACTCATTAACACAAATCTAACCATATGATGGTACCAATCGTGCCCCTTAACATAAATCTAATGGTCAAATTGTGCTGATCATATATGTTAACACAAATATGATGGTCCAATCATTGGGATCATGGCCATTAATACAAATTTAATTGTTCAATTGTACCAATCATGTTTGGTAAACACAAATCTAACATTCCGATCATGTTGATTATGTATGTTCACACAAATCTGATGTCCAGTTGTAACGACCTGCCACCCTATAATCGGAAATCCGATTACTAAATGGGTACCGAGTCATTAAAATTTGGAGCCAAACTAGGATTTCAATAAGTTTGGAAAATAAGTGATAAACCCAGCTACACAATCCACAACACATCGAATTGTAAAGGAAGTGGAGGAATTAAAAATTATTACAATTCGACTTAACTCAGCAAATAATTACATATTCCAACTGAAAAGAAATAATTAAGCGTACAGGCCTGAAAATAGAATAACAACTACATCGGGGCATATCCCGAAACAGTGGCTGTTGGCGCGCAACCCGAGACGGAACCCTCCATGCTACACCTGCTTTGAACCCTCACCTGAAAACCGCAGGGGTGAGTCACACCGAAATGGACTCAGTAGGGATCCTCCGATCTCCACCACCCACACACGCAACTACAGTGCAACAAGACTAGATATAGGCAATTAAAGCAAAACAGTAAACACAACTCCCAAAGATTCCCAAATTTCGACATAAAACACATGCATTTGTAAATGCAACAAGCACAACTCTGAAACCACTCCACCACAGAGTCCACAACTAGCGTCTCGGCTAAACACACAAACCACACAGCCGAACGCGGAAAACACCGACCCGCTGAGATGGAACAGCAACCCCCCGAATAGAGTGCTGGCTACTCCGGCCTGTCTAGCTCTAAGTGGTTCTGCCTCCTCTAGCCACGAGTGACACTCCGAAGTGTTCCACTCCCACACCAGTACTAGCAATACCCGGGGTACACCAAGTGACCCTCTCTCACTAGGCGTCACCCTACCAGTCCCGCACTGGCACTGTGTCACTCCCACACCGACACAAGGTGTCAAGCGCTAACAACTATCACTCTAGGTCCACAATCGCACAAAACATAACATGGTGCGATTCGGTCACATGAAAAACCCTTGTCCTTGAAGTACAGTTTCGAACATGCATTTAACCAAACTATCTAACATTGTAAACACATGTTAATTGCATGAATTAATCAGGTTCTGTCTTGGCCGACATCATTTAAGACCTTTAAACAGGTTCAGAGTTGTAGCACTGGGACACAGGGGATACTGGCCTGAATGACATCGCCCATGAGCGGCGATATTTAGCTCTTTATCCGCCCACTGGCATCGGCGTTTGGGTAAATGGGTTGTAAATCGCGTTGGCTATGGTCGATACCATTCTAAATGGCATCACCTGGTCTCGACATCATTTAATGTTCGAAACCGAGGGATCCTCCGGCCTCCACCGAGCCAAAACGCAAAAGAGATAAGGGGAGAAATCCAATAACCAATTTAACACATGCTTTCTACCCAAAAACTTTCATACACATCGCATGCTTCAAAGCAAGAAAATCATGGTTTTAAAGAAAACACAACGAGGATCATCACCCTACCGGTTACTTGAACTCCTCCTAACTCCAAGCCGCCGCCGCTACACCGCAAGCCGCTACCGGTACCACTGTGGATGCCGTTACTCCACTGAGACGCCGGCCACCGTCCGAGAGCAAACTGCCGCGGAGGAGATGGTGATGGTAGTAGTGAGGGTTAGGAGGTTAATGGAGTGGAGAAGAGGAGGGGAGGAGAGAGAGAGGAATGGAGAGAATGAGGGAAAGGAGAGAGGGCTTTGGAGCGTCAATTGAAACCTCGCTAAAACGTGTCATTCCTGGACGATGCCAATTAGACGATAGGACGGGCCGTACACTGGCGAACTCCTGAATAACGTCGTCCATGCAAGACACTATTCAGACGACAAGACCGGGGCCGTACACATGCACCCCAACGCCCGCCCACGCGGCACCCCCGCAAAGCTCCTAAATGGCGTCCCCCTTGGCCACCGTGGTTCAAAATCGCGTCAAGCTTGCCTCAGGCCCACAAGGGCCCAACCCAAAGGGTCCGACACCAAAATCGACCCAACAACTAGATCCGAAACCTTAGTCCTTACACCGATCATCCTGATTATGAGCATTAACACAAATCTAACAATCTGATCATCCTGATAATGATCATGAACATAAATCTAATGGTCTTGTTATGGCGATGATGCCTATCAACACAAATCTAACCATCTGATCATGCCAATTGTGTCTGTTAAAACAAGTTTAACGGTCTGATTATCCTGATCCTTTACCATTAACACAAACTTAATGGGCCAATCATTTTGATCATGCCTATTAACACAAATCTAATAATCCGATCATATTCATCGTGTCTGCAGTGATTCGATCTTATTGATCGTGTCCTATATACATCTGATGGTCTGATCATCCTGATTATAACCATAATGACAAAGTTAACAGTCTGATCGCACCGATCATGATTGTTAACACAAATCTACTAGTCCGATCATATTGAGCATGGCCATCAATGCAAATTTAAGGTTTTGCTTATGCCTATCAAGACTATGATTATAGGATTGATGGTTCGAGTATGGTGATTGTGAATCACCTTAGAGTTCCAAACTAAATTCAACTCTTTATTTGCTTTTCATATTTAATAAAGAGTTGATCAATCCCACAAAAATACGAAAATTCCAAAAGTCTTAAGATTTCTATATTTTTTTTTAGAAGTTTAGAAACATTCCACACCACCATAGACAAAAGATGCTAACTTTCCACTTTTGCTACAAAAGTTTTGGAGGCTTCCATCCCATATGGTCCAAATAGTTGCATGCAACATCATTTACCAACCCTGTCACCCTCTTATCAATCTTAAGATGCTAGGACGTGTTCCAACCTTTCATCAACTCCCTAATATAGGAAGTGGGTGTCCACTGAAGTGACATCCTATCAAAAAGGGTTGTCCACACTAACATAGATAAATTTCAATACACCAGCGAGTGGTCAAGGTCCTTATTGTCAAACAAGCAACAAAATCTCAAGCATGACTCTCCAAGCAAGAAATTCAACCTTTAAAGTTGTGCGGGGATTCCAAATGTGCCGAAGATGAGGCTATCTGATGCCCCATATGTAATCAATCCATAAGCAGGTTTACTGAGAAAGAACCCTCTTCTTCCTACTTCCAATGATGTTTGTCTTTCCTTCTATTGATAAGATTCCATCTTCCAAGTAAGTTTATCTAAACATTTGGTTGGGAAATCTCCTCCTCATAAAAGTTTCTTCTAAGTGTGGAGCCTAACATATACCCTTTCTTCATTATCATAGACCTCCGTTAGTGCCACCTTAGGGGCACCCTGGTAATTCTAAAGAAAAGGGGGTAATTCTGCCAAAACACATTATTACACCATGCATCCGACCAAAATAAGATCCTCTGACCACTACCAATGAAAGAGAACACTCCTGCCTTAATAACATCCCTCATACTAGTGAATAAACAACGCTCTTCCCATTGCTGGAAGCATGAGATGTGGATCAAGGTTCAAGATCCCATATCCTGGCTCTCGTATAATGCTCCTAGACGTTGATTAATGATTGCTACTGGCAGTGAGCTTTTTTCTTTTGCTATTTTATTCTGACTGTTGACTAATGGTGTCCTAGATCGGTCGGGATTGATCGGCTGATGCGATTAGGTTTTTTTGGCCAGACCGATCTGATCCTAGTCTGGTCCTTGCTAATACAAAGTTGGATCGGTTGGGGTTGGCTGACCAGGGGCTGCCATTGGGGCCCCAAAAGCTAGTCAAACTAGATGTTGGAGAGGGCCTCCAAGGTAGTTGGCATTTAGGAATGGCTTGGGGGCCTATAAATAGCATTAATTTGGCCATTCCTATGCTCATCCCGACCCGCTATCACCCCCCTCTCTCTCTCTTTCACACACACACACACACACTTAGGTTCCAAAGAAGACATCCTAATGACTTCACTATGGCACAAAGGCATGTTAGGTGCAATCATCATAATAGCATTGTGCTATAGTGAGGCATTACGATCCTTTAATGAGATCTCATGGCAAGGAAGGAAGGATCGGGAATCGTGCATGGATCGGTTTGATTCCAAGTGTCCAAAGAAGACATTCCAATGAATTCATCATGGCACAAGATCACCGTCACAGCTTGTGCTATGACAAGGCATTAGAATGTCTTCAACGATATGCCATTGCTATAAGATTGATTCCAATGAAGACATTCTAATGAATAGTTGTATGTTTGTTTCTTGTATGTTGTATTGTTATAGTAGATTGTTGTAGCCTTATAATTTTTATATTATTTTGTTAAGGTTCTGTATTTATCTGTAGGAGTATCACAAAAGAATGTGACGTGGTATATTGACATACGCAAAGTTGATAAATTATTTGCGTTGAATGATGTTCACATTGGAGGCAAATAATTCATTAATTATGAGTGTTGCATATTCACAAATTCATATTATTTTGTGATACTTCTATTGAAGGAAACACATGGAAGCGAGACAAAAGAATGTAAATTTTTGAGTCTTTGGATCCAATAGGTTATTTTATGTTCCTTTGAATTGTCCCAAACATTGTAAGCAGCTTTTTTCATATTTTTAGAAGAATTTTTTTATTTTTCTTGAATTTGTCCATGTGCCATTTGTTTGCAAGAAGGGTGGGTTGGGCTGGATTGGTTGGGATCGGACTGGATTGACCAATCGTATCTGTTTGGGCTGGACTGATCCAATTGGTCTTGGCTGGACAAATCCATGCGTGGTTCTTGATCCTTCCTTATTTTGAACCACTACTCACCTATACATGTAAAATTCTTGTACTCTCTTTTAGCTTTATGCACATGTCAATGCGTCATTTATGTTCAAGCTCCCAGACCTTGTCCTCTCTTATAATGCTTCTAGACGTTGATTAATCATTGCTATTAGCAACATGGTTTAAAAAAACTGGCTAGTTCAGTCTGGAACTGGGTGAACCAGATTGGAATTGGCTTGACCTAGTCCAGTTGTGTCAGTTCCTATTTATTCCCTCTCCATCTTCAGGATTCCTGTTTCAGTGGCTAAGAAGTTTGAAGCAATTAGAGGGAGGTTCTTCTGGAAGGGTAACTATGATGGTCCCCTGAAAGGAGGCTACCCAGTTTCTTGGGGTGGTCTGCAGGAGTAAATAGAATGGAGGACTTGGCCTTACGGTCATCAGGACTTTCAATCTGGCCCTCTTGTCCAAGTGATTGTGGGAACTTAGTACTGAAACGTAAGGTCTTTGGCTTGAAGTCATTAAGGGAAAATAATATTCCAGGTCCAAGTCCTGGGATTTGTATTTGCATGTAGAATACAATATCTCTTCTACTGGGTGGGGTATTCTTTAGGCAGCAGACATCATCTTGGTGGTGACCTAGGTCTCCTTAGGTGATGGCAGTCAGTGTCTCTTTTGGATGGATAAGTGGTGCAGCCCCCAACCTTTATCTCGCCTATTCTCGAGACTATTCGACATAGCTTCATATACTTTGGTGGTGGTGGACCAGGTATCTGATTGAATTGCATCTGGGAATGAAGAGATACAAGATTTGCATTCCCTCTCGGTGACTCTTGAAGGACATATGCCAGTTGTTGATCAGCAGAATGCTTCGCAGTGGACATGGGAACCAAAGAAAATATCTGTGTCAAATCAGCTTTCCAAGTGATATCTTTCGGTGGTGCGCGGTCACCCTTCTTCCACCACATTTAGACTCCAAAGTCACAATTGAAGGTCAAGATCCTTGTTTGGAGGATCTCCATCGACATGGTACCTACCTCAGATACATTTATCCGATTTGAATGTGATGTCCCAGTAGTATGCTCTCTTTGTGGGATAGATGAGGAATCCCTGGATCATCTTTTTTTTTATTGTAGCTTCTCTGTAGAGGCTTGGAGATCCATTTGGTCCAAACTAAACCAGTCATGACAGCAGGAGCTAACCGTACAGTCTCTTCAGCGACAATGGCCCCTCATGATGGCACATAGGGAGGACCGCATCATTTGGTGGTTGATCCTTTATGTCACACTTTGAGCCCTCTCGAGAGAGAGGAATAAATGAATATTTAAGAAAGAAGCTACGAACTTAAAGAGAATTGTAATTTTTGTATATGAGAAAGTTAGGGAGTGGGTGAAAGCCTTTTGTGCAGAAAACTTAAGTCTCCTCTACTTTTTTTGCCCTTTTGGGCTAATTGTTAGGGGTACACCATCTTGGTGTGTTGTTTGTTTCCCACATGTAGAGGGGTTTCTTTTTGTATTTCCACAGTGTAAAATTTTTGTATCATTCACTCTTATTTAATGCAATATAGTGGTACCATCCACTTTAAAAAAAGATAAATAGTTTTTGAAAGAATCTTAAATTGGGCTGAAAAGGGTTTGAACCCTCTTGAACGGGCTTAAACCTGCCTAAACCAACCATTAACAAACTTAAAAACTTTGAACTGACCTAAGAATTGGCTTAGAGTTATTTTTTTTAATATACATTTTTAACTTTTAAATTTTTAATGGTTATTTCTCATTTACTGTGTTATATTTTTCACTTAATATCAATAATATAATTAATTTGTATAGGTTAGAATTGACTGTTTGGGCTTGAACCGACCTGAACCTGAACTAGAATTAGAACAGGCGTTGCTCGATTCCGGTTCCTTGTTAGAGGGAAAGAGAGAGACTAGTTGTTAGAGGGTGTGGTTCTGTGGAGTGGGTGGTGGCACCCAGAGGGAGAGAGAATATATGAGAGAGTAGTTGCTGGATGGTGTGGTCTTGTGGATTTGGCAATGGTAGCAACCTATCCTTTTGTGTGTGTGTGTGTGTGTGTGTGTGTGAGAGAGAGAGAGAGAGAGAGAGAGAGAGAGAGAGTAGTTGCTGGAGGGTGTGGTTCTGTGGATTTGGCACTAGCACACTGAGAGAGCGAGTGAGGGAGGGACTAGTTGATCTTGATAGATAGATAGATAGATAGAGAGAGAGAGAGAGAGAGAGAATAGTTGCAGGAGTGTATGATTTTATGGATTTTGCACTGGCACGCGGAGACATGGATTGCGGAATCGGCCGATTCCGATCCGAATCGGCCGATTCGGATCGGAATCGGCCGATTCGGATCGGAATCGGTGGGTTACGATCCGATTCGGGGGGGATTTCACTGTTCCCCCCCACTGATTTGAAAAAAAAAAAAAAAAACTGCCGAAATCGGCCCGAACCGGACCAAATCGGGGCCGGACCAGCCAGATCGGCCGGTCCGGACCCGATCTGGTCCGGTTCGGGCCGGTCCCGATCCCCCCCTTAAGGTTTAAGGGTTTAGGGTTTTAGGGTTTAGGGTTTAGGGTTTAGGTTTTAGGGTTTTAGGGTTAAGGGTTAAGGGTTTAGGGTTTAGGGTTTAGGGTTTTAGGGTTTTAGGGTTTAAGGGTTTAAGGGTTAAGGGTTAAGGGTTAAGGGTTAAAGGTTTAGGCTTTAGGGTTTAGGGTTTAAGGTTTAGGGTTTTAGGGTTAGGGTTTTAGGGTTTAGGGTTTTAGGGTTTTAGGATTTAGGGTTTAGGGTTTTTTAGGGTTTTAGGGTTTAGGGTTTTTTATGGATGTACATGAATTGCATTCATTCTTATTGTACATCAATTGAATAATATGTATGTAATTTTTTATGATTTTTTTTTATTTTTTCCTGATTTTTTCTGACTTTTTTTAATTTTTTTATTATTTTTTAATCTAGCCGAGTCGGACTGGCCAGACTTCATCTGGATCGGCCGACTCGGCCGATCCATCCGAGTCGGATCGGGATCGGCGGGTCCCGATTCGGGGACCCGATCCGATCCGGAATTCCTTGCGCGGAGAGAGTGAATGAGTGAGGGACTCATTGCTCAAGGGTGTGGTTCCGTCGATTTGGCCATGGTAGCAATGGTAAGTCTTGTCTGTTCAGCAAAAGGCTTCTCTTATTGCATTGAGAATCAAATTTATAGTTTGGAACTTGGAAGAGGAAGCTAAGTGGAAGCAAAGATCTAGAATCCAGTGGCCCAAGGAAGGTGATGATAACACAAGATTTTTTTCATATGATAGCTAATGGAAGAAGCAGATGAAATTTTATTTCCAGAATTAAAAATGATGATAATTGGGCGGATGATGAAGAGATAATCAAAGCAGAGATTATTGCTTTACAAATCTCTGTTCACAGCTAAACATAGGTGGTATCCACAGTTGAATGATATAAATGCTGTCAGATTGAATTTTGAAGATAAATCTCTGTTGAATTCCTCTATCTTGGCTGCGGAAATTGAGGATGCGGTTTTCAGTTTAGGAGGGGACAAGGCACCAGGTGTAACGACCCGTCACCCTATAATCGGGGATCCGATTACTAAATGGGTACCGAATCATTAATTTGGAACCAAACCAGGATCTAAGTAAGTCTGGGAAATAAATAATAAACTAAGCTAAACATTCACATCGCATTGAATTGAAATGAAAGTGCAGGAATTAAAAATTATTACAATGCGACTCGATACAGCAAATAATTACATACTCCAACAGAAAGGAAGTAATTAAACATACAAGCCAAAAATAAAATAACAACTACGTCGGGGCATACCCCGGAATAACCGCTGACGGCGCTCAACACACGGCCGCACTCTCCTCGCTAGGTCTGCTGGGAGTCCTCACCTGAAAACCGCAGGGGTGAGTCTCAAAGACAAGACTCAGTAGGGATCCTTCGATCCCCACTGCCCACGCACACACCCACAAGTGTAAAATACAGCCGACGGTAAATTAACAAACACAGTGGTAAGTACAATTCCTAATTTTCAACGTGGAATCACATGCAGTCGAAATGTATTAAACATGCATATTTCTAAACCAGACGACCAGGGAACCTACAACCGTCGTCTCGATAGAACACGCCAACCACGCAAACAACAGTGGGAAAGCTTCGACCCGCTGAGACCAAGCAGTAACCCCTCGGATAGCACTCTAGCTACTCCGGCCCAACTGGCTCAGGTGGTTACTCCTTCCCTCAGCTTGAGTGACACTCCGAATGTACCACGCCCACACCGGTACTAGCTGACCCCGGGGTTCACCAGGTGACCCTCTCTCACTAGGCGTCACCTCGCCCACGCCCCCACCGGCGCTGTGCTCCACCCACACCAGCACAGGATGATAAAATGCTACAATTGTCACTCCAGGTCCACAGTAACACAAAACCCAGCACAGTACGATCCGGTCACGTGAAAAGTCCGCGATCGCATAACACATAACGTAATACCATCCGGTCATGAAGAATCCATCTCTACCAAGTACACTAAGGCATGCACTAACCAACTATCTAGCAGTATGAACACAGTTTACTGGCATGAATTAGTGTAGTTCTGTCTTGAATCGCGTCGCCCAAGGCCGACGCCATTCAAGCTCCATGTACTGGTTTATATAAAACACTGGCCTCAGAATCTGGCCTAAAAGGCGTCGACACCAGTGGTCGCCTTTTAAAAGGCGTCAACATCCTCAGACGCCATTAAACACAGAAATCCAGAATTTACAGAAACCATTAACCAAGGGATTTCTGCCTTAAAAGGCGTCATAGTTACCCGACGCTATTCCGCATCGCGTCGTCCACCCATGACGTCTTTTAGTCTCATAATTCCCGAACTGACAGAGCCTTTGTAAGACGATTCCTGCCTAAAAGGCGTCATGATGGCCCGACGCCCTTCAAAAAGGCGTCGTCCATGCACGACGTCTTTCAACCTCATGAACTAGGTCTGTCATGAGCCTGAGGGCTCCCCTTTTCATTCCTAAAAACTCCGAAATCACCCAAAACAGAGGAGAAAGAGGGGCGAATCCAACCATCAGGAAACCACATTCATAGAAATCCCCCATTTTACCAAGAAGAGCTCCTAAACATGCTTGTTCTACCCCCCGGAATCATAGATCTAAAACATGCTTTAGGAGGAAGAATCATGATTTGAACATAGAACACAATGAGAATCGTCACCCTACCGGTTACTTGAACTCCTCCAAGCTTCAAGCCGTCCACCCGACTCGCCCCACGCCGCCGCCGGTACCGCCGTGGTCGTCCTTACTCCACCGTGACGTCGGCCGCCGTCCGGAGTGCAAAACGCCGCAGTGGAAGTGGAGGTGGTAGTGGTGGGAGCTAGGTATGGGATGGAGTGGAGGGAAAGATGAATTGGTGGAAGGAAAAGAGGGAGGAGGGGGGGCTGCCACCGGGATCGCCGGAAGGGAGGAGAGAAAGAGAGGAGGAAGAAAAATAAGGGAAAGAAGGAGGGCTCGCGGGGTTAACCAGAGACTGGCTAAAACGCGTCGGCATAGACGGACGCCTATCAGGTGATGTGACGGCTACTCTGACAGGACTCTGAAACGCGTCGTTCTATACAGACACCGTTTAGAAGACATGTCAGGGCCGTACTCTGACAATCCCAGAGTCGCAGTCTGAAAGGCGTCGTCCCATGCAGATGCCGTTCAGACGACACGACATGGCCGTACTCTCGCGGCCCAAAGTCAGCCCACGTGGCAGAACCTTAAAACGCGTCTGCAATAGTGGACGCCGTTTAAACCGCGTCTCGCGGGCTCGACGCGAAACATCACAGAGTCTCTGTCCCACTGGAGCCTGAACTACAGGTTCCGACCCCGAAAACCGAATTCGAAAGCCTCAGTCCTTATATTCTCCCCCCCTTAAAAGAATTTCGCCCCCGAAATTATCTGCTAGAATTAATAAGGTCAAAAATAGGGATACAAGTCCACAAGGAGACTTACGAAAAGAGGTAAGGAAACTGCTCCCGCATCTCATCTTCCCGCTCCCAGGTTGCCTCACCTCCGGAGCGATATTGCCAAATCACCTTGACCAAGGGCACAACCTTGTTCCGCAGGACCTGTTCTCTGCGATCCTCAATACGAACAGAAAACTCTGGAAAGGACAGGTCCTCAGCGACCTCCAACTCTGAAAAATCTAAAACATGGGACGGATCCTGAACATACTTTATCAGCAAGGAAACATGGAACACACCGTGCACCCTTGCAAGACTGGGCGGCAAGGCCAGCTGATACGCGGTTTCCCCAATTCGAGCAAGAATGGGAAAAGGTCCAATATATCGCGGACTCAACTTGCCTCGCTTCCCGAATCTCATCACACCCTTGGAGGGTGAGACTCGGAGAAACACGTGGTCCCCAACCTCAAACTCAAGCGGTCTCCGTCGGACGTCAGCATAACTCTTCTGCCTACTCTGAGCTGCGGTCAACCTCTGCCGAACTGTCTTGGCAATCTCAGCACACTGCTGTACTAACTCTGGTCCCGCTATCTGATTTTCACCGATCTCGGACCAACACACCGGAGATCGACACGGTCGCCCATACAAAGCCTCGTAAGGCGCCATGCCGATACTGGAATGGTAACTGTTGTTGTAGGAAAACTCTACTGTGGACAAATGCTGCTCCCAAGAACCTCCCCAGTCTAAGCAACATGCCCTGAGCATATCCTCCAAGGTCTGAATGGTCCTTTCCGACTGTCCATCGGTCTCGGGATGGTAGGCCGAACTGAAAGCCAACTGAGTGCCTAAGGCCTTCTGAAAACTCTTCCAGAACCTAGAAGTAAACCTCGGATCTCGATCTGATACGATGGACAAAGGTACCCCGTGCAGAGAGATGATCCGATCTACAAACAACTTGGCCAGCTTGCCAAATGACCAGTCCTTCCTAATTGCTAGGAAGTGTGCCGACTTGGTCAGCCGATCTACGATGACCCAGATAGCGTCTTTCCTACTAGGGGATGTAGGCAGTCCCATCACAAAGTCCATAGTCACATGCTTCCATTTCCATTCCGGAATCGGCAAGGGCTGCAACAATCCCCCAGGTCTCTGATGCTCGGCCTTAACCTGCTGACAAGTCATGCATCTAGCCACATACTCAGCCACATCTTTCTTCATACCAGGCCACCATAAGTGCCTCCTCAAACAATGATACATCTTGGTTATCCCGGGATGCACTGCATATCTCGAACGGTGCGCCTCATCAAGTACACACCTGCGCACGTCCTCCTCGGTCGGAACATAAAGTCTACCTCTGAACCTGACAGTACCGTCATCCCACAACTCCACCTCTGACCTCTGGAGAATCTGTGGTAACTCAACATCTGCCCTCTGAGCTTCAATCACAGCATGATACACCGCTGGTTTCACAGTTAAGTTGACCAACACGGCTCTATCATCTTTACGTGGAACCCTAAAGGAAGATTCCACAACCTGCTCGAATAATTTCCATTCTTGAATCATAAGGTATGACATGACTGTCTTCCGACTCAAGGCATCTGCCACTACATTCGCCTTGCCCGGATGATAAGAAAGGTCAAAGTCATAATCTTTAATGAACTCCATCCACTTTCGCTGTCTCAAATTCAGGTCTCTCTGAGTGAACACATACTTCATGCTCTTGTGATCTGTAAAAACCTGGAATTTTTCTCCGTATAAGTAATGTCTCCAAATCTTAAGTGCAAATACCACAGCTGCCAGTTCCAAATCATGGGTAGGATAGTTCTCTTCATGCTTCTTCAGCTGCCGAGAAGCATAAGCCACTACTCTGCCATGCTGCATCAGAACTGCGCCCAAACCTCGACGGGACGCGTCTGAGTAAACCACAAACCCACCTGACCCAGATGGAAGCACCAACACTGGGGCTGACGTGAGGCGAGTTTTTAACTCAATGAAACTCCGCTCACAATCCTTGGTCCACACAAAACAAACTCCCTTTCGAGTCAACCTCGACAAGGGGGCCTCTATCGAAGAAAACCCCTGAACAAACCGCCTGTAATAACCGGCAAGCCCCAAGAAGCTCCTGATCTCAGTCACTGAAGTCGGCCTGCTCCAATCCATCACTGCCTCGATCTTGGCTGGATCCACTGCGATACCTTCACCAGAAATGACATGCCCAAGGAAGTGCACCTCGTCGAGCCAAAACTCACACTTGCTAAACTTGGCGTAAAGTTGGTGCTCTCTCAGGGCCTGCAACACCACCCGAAGATGAGTGGCGTGCTCTTCCTCAGAAGAAGAATATATTAAAATATCATCAACAAATACTACCACAAACTGGTCCAGGTAGGTCCTGAAGACTCGGTTCATCAGATCCATAAAGGCTGCCGGAGCATTGGTCAAGCCGAAAAGCATAACCAAAAACTCATAATGTCCATACCGAGTCCTAAAAGCCGTCTTACTAACATCAACATCCCGGATCCTCATCTGATAATATCCAGATCTCAGGTCAATCTTGGAAAACACCTTCGCAGACTGCAGCTGATCCATCAAATCATCGATCCTTGGAAGTGTGTACTTATTCTTTATCGTAACCTGGTTCAGCTGCCTATAATCAATGCACAACCTCAGAGAACCATCCTTCTTCCTGACAAACAGAACTGGGGCACCCCATGGAGATGTACTGGGACGAATGAAACCCTTATCCAACAACTCCTGCAACTGCGCTTTCAACTCAGCGAGTTCGGCCGGGGCCATCCGATACGGGGCTTTAGACAAAGGCGCCGTACCCGGTGCAAGCTCGATAGTAAACTCGACCTCTCGCTGAGGAGGAAGGCCAGGCAGCTCCTCAGGAAACACATTTACGAAGTCATACACTACAGGCACCTCCCAAGGACTGGAACTCTCACGGACATCAGAAACAACAACAGAGGCAAGGAAGGCCTCACAACCACCAACAAGCAACCTCCGAGCCTTAAAGGCAGAAATGAGAATACCTCGAGAAGAGAACCTATTACCTTGGAAATAGAAGGTCGAGATGTCCGGAATCGAGAAACGCACCCTCTTCTTGTGGCAGTCCACCTCAGCATAAAAGGCTTCCAACCAATCCATGCCCAGGATGATATCAAAGTCACGAATGGCAAGTACAACCAACTGGGCAGGTAGCTCATGACCCTCAATGGTCAAAGGAACATTCCTCAAACAATTATAAGATAACATGAAGTCTCCAGAATGAACATCTACCATCAATCCATCAGATAACTCATTAACGGGTGCAGAAAGAATATCTATGAACTGCTCAGAAATGAAAGAGTGCGAAGCACCCGAATCGATCAACACATGTGCAGAGTTCCCAAGGACAGAAAGTGTACCTTCCACCAAGTTGGACGCGCGAGCCTCCCTCCTGGTGATAGCTAGAACTCTCCCCTGGGTCCTCGGCTTCTTCTGATCACCTGAACCCTGTCCCTGACCATGCCCCCACGGGCACTGCCTCGCCAAATGGCCCTGCTGGCCGCAAGTGAAACACCTCCTCGGAAGAGTAGGACACTGAGTCCCGCCATGGGTACCACCACAGTGCTGGCAAACTGCCGGAAACCTCTGAGCTGGCTCCTGCTGCGCATTGGACACTGACTGGCTCTGCTGATCCTGCCTGGGCCTGTTGCTACCGCTGCTGCCACTACTGCTGCCACCGCCTCGGAAGAATCTCCTGAATCGGGAGCCGAGTGACGACGATCCCGATCCG
The DNA here is from genome assembly GCA_030544215.1 of Zantedeschia hybrid cultivar. Lineage (NCBI taxonomy): Eukaryota > Viridiplantae > Streptophyta > Magnoliopsida > Alismatales > Araceae > Zantedeschia > Zantedeschia hybrid cultivar. The sequence continues at coordinate 27,017,012 of JARZZO010000004.1, read as the reverse complement.
GACGAAGGGGCCGCTGCCGCTGCCTTACCCCTGCCACGAACTGGTCCCTGAGCAGTTAGTCCTCTCTCCCGGGCTGACTGGTTCTGCTGAGCCTCCACTGCTGCTGCACACCTAACCGCTGATGCCAAATCTGTATAACAGTGGGACGCCACGAAGTTCCTCAGACTGAGCCTCAGTCCGTCCACAAACCTCTCAGTACGACGCTCCTCGTCCCCAGATATGAAAGGCACAAACCTTCCGAGTGAAACAAACTTCGCCTGATACTCGAGTACTGTCATACTCCCCTGCGTTAGATCTATAAACTCCCTCTCCTTGGCCCTCTGGACATGTCTAGGGAAATACTGTGCATTGAACTCCTTAACAAAAGTCTCCCATGAAATTTCCCTAAGACTCCTGTCCTCATATGACAAACTCTTCAAGGTGGTCTACCAATCATAGGCGCTATTCTTCAGCATGAAGGTAGCCAACGGAGTCCTCTCCACTGCTGCACAATCCATGGTATCGAAAGTCTTCTCTATCTCCCTAAGCCAGTGAACGGCCTCATCAGGGTCAGGACGACCGGTGAAGTGAGGTGGCCTCAACTTCAGGAACCTCTCAAGTGTAGCTGTGGACCCTCCCCGAGCACTGGAACTCTCACTAGGGTCTCGAGTCTGGTATCTAGCCATAGTGTCCATCATAGCCTCCATAAACTGCTCTACACTCGGTCTCCCGGCCTCGGATCCACTAGGGACATCTCCCCGCTCTTGGATAACCGGCATCCTCTTCCTAAGAGCCATCTACTCGCCTTCAGTCACAAAATCGAAAAGTTCTAATTAGAGTCCTAAAACCTATACTACCGCCGTGCCTGTACGGGATAATGTATTTATTTGCCGGACTCACGACATTTAACCTAGTTATTTATTTATTTGTCAGACCGTATGCTCTGATACCAACTGTAACGACCCGTCACCCTATAATCGGGGATCCAATTACTAAATGGGTACCGAATCATTAATTTGGAACCAAACTAGGATCTAAGTAAGTCTGGGAAATAAATAATAAACTAAGCTAAACATTCACATCGCATTGAATTGAAATGAAAGTGCAGGAATTAAAAATTATTACAATGCGACTCGATACAGCAAATAATTACATACTCCAACAGAAAGGAAGTAATTAAACATACAGGCCATAAATAAAATAACAACTACGTCGGGGCATACCCCGGAATAACCGCTGACGGCGCTCAACACACGGCCGCACTCTCCTCGCTAGGTCTGCTGGGAGTCCTCACCTGAAAACCGCAGGGGTGAGTCTCAAAGACAAGACTCAGTTGGGATCCTTCGATCCCCACTGCCCACGCACACACCCACAAGTGTAAAATACAGCCGACAGTAAATTAACAAGCACAGTCGTAAGTACAATTCTTAATTTTCAACGTAGAATCACATGCAGTCGAAATGTATTAAACATGCATATTTCTAAACCAGACGACCAGGGAACCTACAACCGTCGTCTCGATAGAACACGCCAACCACGCAAACAACAGTGGGAAAGCCTCGACCCGCTGAGACCAAGCAGTAACCCCTCGGATAGCACTCTAGCTACTCCGGCCCAGCTGGCTCAGGTGGTTACTCCTTCCCTCAGCTTGAGTGACACTCCGAATGTACCACGCCCACACCGGTACTAGCTGACCCCGGGGTTCACCAGGTGACCCTCTCTCACTAGGCGTCACCCCGCCCACGCCCCCACCGGCGCTGTGCTCCACCCACACCAGCACAGGGTGATAAAATGCTACAACTGTCACTCAAGGTCCACAGTAACACAAAACCCAGCACAGTACGATCCGGTCACGTGAAAAGTCCGCAATCGCATAACACATAACGTAATACCATCTGGTCATGAAGAATCCATTTCTACCGAGTACACTAAGGCATGCACTAACCAACTATCTAGCAGTATGAACACATTTTACTGGCATGAATTAGTGTAGTTTTGTCTTGAATCGCGTCGCCCCATTCAAGCTCCATGTACTGGTTTATATAAAACACTGGCCTCATAATCTGGCCTAAAAGGCGTCGACACCAGTGGTCGCCTTTTAAAAGGCGTCAACATCCTCAGACGCCATTAAACACAGAAATCCAGAATTTACAGAAACCATTAACCAGGGGATTTCTGCCTTAAAAGGTGTCATGGTTACCCGACGCTATTCCGAATCGCGTCGTCCACCCATGACGTCTTTTAGTCCCATAATTCCCGAGCTGACAGAGCCTTTGTAAGACGATTCCTGCCTAAAAGGCGTCATGATGGCCCGACGCCCTTCAAAAAGACGTCGTCCATGCACGACGTCTTTCAACCTCAGGAACCAGGTCTGTCATGAGCCCGAGGGCTCCCCTTTTCATTCCCAAAAACTCCGAAATCACCCAAAACAGAGGAGAAAGATGGGCGAATCCAACCATCAGGAAACCACATTCATAGAAATCCCCCATTTTACCAAGAAGAGCTCCTAAACATGCTTGTTCTACCCTCCGGAATCATAGATCTAAAATATGCTTTAGGAGGAAGAATCATGATTTGAACATAGAACACAATGGGAATCGTCACCCTACTGGTTACTTGAACTCCTCCAAGCTTCAAGCCGTCCACCCGACTCGCCCCACGCCGCCGCCGGTACCGCCGTGGTCGTCCTTACTCCACCGTGACGTCGGCCGCCGTCCGGAGAGTAAAACGCCGCAGTGGAAGTGGAGGTGGTAGTGGTGGGAGCTAGGTATGGGATGGAGTGGAGGGAAAGATGAAATGGTGGAAGGAAAAGAGGGAGGAGGGGGGGCTGCCATCGGGATCGCCGGAAGGGAGGAGAGAAAGAGAAGAGGAAGAAAAATGAGGGAAAGAAGGAGGGCTCGCGGGGTTAAACAGAGACTGGCTAAAATGCGTCGACATAGACGGACGCCTATCAGGTGATGTGACGGCTGCTCTGACAGGATTCTGAAACGCGTCGTTCTATACAGACGCCGTTTAGAAGACATGTCAGGACCGTACTCTGACAATCCCAGAGTCGCAGTTTGAAAGGCGTCGTCCCATGCGGACGCCGTTCAGACGACACGACAGGGCCGTACTCTCGCGGCCCAAAGCCAGCCCACGTGGCAGAACCTTAAAACGCGTCTGCAACGGTGGACGCCGTTTAAACCGCGTCTTGCGGGCTCGACGCGAAACATCACAGAGTCTCTGTCCCACTGAAACCTGAGCTACAGGGTCCGACCCCGAAAACCGAATCCGAAAGCCTCAGTCCTTACACCAGGGCCGGATGGGTTTCCAATGTTTTTCTATCAGGTAGTTTGGGATGTAGTCAGAGCAGATGTGGTGGACACTGTACAGCAATGGTTTGTCTCTTTAAAAGGTGGTCAGTTTGTAAATCAAACCTTTGTGATTCTTTTGCCGAAGAAAGAGGAGGTAGTGGAATTGAAAGATTTCCGTCCAATCAATTTATTGAATGGTTCATATAAGATTTTCACAAAATATTGCCAACAAATTGGGGATGGTCATTGGGAAGTTGATAGAACAAAATCAACATGCTTTTGTGCCAGTAAGGAAATTATTCCACGCTTTTCTCACTAACCATCTTTTTTTTTTTTGTAGCTTCTCTGTAGAGAGGCTTGGAGATCCATTTGGTCCAAACTAAACCAGTCATGACAGTAGGAGCTAACCGTATAGTCTCTTCAGCGACAATGGCCCCTCATGATGGCACATAGGGAGGACCGCATCATTTGGTGGTTGATCCTTTATGTCACACTTTGAGCCCTCTCGAGAGAGAGGAATAAATGAATATTTAAGAAAGAAGCTACGAACTCAAAGAGAATTGTAATTTTTGTGTATGAGAAAGTTAAGGAGTGGGTGAAAGCCTTTTGTGCAGAAAACTTAAGTCTCCTCTACTTTTTTTGCCCTTTTGGGCTAATTGTTAGGGGTACACCATCTTGGTGTGTTGTTTGTTTCCCACATGTAGAGGGGTTTCTTTTTGTATTTCCACAGTGTAAAATTTTTGTATCATTCACTCTTATTTAATGCAATATAGTGGTACCATCAAGGTTAAGAAACCCGGGATCGGGTCCCAGATCGGCCGGTCCAAAACCGATCGGATCGGCCGATTCCGATCCGAGTCAGTCCGATCCCGGCAGATCCTGGCTGAGTCAGGCTCGGCTGGTTCGGATAGCAGAAAAAATAGAAAAAAATATGAAAAAATGTGGAAAAAATATAAAACACAAGTCTAATGCATAATTGTGTTGAAATACATTGATTTGAAGTACATAAGATGTTGTTGGACAAAAAAACATTGAATAAACTTACATATATGATTATGAACTTACATTTATTCCAAAAGTACATTATACTGAATGAACATATGGCTAACATACTCAGCCCATGACATATAGCTCTGGTAGTATTGTTCATATTGCATCACATACCGGCTATAGTCATCCGTATTGGTATAAATGACTGAAAATTGTGGATATTCTAGACAACCCCCTGAATAGTCGGATGTATCAGAATGTTGAGGAGGGTAAACTACATATCCAGTAGGCTGACTATACCCTTCGTATGGAGAATATGATGATGCATCTGATAGTTGCTCCTGATATTCCTGAGGAGCTTTACCTTTGTCCTTCCTCCTTGATCTGCTGAATGTTTGAATGGAAGATTCTTCACGTCCTCCTCTGCTACCATGATGTTCATCTTGGGTAGCATGTGTGTATTCTTCTTCTCCAGTGAATTGAATTGGTGGAGCTGGGGCTGGGGCACTGGTAGCATCTCCGCCATCCTCAGAACTGTCGGAGCTCGTCTTTGATGTCGAGTCATTTGAGGTTTGATATTGGACCTCATCACTTGGTTCTGGCGTTTCATCATCTTCCTCGATAGTCTCCAGATCAGCAATTTGAATTCCAGTACCACTCTTCCTTTTGCTTGGTGCTTGTTTTTTGCTCTTCTTCTGACGTTTTGGAGAAGGAGGTTGAAAATTAGTAAGTAATGGAACATTATCTAACTCACCTTCCGCCCATTCCCGATCATTTGGGTTGAATTCAGGCTCATTTGAGGTGCTTGCATCAACCCATGCATTTAGTGGATATTGCTCCTCGAACAGCTCATCCAAGTCTATGGGTTCTTCTGCATGTGTCGTCTCTGTGGCTTGTCCGAAAATTCTCTCTTTCTCCTGCCTTTGAAGGTTCCTTATGAGCTCCAGATTTTTTAGCTTCAACCTCATGTTATAATGACAGAATACTAGCTTCTCTAGACTGCTCGACTTCAATCTATTCCTTTGCTTGGTGTGAATCAAGCCAAAGGTGCTCCAGTTTCTCTCACAGCCTGATGAAGAGGTTGTTTGACTTAAGACCCGAATCGCAACATAGGCTAGATCTTCATACCCATATGCTTTTCCATGATCTAGCCACCAGTCAGCTGTAAATAGAAAATTGGCCATGTCAACAATGTGCAAGTTATAATTAAAATTTAAGTAGAACATCTAGTTAATAATTTTCAAACCTGGACTCAAAATTTTGGCAGCTCTTTGAGCAGTACTTGTCCCAAAGTGGTATAACATCATTCTGTAATCATGCATTTGCTTGCATGCCAATATTGCTCTGTCCTCATCTGCAAGCATACGCTTAATAACAGACTTAGCCCCCATCAACACTTCCGAACAACTATCATAGCTATCCTTCTTCCCATGAATTCTAAATATGTACTGAGGGTTGAAAAAATAACCTAAATAAATAAGTCGAAGTTAGTTATTACTTAAGAAAAATGTGTATACAAATAATACATATAGAAAGTTAGTAGCTTACCAGCTGCATGAAGATCGTGATGTAAAGTGTGTTCCCAACGTCTGTCTATTATGTCCCACCACTTCACAAAGGTTATTGGGTTGTTCAGTTGAATGAGCTCCTTAGCTTTGTCCATAGCTTCATATAAATATCCCATATCCGATCTTCTTTCTCCATCACAAGATCGCAAGACACGGACAAGCGGTTCTACAACATTTAACACCGCTTGCACCCCCCTCTAGAAGGGTCTAGACTGAATTAGATCAGCCACTTTCTTACTTTTCTCTCTGACCTTAGTTGGTACATGCCGCAATATGTGATTCTCCCAATCTTCCGATGCCACCATCCTAATCAAGTTGTTCTTTTGTTGACTTAAACTATCTAGAGAGATATATTGAGATGCAAACCTAGTGGCTCCCGGACGAAGCAACTCTCTTCCATGAGTATGTGTGCGCATGATATCTAGAATGTTGTTGTGGTTGTAGATGAATGTGGTGATAAATCGACCACTCTTGACCACTCCATCTACCATCGGATCAGAGCAAATGTCTTCCAACATCAAGTCAATACAATGAGCAGAACAGGGAACCCAGTATAAATGTTCTCTCTTGTAAGGACCGAGGTTTCGGGTTCTGTATTCGGGTCGGGATCGGGCCGGATCCCCTGGTTTGGACCCCGTGGGGTCTTGTGATTTCTGGCTGAATGGCGTCAGCGCTCGTCGACGCCTTTCAAAAGGCGTCAGGGTGTGTGGACGCCATTTAGGTTCGCAGGATGTTGTGCCACGTGTGCGCCACGTGGGCGGTTTTCGGGCCGCGAGAGTACGGCCCCTGTCATTTCGTCTGAACGGCGTCCATGTTGGTCGACGCGATTCAGACTGCGACATCTGCGATGTCAGGGCACGGCGCCAGAGCGTTGACAGTACGGCCTGTCCTGTCGTCTGAACGGCGTCCGTGGAGGGTGACGCGTTTCAGAGCGCTGTCAGTACGGCTGTCCTGTCAGACTAAATGGCGTCTGCCTCGATCGACGCGTTTTAGCGGGATGCTGGTTGACCCCGCGAGCCTCCCCTTCTTTCCCTCACTTTCGCCTCCACACTCTCTCTCTCCTCGCCTCTCCGCTCCCTCTCCGCTCTTCTTCCCCTTCCCTTCCTCTTCTTCCTCTTCCACCACTCCAACACCACCTTACCTCTCACCTCTACCTCCACCACTTCCTTCGCGGTGTTCCACTCTCCGGACGGCGGCCGACGTCCCGGCGGAGTGGCGGCGTCCTCGAGGGTACCGGCGGCGGTGTGCGGTGCGGCGGGACGGCGGCACGGAGCTTGGCGGAGTTCAAGAACCGGTAGGGGGACGAACCTTGCATGTGATGTTCGTGTGATTCTCGGCGTGACGTGATGTATTTGGGGCTAGATTGAGCATGTTTAGGGGGTTTCTTGTGGGAATGGCGGTGTTTGTGATCGTGTTTTCGTAAGCATGATTGTGTGGTTGAGCTTCTCTCCTTCCCCCTTTGATTTTGGGGTTTTCGGGGTGCTTGGGGTTCAAGGGAGAAACCCTCGGTTCGAATCAGGGAACCTGGTTTCTAGCGCTAAACGGCGTCGTCCCTGGTCGACGCCTTTCAAAGGGCGTCTGGGCAGCACGACGCCTTTTAGAGGCAGAAATCCCCCTGTTCGATGCTTCTTTGAATAGAGTTCCTGGTGCTAAAAGACGTCATGGGTGGACGACGCCTTTTAGAAGGACGTCGGGCCACCATGACGCCATTTAGGCAGGGAATCGCTCCGCTTGAGGGCCTGAAATTCTGGGTTTTTATTGTGAATGGCGTCGGTTTATGCGGACGCGTTTCAAAAGGCGTCTCTCTGTGAAGACGCGTTTTGAAGCGATAATCTGACGTTTAACTGAACCTGTCTGAGGGACTTGAATGGCGTCGACTTCGGTCGACGCGATTCAAGACAGAAGTGTTATATTACTGGTTTTAGCATGTGTTTCACTGTGGAAGGTTCTGAGGCAGGTTTTATGTTGTATACTGAGACTGAGGACTTCTGCATGAATGAGATTTCATCATCTATGGGTGTGTGCTTTAACCGTACGTTGAGACTGGGGTTTACTGTGCGAATGGAATGACAGCATGTTATATATGTGTGTGTGTGCTTATACGACTGTGGATCGATATGGCTGTGGTTTCCGATGTCACCATGGACCGGTGGGGACAGGGTCATGGTGTCTGTGAGGAGGGGTACATGTTGTGGTTTACCTTTAGCTGAGGGAAGCATAACCACCTTGAGCCCGTCGGGCCGGAGTAGCTGGTGCGCTATCCGAGGGGTTGCTGCTTGGCCTCAGCGGGTCGGGTTTCCCTTGTTTGTCGTGACAGCTTCCGGCGTGTTTCTTGCTGTGGAGCTGGTGGTGTTACTGGTGGGAGTTGGTTTACCCTTTAGCCATTGGGTCTGATGTGACCTTTGATCAAGGTTACGAGTGGTACCCTTAGCCCTTGGCCTGATGCAGCCCGGGAGAGTTGGGTTTGCGGGTAGTTCCTATAGCTTCGGCTTGACGGGGGTTCGCCGGTCCCCAGGGCCCTCCTGGAAGCGCTGAGGCCTAGCGTGGAGGCAATCCGGTGGTAGGACAGTAGTCTAGACTGCTTGTGTGCACACGTAGCTGGCAGTGGCGGTACACTGAGTCCAGCTAGTCCTAGTTTGGCTCACTGCCTCACCCTACAGTGCCCCGGAACACTGTAGGGGTGGACAGGCGTGAGCAGTGGTGGTAGTGTTGGGAGGCGACGTTTGACTTCGGTCGATAGTGTGGTTCAGTCGCTTCGTGGACTTTGACTGTGAGACGTGACTTTGTGTTGGGTTCTTCGGGGTACTTGGTACTGTTCTTGTTACACTGCTTATCGTACGGTTCCTATCAGGTTGAGTGCTATGTTTACTGCTTTACTTAATTGCCATATATTCCTGTTGTTACACTTGTGGGTGTGTGAGTGGGAGGCAGGGGATCGGATGATCCCTACTGAGCCCAATTCTGGTGTGGCTCACTCCCTGCGGTTTCAGGTGTGGACCTCGTGGCGAGCGGTAGCGTGGTGTCTTCTTGGTGTGCGAACCAGCAGCTGTCTTAGTTCCGGGGTATGCCCCGATGTTGTTGTACTTTCCTTCTGCCTGTACTTATTTAATTGTTGGACATGTAATTATTGTTGGACTGTATACGGACATTGATATTTCCCTTTCTGCGCACTCGTTCACCTTTGTAGTCCGTGTGATTGTTATATTTAGCCTTGTTTAGCACTTACTCCTCCAGACGTGTTGTGTAAGATCCGGGTGTGAACCCGTAGTTAATGGGCCGACATCCATTTAGTGATCGGGTCTCCGGTCATAGGATGGCGGGTCGTTACATCTCTTCTGCATCAACATTTGTCCAGCTAACTTGAACGCCGCTGCATTGTCCGTAACCACTTGGACAATCCTTTTTTCGCCCACTTCTTCCACCATTTGATCCATTAATTCACACAGGTACTGGGCATTCTTTATTTTTTCAGATGCATCAATAGACTTCCAAAATACGGTTCCAGCTTTGCAGTAAATTAAGAAGTTGATTATACTTCTTCTTGTTATCCCTGTAAAGTTCCAAACGTGATAAGAAATCAGAAAGAGACCCATTCTAATTAAGAAAAAATGAAGATAAGATAAGAAACTGAATATAAGATTTATGTACCTGTCCATCCATCGCACATTAAAGTGCATCCATACTCATCCCAGATCCTTTCAAATGATTTAATGTATGTTCGGATGTCATCAACTTCCATATCCAAGTACTTGTTGTATATCTCATATGGAGAAGGTCCCTCAACCCCTTTGCCAACTTCTTGTATGGTCTCGATCATGGACTCATAATATGGCCCCTTGGCCGCATTAGCAGGGATACTGTTATAGAAAAACCACCTAGATGTAGCTCTCCCTATCTTCTCCTTACAAAGTTTTAAGTTCTTGAATGCAGCACTAATAGAAGGTTGTTTATCCCTCTTCTTGGTGAGCAAGGGATCTATTGGACCTACTCTAGGATCTCTAGCTCTAGTGAACTCCTGAGGCAGCTCCTGGCATACATTAGTGCTCATGCCGGCGCTAGTGCTCCCTTGTGCAGAAGGTGTGGAGCCACTTCCTTGTCCTCCATATCTTCCAGTGTGCCGAAATAAGTCCTCATCTGCAAAGGACCGCCGGCTTGCTTCCATTGCACGTCGCAATTCAGCTTTAAATGTAAAAGAAAAAAAATTAATCTACTATAACTATTTGTCAGAAAACGTTAAATGAAGAACTGAAAATAAGTTAAATAAGAAACTTACTTGTATCCTAATCATCAACATTTATAGGTTGATTACTTCCACCAAGTCGGACTCCAGCATCAGACCTTCGCGCTGGTTCAGACAATTCCTCTCGAATTTCCTGCCTTCTTCTGGCAGTACTTGCTTAGCTTGATTCCTTCTCCTTCATGTAAGTTCAAAATTGGATCCTAACCTCTGAAGGAACTCGAGCACATGCTGCAACTTCACCTTTTATTCCAGCAAGATGTTGTTTGAATCGGTAGACCCCGCCAGAGACAACCCGGTTGCAATATTTGCATTGTACCTTTCTTTGGCCCATGTCCGCCGGTGTGCAATGACCCCAAACAGGATCAGCACTAGGAGGATTCCCAGATGACCGCTCAGCAGCACCTTGAGATGCCATTCCTTCACAGCACAAGAAGATGAGAGATCGCGGAGCTTGTAGTAGACTAGAAGTGACCTCGTGGGAGAGATGGAGAGAGAATTCTATGATCGAGAGAGTGGGAGAGAGAGCAAGAATGTTAGGAGGCTCAAAGGGCAATTGTGGAGCCTTAGGAGGGCCTTGGGGGGGTTTAAATAGACCCCCAAGGCCCAAACTAGCCGTTGCTGGCCGTTTGGGAACGGCCAACAATGGCTAGTTTGACCCCCAACGGGTAGTCAAACTAGCCGTTGGGGGCCGGGTCGGGCTGATCCGAGCCGACCCGGCCCGATCCGGTCCTGGATCGCCCGATCTGGCTCGGACCGGCCGATCCGAGGCCTGGACTCGGCCAGGTTACTCGGGATCGGCACGGTCGGCCCAAAACCGCTCCGACTCGGCCGATCCGTGCCGATTCGAGCCGAGTTTTTAAACCTTGGGTACCATCCACTTAAAAAAAAGATAAATAGTCTTTGAAAGAATCTTAAATTGGGCTGAAAAGGGTTTGAACCCTCTTGAACGGGCTTAAACCTGCCTAAACCAACCATTAACAAACTTAAAAACTTTGAACTGACCTAAGAATTGGCTTAGAGTTATTTTTTTTAATATACATTTTTAACTTTTAAATTTTTAATGGTTATTTCTCATTTACTGTGTTATATTTTTCACTTAATATCAATAATATAATTAATTTGTATAGGTTAGAATTGACTGTTTGGGCTTGAACCGACCTGAACCTGAACTAGAATTAGAACAGGCGTTGCTCGATTCCAGTTCCTTGTTAGAGGGAAAGAGAAAGACTAGTTGTTAGAGGGTGTGGTTCTGTGGAGTGGGTGGTGGCACCCAGAGGGAGAGAGAATATATGAGAGAGTAGTTGCTGGATGGTGTGGTCTTGTGGATTTGGCAATGGTAGCAACCTATCCTTTTGTGTGTGTGTGTGTGTGTGAGAGAGAGAGAGAGAGAGAGAGTAGTTGCTGGAGGGTGTGGTTCTGTGGATTTGGCACTAGCACACTGAGAGAGCGAGTTAGGGAGGGACTCGTTGATCATGATAGAGAGAGAGAGAGAGAGAGAGAGAATAGTTGCGGGAGTGTGTGATTTTGTGGATTTTGCACTGGCATACGGAGAGAGTGAGTGAGTGAGGTACTCATTGCTCAAGGGTGTGGTTCCGTCGATTTGGCCATGGTAGTAATGGTAAGTGTTTCTCCTGCGGACCTAAGACCCAAGATTTTAGTTGATCTAGCGTGTTTGTGAAATAGAAATATTCTTGTCTCGATTGTATTTACTGTGCCATTGTGGAGAAGGATCCTATTGTCGGTGGACTGGCTATACAATCTAGAAGTTATGGTTAATGGGGCCATAAGCATCAACAATGGCAACAATTTTTATCAATGAGAGGATAGTGGTAATGTGCACCCTGTCGACTACAAATATTGGTTTCCCCAGATAATCAAATACAATCTCTGTCTTTTTTCTTTTTTAACTCAAGTGGGATATGGTTTCCATTATAATGATGGAACTGCAACAGGTCCATCCACCCGCTCGAGTAGAGCCTTGCAAAATCTTGACACCTTAGGACAACTTGTCCAATGGTTGGTTGAATTGAGCGAGTTTGATACCCATTGCAGGCCAAGAGCAGCTATCAAAGCCTAGGTATTAGCAGACTTTATTGCTGAAAGAGAGTGGCATTTAGGGGTTTTCACGGTTTGGTTTGGTTTGGTTCAAGGGCAAAATTTAGAAACCAAACCAAACCGAAGTAGAGAGTCAAACCAAACCAAACCAAACCATAATGGTTTGAAACCAAACCAAACCTTTGGGCCTTCTAATGGGCCACTATAGTTAAATAATCTACTTCAACATTATTTTTAAAAAATAATTATTAAAAAACTATTACTTAAAAATTGGCCGGTTCGGTTTGATTTTTCGGTTTGAATCGAATATTTTACACCCCTAGTGGCATTTGGTTGTTGAGAGCATCTGCTATGTTTGCTATACAGTCTTAGACTGGTCCCCTTCGCATGACCTAGAAAGAAAGAGGTATGTGCTACTATAAGGCGCCTCTAAACTCCTCCCTAAGGACACTGTTGCATTGCCATGGGAGCGGGGTAGCCTCGACTTCCATAGGTCCTTGGTTTGACCTCCTAATGAGAACTAAGGTCCTTGCACGGGCGTCTCATCCTTAAGACTTGCTTTCTCTGTATGGAGTGCTTTATTGTTCTTCAAGTTCAAGGAGACCCTTTGGCATGGAGCTTTGTTTATTCCTATTGAAGAAGTGTTGATATGGAGGTTTAGTTCTGTAACGACCCGCCATCCTATGACCAGAGACCCGGTCACTAAATGGATGTCGGCCCATTAACTGTAGGTTCACACCCGGATCTTATACACACATCTGGAGGAGTAAGCGTTAAACAAGATTAAATATAACATTCACACGGACTACAAGGGGTACAGTGCGCAGGAAGTAAAATAATAATGTCCGTACACAGTCCAACAATAATTACATATCCAACAAATTAATTAAGTACAGGCAGAAATAAAGTACAACAACATCGGGGCATACCCCGGGAACTAAGATAGCTACTGGTCCGCACACCAAGGAGAACACCACGCTCCGCCACACGCCACAAGGTCTATACCTGAAAACGCAGGGAGTGAGCGACACCAGAATTGGGCTCAGTAGGGATCATCCGATCCCCTGCCTCCTACACACACACCCACAAGTGCAGTAGCAGAGATACAGATAATAAGGCAAGTAAAGCTGTAACACACTACTCCTAAAACCTCGATATGAATCATGTGCCTTCGGAATGTAACATGCATATTTCTAAAATTATTCTATCAAGGAGCCTACAACTCCCGTCCCGGTAAAACACGTCAACCACTCCTCCGAAAGTGGGAAACACCAACCACACAACCGTAAGTGGAAAACACCGTCCACACAAGCACAAGTAGGAAACACCGACCCGCTGAGACCAAACAGTAACCCCTCGGATAGCACGCTAGCTACTCCGGCCCAACTGGCTCAGGTGGTTACTCCTTCCCTCAACGCGAGTGACTCTCCGAATGTACCACTCCGACACCGGTACTAGCTGACCCCGGGGTTCACCAGGTGACCCTCTCTCACTAGGCGTCATCCCGCCCACGCCCCCACCGGCGCTGTGCTCACGCCCCCACCAGCACAGGGTGATAAAGCGCTACAATGTCACTCCAGGTCCACAGTAACTCAAAACACCAAAACCCGGCACGGTACGATCCGGTCACGTGAAAAGCCCGCGATCGCACTACACACAACGCAGTGCCATCTGGTCACGAAGAATCCGAGTATACTAAGGCATGCACTAATCAACTATCTAGCAGTATGAATACATTTTACTGGCATGAATTAATGTTGTTCTGTCCTGAATCGCGTCGCCCGAGGCCGACGCCATTCAAGTTCCCTAAACTGGTTCATAAAACAGAGGCCACGGGAATCTGGCCTAAAAGGCGTCGACACCAGCGGTCGCCTTTTAAAACGCGTCGACATCCTCCGACGCCATTCAGCTGATAAATCCAGAATTCCAGGAAAACATTACCCAGGGGATTTCTGCCTCAAAAGGCGTCATGGTTGCCCGACGCCATTCAAATCGCGTCGTCCACCCATGACGTCTTTTAGTCCCAGAATCCCGAGTTGACGGACCCTCAATCGGGGTGATTTCCTGCCTAAATGGCGTCATGGTGTCCCGACGTCCTTCTAAAAGGCGTCGACCACCCATGACGTCATTTAGCGCCAGAACCCCTAACCTGCGAAACCTCGAACAGGGGGAGGTTTCTGCCCTAAAACGCGTCGTACTGACCCGACGTCCTTCTAAAAGGCGTCGACCAGGCACGACGCCGTTTAGTGCCAGAAACCTGGTTCCCTGGTTCGAACCGAGGGCTTCCCCCTTAACCCCAAATGCCCCGAAAAAGCCTCCAAAACAGAAAGGGGGAGGAAGAGAAGTTCATCCACCACAACATGCTACGAAACCACGATCACAAGCACGGTTATTCCCACAAGAAAACCCCCTAAACATGCTCATTCTAGCCCAAAACACCTCACATCATGCTTAAGGAAACACGAGCAGCACATACAAGGTTCGTCCCCCTACCGGATACTTGAACTCCTCCTGGCTCCGTGTCGCCGAACCGCCGCACCGCAGACCGCCGCCGGTACCCTCGAGGACGCCGCCACTCCGCCGGGACGTCGGCCGCCGTCCGGAGAATGGAACGCCGCGAAGGAAGTGGTGGTGGCAGAGGTGAGAAGTAAGGAGGCGTTGGAGTGGTGGAAGAGGAAGAAGAGGAAGGAAAAAAAAGGGAAGAGAGGGGTCGGAGGAGGCGGAGAGGGAGAGGAGAGAGAGTGAGAGGTGAGAAATGAGGGAAAGAAAGGAAGGCTCGGGGGGGTCATCAGAAACTACCTAAAACGCGTCGAGCAAGAAGGACGCCTATCAGATGACAGGACGTGCCGTACTGACAGCTGTCTGAAACGCGTCGACCACCACGGACGCCGTTCAGCTGACATGTCAGGCACCGTACTCTGACATCGCAGGGTGGTAGTCTGAATCGCGTCGTCCATCATGGACGCCGTTCAGACGACAAGACAGGGGCCGTACTCTCGCG
Organism: Zantedeschia hybrid cultivar; assembly: GCA_030544215.1. Classification (NCBI taxonomy): domain Eukaryota; kingdom Viridiplantae; phylum Streptophyta; class Magnoliopsida; order Alismatales; family Araceae; genus Zantedeschia; species Zantedeschia hybrid cultivar. Next base: position 27,001,886 of record JARZZO010000004.1, on the reverse strand, counting down.
GCCCGAAACCCGCCCACGTGGCGCCCACGTGGCGCAACAGCAAATCGCCTAAATGGCGTCCACCTATCAAGACGCCGTTTGAAACGCTTCGTAATGTGTAGACGTCATTTAGAAGAAATTCTCAAGACCCTTCAGGGTCCGACCCAGGGGATCCGGCCCGAAACCGACCCGAAAACCGAACCCGAAAACCGAACCCGAAACCTCAGTCCTTACATTCTCCCCCCCTTAAAAGAATTTCGTCCCCGAAATTGCCTGCTACAAGTAACGAGGGCGAAAATGCCTCCACTGCCAACTCTCATGGGAACTTACCAAAAAGGGGGTAGGGGACTGCTTCCCAGCATCACAATCACGCGCCCCCTGGTCGCCTCGCTCCCGGAGCGATACTGTCAAAATACTCAGTCCACAGATGCAACCTTGTTCCGGAGGACCTGTCACAAGTGATTCTCAAAACGCACTAGACACTCTGGAAAGGACAAGTCCTCAGCGACCTCAAGTCCTGAAAGTTCTAACACCTGGGGCGGATCCAGAACACTCCTCTGCAACGAAACACGAAACGCATCGTGCACTCCCGCAAGATTGAACAGCAAGGCTGGCTGGTAATCTTCCTCAATTCGAGCAAGAACGGGAAGAGGCCCACCACGGCACGGACCCAGCTCACCTTGCTTCTCAAATCTCTTCACACCCATGGAGGGCAAGACTTGGAAAAAAACACGATGTCTCCAACTTCAAACTCAATCGGTCTCTTACCGATGATAGCACAACTCTGGCGACCTAAGCACACTGTCATACCAACCCTGATCCTGCTAACTGCCTCTTGCCAATCTCAGACTAGATCACAAGGATCGACACCACCATCTAAACAATGTCTCAAAAAGCGCCATGCCAATGCTAGAGTGGTAACTGCTATAGTACACAAAACCCCACTGAAAACCAATGCTGCTCCCAAGAACCTACTCAGTCTAGGCAACATGCCACGAGCAAAACCTCTAAAATCCGATTGGCTCCCTTCTGACCGCCCATCAGCCTCGGGATGATAGGCCGGGTTGAAGGCTAACCGCGTACTCAAAGTCTTCCAAAGACTCTTCCCACAATTAAGAAGTAAATCTCAAAGCCCGATCCGACATGATGGATAAGGGCACATCGCGCAGAAAGAGATGATCCGACTCACAAACAACTCAGCCAACTTACCGACTGACCAGTCCTTCCTGACAGCCAGGAAGTGTGCTGACGTAGCCAGTTGTTCAATGGTAATCCAGATCACGCTCCCTCCACCAGGGAATAAAACAATCCTAATACATGCCTCAAGTCGCAAGCTCCCGTCTCCACACCGGGATCGGCAAGGACTGCAACCACGCTACCGCTGCGCCACTCTGATATTCCACTTTAACCTGCTGAAAATACAAGCACTCAACCACAGAATCAGTCCTATCCTTCTTCCTACTGGACCACCTCAACAATGATACGCTTTACTCGATCTGGGAAGCATCATTTATCTAGAACAGTGTGCCTCCAAAAGGGACACCTGCGCACGTCCTTCACGGTCAAATCACAAAGTCTACCTCAAACCTGACTGTACTACTGCCCCACAATTCCACCTTTGAACTCTGGAGAATCTGCGGTAACTCTGCATCAGTCTTCTAAGTCTTAATTACGGTATGGTACACTGCTGGCCAACCTGGCTCCATCAGCCTCACGTGGAATCCGAAAGGGAGGTTCCACAGTTCGCTCAAATAATCCCCATACAAATAATGCCTCTAGATCTATAGTGCAAACACCACAGCTGCCAACTCTAAGTCATAGATGGATAGTCTCCTCAAGCTTCTTCCACTGCCTATAGGCCACAATCTTACCAAGTTGCATCAGAAACGCACCCAAACCTCGATGTGATGTAATTGAATACCCCACAAATCCACCGGAACCTGATAGAAGTACCAACACTGGAGCCCAAGTGAGGCGAGTCTTCAACTTAATGAAACTCCGCTCACATTCCTCGGTCCACATGAGACGAACTCCCCTACGAGTCAACCTCAACAAGGGGGGGGGTTTGCTATGGAAAAACTCCTGGACCAATCAACGGTAAAATCCTGCTAATGCCCTCAACGATCGCACTCTTACACGGGGCTCCCCACACACAATCCATCAATCAAATCAATACTAAAACTAATTATGTGCCATGATTCCACCAAAATTGATAGATCAACATCATAATATAACAACCTTACAAGGTACACATTACAATATCAGATCATCTCCACGACCCAAAATACATAAAGAGTGCCATAAGAGTTCACAACCACTACCTCATAAGACAAGATAAGAGTGTTCGTCTATCCCCGCACCTCGGATCTCCACAAAAGGGACACACAACACTACACAAGGTACCGGGCTCCTACTGACCACTCGGCCCCTGACTCGTCTTATTCTTCTGAGGACAGTTCCTCGCGAGATGTCCTCTCCTGCCACAGCCAAAACAACTACCAGCGACCAAAGGACACAATCGGTTGCCGTGATACCTACTACAACGAGGACAATACTCTGCCGCATCATGACTCTTCCCCTGCTACCTTCTAGCCTCAGTCTGCATCTGTTTGGCCGAACCGCCCTCATCTTCATCACGTGACGTCCCTTGGGACCCGAACTCAAAGGAACTCGAACCGCCTGACGAAGGGACCGTTGATTTGCTCTTGCCTTGCTGCTTCCCTCGTACTGATCGCTCCAACTCTTTTGCCATATGCTGAAATTGAGTTTCCACCGCTGCCGCGCATCGAACCGCTGTCGCCAGATCTCCACAACCCTGAGGTGTCACCATTGTCCTTAGATCATATCGGAGTCCATCTACAAATCTCTCGGTTCTATATCTCTCCTGCTCAGATAAGTGCGGAACGAATCTTCCAAGAGCCACAAACTTCGCATGATAATCTAGAACTGACATGTCATTTTGCACCAACTCCATAAACTCTCTTTCCTTGGTCTCCTGGACATACCTCGCAAAGTACTGTCCACTAAACTCTCTCACAAATGCCTCCCAAGGGATCTCCCTCAAAGATCTATTTGCGAACATCTTTGTCTTGATGGTAACCCACCATTCATATGCATTATCCTTCAACAAATAGGTTGCCAACAAGGTCTTGTCATTCTCAGCACATTCGAGAACGTCAAATGCCTTCTCCATCTCCTTAATCCAACGAGCTGCCTCGTCTGAGACTGGTCGACCTGTGAAAGAAGGGGTCTCCAACCTCAAAAACCGCTCTAACACCGTAAACTGGTCACCTCGGGAATTGGACCCCTCGCTACCGTCTCCCTGCTGGTATCTACCCATAGTTCCAATCATAGCCTCCACGAAACGATCCACATTATGCCCTTCTGCCCCCGAACTACCATCGCCTGATCTCGTACCACGAGCCAACGAAACTCTCTTCCTCGGCGCCATCACTACCTCACGAACACGAAAATCAGCAAAAATACGTCAAAACCTATTACTCTACACCAGCAGCCATCGCCTGTACAGACTCATACTTATTGTTGGACTACGATATCTAACCTAGTTTACCACTTACTCGACCAGACTATGCTCTGATACCAACTGTAACGACCCGCCATCCTATGACCAGAGACCCGGTCACTAAATAGATGTCGGCCCATTAACTGTAGGTTCACACCCGGATCTTATACACACATCTGGAGGAGTAAGCGTTAAACAAGATTAAATATAACATTCACACGGACTACAAGGGGTACAGTGCGCAGGAAGTAAAATAATAATGTCCGTACACAGTCCAACAATAATTACATGTCCAACAAATTAATTAAGTACAGGCAGAAATAAAGTACAACAACATCGGGGCATACCCCGGGAACTGAGATAGCTGCTGGTCCGCACACCAAGGAGAACACCACGCTCCGCCACACGCCACAAGGTCTATACCTGAAAACGCAGGGAGTGAGCCACACCAGAATTGGGCTCAATAGGGATCATCCGATCCCCTGCCTCCCACACACACACCCACAAGTGCAGTAGCAGAGATACAGATAATAAGGCAAGTAAAGCTGTAACACACTACTCCTAAAACCTCGATATGAATCATATGCCTTCGGAATGTAACATGCATATTTCTAAAATTATTCTATCAAGGAGCCTACAACTCCCGTCTCGGTAAAACACGTCAACCACTCCTCCGAAAGTGGGAAACACCAACCACACAACCGTAAGTGGAAAACACCGTCCACACAAGCACAAGCAGGAAACACCGACCCGCTGAGACCAAACAGTAACCCCTCGGATAGCACGCTAGCTACTCCGGCCCAACTGGCTCAGGTGGTTACTCCTTCCCTCAGCACGAGTGACTCTCCGAATGTACCACTCCGACACCGGTACTAGCTGACCCCGGGGTTCACCAGGTGACCCTCTCTCACTACGCGTCACCCCGCCCACGCCCCCACCGGCGCTGTGCTCACGCCCCCACCAGCACAGGGTGATAAAGCGCTACAATGTCACTCCAGGTCCACAGTAACTCAAAACACCAACCCGGCACGGTACGATCCGGTCACGTGAAAAGCCCGCGATCGCACTACACACAACGCAGTGCCATCTGGTCACGAAGAATCCGAGTATACTAAGGCATGCACTAATCAACTATCTAGCAGTATGAATACATTTTACTGGCATGAATTAATGTTGTTCTGTCCTGAATCGTGTCGCCCGAGGCCGACGCCATTCAAGTTCCCTAAACTGGTTCATAAAACAGAGGCCACGGGAATCTGGCCTAAAAGGCGTCGACACCAGCGGTCGCCTTTTAAAACGCGTCGACATCCTCCGACGCCATTCAGCTGATAAATCCAGAATTCTAGGAAAACATTACCCAGGGGATTTCTGCCTCAAAAGGCGTCATGGTTGCCTGACGCCATTCAAATCGCGTCGTCCACCCATGACGTCTTTTAGTCCCAGAATCCCGAGTTGACGGACCCTCAATCGGGGTGATTTCCTGCCTAAATGGCGTCATGGTGTCCCGACGTCCTTCTAAAAGGCGTCGACCACCCATGACGTCATTTAGCGCCAGAACCCCTAACCTGCGAAACCTCGAACAAGGGGAGGTTTCTGCCCTAAAACGCGTCGTACTGACCCGACGTCCTTCTAAAAGGCGTCGACCAGGCACGACGCAGTTTAGTGCCAGAAACCTGGTTCCCTGGTTCGAACCGAGGGCTTCCCCCTTAACCCCAAATGCCCCGAAAAAGCCTCCAAAACAGAAAGGGGGAGGAAGAGAAGTTCATCCACCACAACATGCTACGAAACCACGATCACAAGCATGGTTATTCCCACAAGAAAACCCCCTAAACATGCTCATTCTAGCCCAAAACACCTCACATCATGCTTAAGGAAACACGAGCAGCACATACAAGGTTCGTCCCCCTACCGGATACTTGAACTCCTCCTGGCTCCGTGTCGCCGAACCGCCGCACCGCAGACCGCCGCCGGTACCCTCGAGGACGCCGCCACTCCGCCGGGACGTCGGCCGCCGTCCGGAGAATGGAACGCCGCGAAGGAAGTGGTGGTGGCAGAGGTGAGAAGTAAGGAGGCGTTGGAGTGGTGGAAGAGGAAGAAGAGGAAGGAAAAAAAAGGGAAGAGAGGGGTCGGAGGAGGCGGAGAGGGAGAGGAGAGAGAGTGAGAGGTGAGAAATGAGGGAAAGAAAGGAGGGCTCGCGGGGGTCATCAGAAACTACCTAAAACGCGTCGAGCAAGAAGGACGCCTATCAGATGACAGGACGTGCCGTACTGACAGCTGTCTGAAACGCGTTGACCACCACGGACGCCGTTCAGCTGACATGTCAGGCACCGTACTCTGACATCGCAAGGTGGCAGTCTGAATCGCGTCGTCCATCATGGACGCCGTTCAGACGACAAGATAGGGGCCGTACTCTCGCGGCCCGAAACCCGCCCACGTGGCGCCCACGTGGCGCAACAGCAAATCGCCTAAATGGCGTCCACCTATCAAGACGCCGTTTGAAACGCGTCGTGATGTGTAGACGTCATTCAGAAGAAATTCTCAAGACCCTTCAGGATCCGACCCAGGGGATCCGGCCCGAAACCGACCCGAAAACCGAACCCGAAACCTCAGTCCTTACAAGTTCAGCTGCTTGTACAAGGAAGAATAAAACCATACAATGTGGCCGACCTCCTTTTCTTCTCATCACATCACAAGGGTGAGGCTCCGTGTGAGGCTTGTACTGCAGAGTAAGTTTGGTTGTCTTTCCACTGATTGAATAAAAAAAAAATCTAAAAAGAAGTTTGGGAGATACTGAATTAAATATAGTTGCTCTCACTGACATCATCTACGAGAAGGTGATGTCTCCTTTACTATTCCAACCTCAAAAGCTAATTTTATCCAACAAGTATCTTAGTGACACCATAGAAAAGATGGGGATATAATAGCAAATTGGGTATAATACGAACATACAAGGGATACACTTCCTAATCCATCAAGTCCAAGTATCACTAAACCCCGTATAGGAGAGAACCTCTAATAAACACTTCCAACTATCCTATTATAAGCCTTTTCAAATTCCAACTTCAACAAAAACCACGTCTGTGATGTAGCTTCATAGTGTAACGACCCGCCATCCTATGACCGGAGACCCGATCACTAAATGGATGTCGGCCCATTAACTGCGGGTTCACACCCGGATCTCACACAACACGTCTGGAGGAGTAAGTGCTAAACAAGGCTAAATATAACAATCACACGGACTACAAGAGTAAAGCAAGTGCGCAGGAAGGAAGATAACAATGTCCGTATACAGTCCAACAATAATTACATGGTCCAACAAATTAAATAAGTACAGGCAGAAGAAAAGTACAACAACATCGGGGCATACCCCGGAACTGAGACAGCTGCTGGTCCGCACACCAAGAAGGCACCACACGCCGCGAGGTCCACACCTGAAACCGCAGGGAGTGAGCCACACCAGAATTGGGCTCAGTAGGGATCATCCGATCCCCTGCCTCCCACTCACACACCCACAAGTGTAACAACACAGATATTTGGCAATTAAGTAAAGCAGTAAACGCAGCACCTAAATCTGATAAGAAATGTACGATAAGCAGTGTAGCAAGAACAGTTCTAAGCAACCCGAAGAACCCAACACAAAGTCACGTCTCATAGCCAAAGTCCACGAAGCGACTGAACTACACTGTCGACCGAAGTCAAACGTCGCCTCCCAACACTACCACTACTGCTCACGCCTGTCCACCCCTACAGTGTTCCGGGGCACTGTAGGGTGAGGCAGTGAGCTAAACTAGGACTAGCTGGAACCAGTGTACCGCCACTGTCAGCTACGTGTGCACACAAGCAGTCTAGACTACTGTCCTACCGTCCAGATTGCCTCCACGCTAGGCCTCAGCGCTTCAGGAGGGCCCTGGGGACCGGCGAACCCCCGTCAAGCCGAAGCTACAGGAACTACCCACAACCTTAACCTCCCGGGCTGCGTCAGGCCAAAGGGCTAAGGGTACCACTCGTAACCTTGATCAAAGGTCACATCAGGCCCAGTGGCTACAGGGGTAAAACAACTCCACAACCAGCTCCACAGCAGGAAACGCGTTGGAAGCTGCCACGACAAACAAGGAAACCCGACCCGCTGAGACCAAGCAGCAACCCCTCGGATAGCGTACTGGCTACTCCGGCCCGACGGGCTCAAGGTGGTCCTGCTTCTCTCAGCCAAAGGTAAAACACAACATGTACCCCTCCTCCCACCGGTACGGCACAATGCCTCACAGACACCATGGCCCTTTCCCCACCGGCCCATGGTGACAAACGTAAACCACAGTCATACCGATCCACAGTCGTATAAGCACACACACACATATAACATGATGTAATTCCATTCACGCAGAAGCCCTCAGTCTTAGTGTACAACGTAAAACATGTATTTGAACCGTCCCACAGTGAAACACATGTTAAAAACCAGCATTTAGACAGTTCTGTCTTGAATCGCGTCGACCGAGGTCGACGCCATTCAAGCCCCTCTGACAGGTTCATTTAATAGCCAGTTTATTCCTTGAAACGCGTCGTCATAGGGAGTCGCACTTTAAAACGCATCCACGTCCACAGACGCCATTCACCTCGAAATTCCAGATTTACATACCCTCACTCGGGGTGATTTCCTGCCTAAATGGCGTCATGATGGCCCGACGTCCTTTGAAAGGCGTCGTCCACCCATGACGTCATTTAGCACCAGAACCCCTATTTCGTGAAACCTCGAACAGGGAGGTTTCTGCGCCTAAAAGGCGTCGTACTGCCCTAACGCCCTTTGAAAGGCGTCGACCAGGCACGACGCCGTTTAGCGCCAGGAACCTGGTTCCCTGGTTCGAACCGAGGGTTTCTCCCTTAACCCCAAAACACCCCGAAAAGCCCCAAAACAAGAAGGGGAGGAAGTGGATTTCAACCACCACAAGCATGCTACGAATCCACGATCACAAGCACAGCCATTCCCACAATGAAACCCCCTAAACATGCTCAATCTAGCCCCAAACACGTCATGCCATGCCAAGGAAAACACGAACAACACGTGCAAGGTTCGTCCCCCTACCGGTTCTTGAACTCCTCCAAGCTCCTCGCCGCCGACCCGCCGCACCGCAGACCGCCGCCGGTACCCTCGAGGACGCCGCCACTCCGCCGGGACGTCGGCCGCCGTCCGGAGAAGGGAACGCCGCGAAGGAGGTGGTGGAGGTAGAGGTGAGAGGTAGGGAGGTGTTGGAGTGATGGAAGAGGAAGAAGAGGAAGGGAAGGGGAAAAAAGAGTCGGAGAGGGCGAGGAGAGAGAGAGTGAAGGCGAAAATGAGGGAAAGAAGGGGAGGCTCGCGGGGTCAATCCGAATCCAGCTAAAACGCGTCGATCGAGGCAGACGCCTATCAGTCAGACAGGACGGCCGTACTGACAGCGGTCTGAAACGCGTCGCCCACCGCGGACGTCGTTCAGACGACAGGACAGGCCGTACTGACAACGCTCTGGCGCCGTGCCCTGACACCGCAAGGTCACAGTCTGAATCGCGTCGACCGAGCTGGACGCCGTTCAGACGATGCGACAGGGGCCGTACTCTCGCGGCCCGAAACCCGCCCACGTGGCGCACACGTGGCACAACAGCAAGCAGACCTAAATGGCGTCCACACACCCTGACGCCTTTTGAAAGGCGTCGAGCAGTGCAGACGTCATTCAGTCTGAACTCTCAAGACCCCCCTCCAGGGTCCAAACTAGGGGATCCGGCCCGAACCCGACCCGAATACAGAACCCGAAACCTCAGTCCTTACATTCTCCCCCCCTTAAAAGAATTTCGTCCTCGAAATTTGCAACCGCTCAACGCTCAACTCGGCTAACCATCACATGCCGACACACTGATTACAACAATCATTCTCACCAATCACACACACAAGGCTCCACATAAATAGCCAATCACATTCACATCAAGCTAACCAAGATTCTCGATTCTGACAAAAAGCTGAAAGATCAAAATAACCACACACTAGCAAGGCACATCTCACACAACCGATTCTCCACCAAACCCAAATATATAAAAGCGCCACAAGAGTTCACAACCACCTCTGAACAAGACAAGATAAAAGTGCTCATCTAGCACAGCCTCTCGGACCACCACAAAGAGACGCGACAGCACTCAACGTCTCGAACACCTACTCACCGCTCAGCTCCAGACCTGCCTTATTCTTCTGGGGACAGTTCCTCGCGAGATGTCCCTTCCTACCACAGGCGAAACAGCTACCAGTGATCAAGGGACATATCCTGTTGCCATAAAACCTGCCACAACGGGGACAACGATCTGCAGCGTCCCGCCTCGCCTCCTGCTGCTAGCCGACCTCTGTCTCCATCTGCTGAACCGAACCATCCTCATCCTCGTCACAAGGTGCCTCCTGGAACTCGACCTCAAAAGAACTCGAACCACCTGACGAAAAGACCGTTGGTCTATCCCTGCTATGCTGCTTCCCCTATGCTGAATGCTCCGATTCCTTTGCCGTGTGTTGAAATTGCATCTCCACCGCTGCCGCGCACCGAACTGCTGACGCCAGATCCTTACAACAATGAGCTACCACAAACTCTCTCAGATCATGCCGAAGCCCATCCACGAATTTCTCCGTCCTAAGATCCTCACGCTCAGATATGTGTAGAGCAAATCTTCCCAGAGCTACAAATTTCATCTGATACTCTAAAACTGACATATCACCCTGTACCAATTCCATAAATTCCCTTTCCTTGGCCCTACGAACATGCCTCGGAAAGTACTGTCCACTAAACTCTCTCACAAAGCCTTCCCAAGGAATCTCTCTCAAAGACCTATCTGGAAACATCAACCCCTTGATGGTAACCCACCAATCATAAGCATCGCCCTTCAGCAAGTAGGTTGCCAACAAGGTCTTATCACTCTCAGCACATTCTAGAACATCAAACACCTTCTCCACTTCCTTAATCCACTGAGCTGCCGCATCTGGAACAGGTTGACCTGTGAAAGAAGGGGGCTTCAACTTCAAGAACCGCTCCATCACCATGGGTTGGCCACCTCAGGAACTGGACCCCTCAGTTCCATCTCCCTGCTGGTATCTAGACATAGCCCCAATGATATCTTCCATAAAACGATCCATATTCTGCCCTTCTGCCCTCGAACCACCACCATCTACTCTCGAACCACGAGCCAACGGAACTCCTCTTCGGTGCCATCACTACCCCACAAACACGCAAATCGAACCAAAACACGTCAAAACCTACCAATCTACACCAACAGCCATCGCCTGTACAGACTCGTACTTATTGTTGGACTATAATATCTAACCTAGTTTACCACATACTCGACCAGACTGAGCTCTGATACCATCTGTAACGACCCGCCATCCTATGACCGAAGACCCGATCACTAAATGGATGTCGGCCCATTAACTGCGGGTTCACACCCGGATCTCACACAACACGTCTGGAGGAGTAAGTGCTAAACAAGGCTAAATATAACAATCACACGGACTACAAGAGTAAAGCAAGTGCGCAGGAAGGAAGATAACAATGTCCGTATACAGTCCAACAATAATTACATGGTCCAACAAATTAAATAAGTACAGGCAGAAGAAAAGTACAACAACATCGAGGCATACCCCGGAACTGAGACAGCTGCTGGTCCGCACACCAAAAAGGCACCACACGCCACGAGGTCCACACCTGAAACCGCAGGGAGTGAGCCACACCAGAATTGGGCTCAGTAGGGATCATTCGATCCCCTGCCTCCCACTCACACACCCACAAGTGTAACAACACAGATATTTGGCAATTAAGTAAAGCAGTAAACACAGCACCTAAATCTGATAAGAAACGTACGATAAGCAGTGTAGCAAGAACAGTTCTAAGCAACCCGAAGAACCCAACACAGAGTCACGTCTCATAGCCAAAGTCCACGAAGCGACTGAACTACACTGTCGACCGAAGTCAAACGTCGCCTCCCAACACTACCACTACTGCTCACGCCTGTCCACCCCTACAGTGTTCCGGGGCACTGTAGGGTGAGGCAGTGAGCTAAACTAGGACTAGCTGGAACCAGTGTACCGCCACTGTCAGCTACGTGTGCACACAAGCAGTCTAGACTACTGTCCTACCGTCCGGATTGCCTCCACGCTAGGCCTCAGCGCTTCAGGAGGGCCCTGGGGACCGGCGAACCCCCGTCAAGCCGAAGCTACAGGAACTACCCACAACCTTAACCTCCCGGACTGCGTCAGGCCAAAGGGCTAAGGGTACCACTCGTAACCTTGATCAAAGGTCACATCAAGCCCAGTGGCTACAGGGGTAAAACAACTCCACAACCAGCTCTACAGCAGGAAACGCGCTGGAAGCTGCCACGACAAACAAGGAAACCCGACCCGCTGAGACCAAGCAGCAACCCCTCGGATAGCGTACTGGCTACTCCGGCCCGACGGGCTCAAGGTGGTCCTACTTCTCTCAGCCAAAGGTAAAACACAACATGTACCCCTCCTCCCACCGGTACGGCACAATGCCTCACAGACACCATGGCCCTTTCCCCACCGGCCCATGGTGACAAACGTAAACCACAGTCATACCGATCCACAGTCGTATAAGCACACACACACATATAACATGATGTAATTCCATTCACGTAGAAGCCCTCAGTCTCAGTGTACAACGTAAAGCATGCATTTGAACCGTCCCACAGTGAAACACATGTTAAAAACCAGCATTTAGACAGTTCTGTCTTGAATCGTGTCGACCGAGGTCGACGCCATTCAAGCCCCTCAGACAGGTTCATTTAATAGCCAGTTTATTCCTTGAAACGCGTCGTCATAGGGAGTCGCCCTTTAAAACGCGTCCACGTCCACAGACGCCATTCACCTCGAAATTCCAGATTTACATACCCTCACTCGGGGTGATTTCCTGCCTAAATGGCGTCATGATGGCCCGACGTCCTTTGAAAGGCGTCGTCCACCCATGACGTCATTTAGCACCAGAACCCCTATTTCGTGAAACCTCGAACAGGGAGGTTTCTGCGCCTAAAAGGCGTCGTACTGCCCTGACGCCCTTTGAAAGGCGTCGACCAGGCACGACGCCGTTTAGCGCCAGAAACCTGGTTCCCTGGTTCGAACCGAGGGTTTCTCCCTTAACCCCAAAACACCCCGAAAAGCCCCAAAACAAGAAGGGGAGGAAGAGGATTTCAACCACCACAAGCATGCTACGAATCCACGATCACAAGCACAGCCATTCCCACAAGGAAACCCCCTAAACATGCTCAATCTAGCCCCAAACACGTCATGCCATGCCAAGGAAAACACGAACAACACGTGCAAGGTTCGTCCCCCTACCGGTTCTTGAACTCCTCCAAGCTCCTCGCCGCCGACCCGCCGCACCGCAGACCGCCGCCGGTACCCTCGAGGACGCCGCCACTCCGCCGGGACGTCGGCCGCCGTCCGGAGAAGGGAACGCCGCGAAGGAGGTGGTGGAGGTAGAGGTGAGAGGTAGGGAGGTGTTGGAGTGATGGAAGAGGAAGAAGAGGAAGGGAAGGGGAAAAGAGAGTCGGAGAGGGCGGAGAGGGCGAGGAGAGAGAGAGTGAAGGCGAAAATGAGGGAAAGAAGGGGAGGCTCGCGGGGTCAATCCGAATCCAGCTAAAACGCGTCGATCGAGGCAGACGCCTATCAGTCAGACAGGACGGCCGTACTGACAGCGGTCTGAAACGCGTCGCCCACCGCGGACGCCGTTCAGACGACAGGACAGGCCGTACTGACAACGCTATGGCGCCGTGCCCGGACACCGTAGGGTCACAGTCTGAATCGCGTCGACCGAGCTGGACGCCGTTCCGACGATGTGACAGGGGCCGTACTCTCGCGGCCCGAAACCCGCCCACGTGGCGCACACGTGGCACAACAGCAAGCAGACCTAAATGGCGTCCACACACCCTGACGCCTTTTGAAAGGCGTCGAGCAGTGCAGACGTCATTCAATCTGAACTCTCAAGACCCCCCTCCAGAGTCCAAACCAGAGGATCCGGCCCGAACCCGACCCGAATACAGAACCCGAAACCTCAGTCCTTACACATAGAATGCAACGCCTCATAAGCAATAAGAAAATTATCTTAGTTGAATCTATCCTTGACAAAAGCTCCTTGGTTCTCACTAATTATCCTAGTGTTTGGACATGCACCTAGAATCTCTCCTATCAGACTTTTACTTGTTGGTTTTTATTTTATATGGATAAATATAGGTCGATTTTATTTATTTTATTTCTTGGATTATGAGAGCTTGGTATTATCCCTCAGGGAGTCCGAGACTTCAGATCAGGCGAAGATCTAAGTATATGACCTCTCTCTACTGACCTGGTCAATGTTAATTACGTCGAGCAATCACTTGACCCTTAATTAACCGTCCACATGATGCCCTTAAACAAGTTGTACTACCACACGATGTGCATACATATGAAGGCAGCTTTTAGGTTAAGCCTTTGGCCTCGCCCAAGTTTAGGATGGCTTTATGATGGGTGGGGGACTTTTAAAAGGTTTGGACATGCACCTAAAATCTCTCCTATCAGACTTTAGTTGTTGGTTTTTATTTTATATGGATAAATATAGGTCGATTTTATTTATTTTATTTCTTGGATTATGAGAGCTTGGTATTAGCCCTCAGGGTGTCCGAGACTTCAGATCAGGCGAAGATCCAAGTATATGACCTCTCTCTACTGACCTGGTCAATGTTAATTACGTCGAGCAATCAATTGACCCTTAATTAACCGTTCACATGATGCCCTTAAACAAGTTGTACTACCACACGATGTGCATACATATGAAGGCAGCTTTTAGGTTAAGCCTTTGGCCTCGCCCAAGTTTAGGATGGGTTTATGATGGGTGGGGGACTTTTAAAAGGTTTTGCATTTATTCACAATTATCTGGATTGATTCCAAGTATTTTAGACCCATAAGAGTATTTATGTAATTATGTTAAGTTGGAGGACATAGGGTTATTATGGTCACCTTTGTGTTTGAGATAAGTTTTAATGGTTTAGGAAGGCTTCAAAACCTTAGGAGGCATTTTAAAATTATTTTAAGTGTGTTTGGGTTGCAGGGGTATTTTGGTAATTTTAGGTTAATGTAGGTTTTATGGGTATTTATTATGTTTTGAGTTATTTGACATTTTATAATTTTTTTCTTAGAATTTTAATGCTTTTTGGTGTATTAGGGGTATTTTGGTAATTTTGCTCATTTTTAGGGTTTTTAGGGCATGCAGGATATGCTGGATGATTTTTATATTTTTCTAGGATTTGTCTATGATTTTTACAGATTTTATCATAAAATGGATGTTTTGGCCCTTTTTTTAAGGTTCTGGGGGTATTTAAGGAATGGTGGGGGCTTTTTATATTTTTTGGATTTTTTTTCTGATTTTTTAAGATTTTTATGGGTTGAGAGGCATTTTAGTCGTTTAGCATCAATTCTGTAGTTAGATAGGTTATTAAAAGAGTATAATGATGTTCATGTATTTGAAACATATTAAGTGTATGTGATTTAAGTTATAGTTTATAAGAGTATTTTTTTTGTTGTATTAATTAGGCTTTAGGTATATTGTAGGACTTAATTAGATTTTAGGGGAGTGGCCAAAGGCCTTTATGTCATTAGGTATATAATTAATTAGGCATATGGTTAATTAAGCATGACTAGTTACATGTATGTATAATTAATTAGATATGGGATTACGCTTACACACACAATAAACATACATATATACATTGAGTATAAGAGCAACACATGCAACATTTCATTAAAAATTCGCCAGAATAACAGCTTATGTAATGTCATATTTACAATAAAATTTTGGTAGAATATTCCCTTAAGATAACCTTAAAAGGAAACCCAAAAAAGACTCCTCTTCGCGCACTTGAACTTGTGCGAAGCACTAAGATTGTGTCTTCAAAATGGCAGAGTTTCTCTTTTAGAAATTTTGGGCCAAGCGGGCATGTCCTTTCTGTAACGCCCCGCTGACCTGGTTTAGTCATGCCGGCTTACTTTGAACCAGCGAGCACGCCACAGTGGGAACAACCCAAACATATACTTACTCGAGAGCAAGCACATACATACATCCATAACACCATGAACAACCATCATAACCATAAATTTATCCACTAATAACAAATAGCGTGAATTACAATACTTGTCCAGAATCTTTAAACATATTCATATATTACATCAATTAAGTAGTACTTCAATCTTCAAGCTCTAAATCTCTTAGTCCCATAGTTTAACATGTACTTCTCTTTGCTTGAAAAATGTTAGGGAGCAAGGGTAAGTCTCATCCGACTTAGCAAGCACATGATACCACTACATGGCTTATCATATATAAACATAAAAAGAAATATGATAATACCATATAATCATGTCATGATAATATAACATAGCAAACTTCAGCTAATATAGGGATCATGGCATGGTCGAAAGATTCTGGCGTAGCATGGCATGGCGTGAGTATAAACATAAAGATCATGGCATGGCATCATAGAGTTGATCATGCATAGCATCATGGCATGGTTTGACTTGATTATGGCATAACATCATAGTATGACATGAGTATAAGCATAATAAGGGCATGGCATAGCATCATGGCATAGTTAAAAGATCAAGGTATAGCATGAAGTTATAGATATATAATATACAAACCATATGAATCTTTCCACTTATTTAACGGACATGCATTCAAACCACCACATAAGGAAGTTTAACATGACGTGTAGCCAGCGGTAAGGCAAATGCCCACTGGCGCTTCCACTGCGCAGTAAGGGGACCCACCCGTCCCACCTGGACTGGGAGAACCGTAGCTAGGATTTTACCCGTTTGCCTCGGGTTGCGTCTTTTAACTTAATGTCCGCCTCACAAGGATGTTTGTATGATTCGGACGCGTGGACTCCTAACCTAAGGTGGCACTGTCCATAAGCATGTTTGATTTTAACGTGGGAGACTTATAGAATGAGATTTAGGTATGGGTTGAGTATCCATTTAGGCTCTTATGTTATTTCGGCAGCATATCAACTTAGTAGCATCTACTTAAATTTGTAGGAAAATACATGTTTGAAAACAGGCCATTTGTGAAAGGAAAATAACCATGGAGACAAGATCAAGTACTTGCCTTTAAACAAAAGCTCACTTGGACACGGCGAGAACCTCTTCCTCCTACACGTACGAAGAACCCTGCAAGCAGCTCTCGTTCTCACTCTAAATCTCTCTTTCCCTCTTTCTCTCTCTCTCTCACTCTCTCCTTGGCGTGGTGGAGGAGAAGGAGGAGGGATGGGGAGAAATGGGAGGATCACCCTCCTATTTATAGGAGATGGGCTAGCTTAAGATTAGGACAAGTGTCCCTTTTAAGATAAGGATTACCTAGATTGGGACAAGTGTCCCTACTTGGATTTGGGACATGTGTCTCTCTAGGATAAGGATCACTTGGATTGGGACAAGTGTCCCTACTTGGATTGGTAACACGTGTCCCTTTTTTAGAGACTAAGTAACCTTACTGTTATCCTTTATCCTTTATCAATATCTTTACTTAAGGGCTAACAAACCTTACCAATTTCCTTTATCCTTTAGCAGTATCTTTTATCCTTATCCTTTATCCATAACCTGTACTTTTACAATCTAGTCCTATATATCTTTATAATTGCATTTATACCCTCATTTAGTAGTTCGTCACCGATTTTAACCCATTTTAGCGATTTGAGGTCACATCTAGAGACCTTAAAAATTATACTTAAGACCTTCTAAAAATCATTAATCATATTATTATCCTCAAACTTTTCATAATTGCATTTACACTTTTTGAGAATTTATAAATATACCCTTTTTCATAATTATGTATATGTTTGCATGTAACTGTAATTTTGTAGGTCCTTACACTTTCGTCTTCCCCCATAGGGGCATTTATAGGGTTCTAAGAGGCCCAACAGTAGGGGCCACCGACACCCCCACCAGTTAGGGAGCCAAAAGGGGGGGGGGGGGGGGGGGAGGGGGGACACACCAGTTGGCAAACCAGTGGAGGGTGCCACCGGTTGTAAGAACTGGTTGCCACCTATACCCTCTTCTCCTTCTTTGCTTTTTCTTTCGCTTATTTTTTTAGGGAGGGCCTCATTTGATCTCCCTCTCTCCTCTCTCTTTTACTCATGTGGGAAAAGGGGTTCCCTAATGACTGGCCATTAAGTGCTCCATTAGTGGAGAATTCACTATCATGGGGATCCCACATAGGCATTAAAACCCCATTAACAAAGGCCTTAAAAGGCCACTAACTCCTCCATCTCTCCCTAATTTTGAATTGTAAATGGGGAGAGAGGAGAGGAGGGACCCCCCCTAGTTTCCCTCTTTTTTTCTATTGTGGCTTCCACTTGGGCTGCCCTTTTCTCAATTTTTAGGATCCATTGCACTGCATATTGGGCCCTTCTTGGACTGGTTTGGGGCTGTGCATCTAAGCCCACTTGGAGTGGGTATTTGGGGGCCCATTCCATCTTTTATTGGGACACCATTGAGCTGCCCTTGGGCCCCTATTAGAGGCATATTGGGCTGCAAATCAGTCCCATTTTTTGAAGCTTATTAGGTGGGCAAGCAGGCCCACTTCCTGAGGTGTATGGGGCTACAAACTAGCCCATTTTCTATGGCGTATTGGGCTACAAATTGGGCCCATTTTGGAGGTATATTGGGCTGTCTATTAGGCCCACCTTGGAAGTATATTTGGCTGCTTTGGACAACATGGAGGCCTCGCGAGGTTATTTTGGACAGCATATTGGAGCCTCAAGGGAATCTCCATATTGAGGTATAACCTTTTGTCTCTTTCTTCTCTTATGTATGCATGCACACGCTCCATGATTGCATGTATATTGCATGACTGCTTGCACGTGCATGTAAAATATCTTTGTCATGCATGGAGCTATTTTTAGGGTCAAGACCTAGCTACCACCTTCTCAAGTCTGAAGGCCAATGATTTAGTAATTATCTTGTAAACACCAATCAACAAGTTGATTGGCCTATAATCTGCTAAGCAATCTACCCCTTCTTTCTTGGGAATAAGAGCAATAAAAGTTTTGTTGATGCACCTGAGATGCACCCAGCCCTCTTGAAAATCAAGTACCACTTGAAGGATATATTCCTTTACAATGTCCTAATAGTGCTGGAGGAAAACAAGGGGAAAAACTATCTAGCCTAGGAGAACACCACCGTCATAATCTCCTCTTTTATGAATGGACTAGATAAGATATCTCACTCCTCGACAGAAATAGAGGGGAGAAGATCCTTTGTAATGGAAGGCCTCTAAGCATGGAAGGTAGGATCAGCATGGATTGGATCGGCCGATTCGGTCGATTTTGACCTGAGATGATCCGATCATGTACCCTGATCCATTGGTCTGAGCCGAGATTGTCTGGGTCGATCAAGGATCGGACCAATTTTTTTAAAATAATTTAAAAAATAAATTGGGACAATCTAGATAAGCTCAGGATCGATCTGGATCATATCAGATCGGCCAATTTGATCAGTTTGGATTAGGCCGATCCATACTCGATCCCTGATTCTTCCTACCTTGCTTGAAAGAGTCCTCCAAGAAGAGCATAGAATAGAAGTCATGAACATCCTCCCTTAGCTGAGAATCTCCTGAATACATGTGGACTCCATCTCTGAGCACCCTAAGCTAATTCATTCTTCTCCTACCTATAAGCCACTCATTGTAAGTAGGCTGTATTCTTGTCCCCCTCTTTAATCAACCTTTTCCTGGATCTCTGCTTCTAAAAGATCTCTTTCCTGTTAAGAATCTCATTAAAGTCTGTTCTCAAGTTTCTCTTTGCTCGCCTTTTCTTTAGCATCTAACAAACCTACTTCTTCTAGGGCATCCAAAGCCTTCAACTGCCCCACAATCCTATCCTTGGCCACCTTATAGGTTTTGGAGGCTTTCCAACTGCTCAAAGTGTGAGACAATCTCTTGAGCTTTTGAACAAGCTTGACCATAACGTTGGGAGCTTAAATATCCTCCTGCCAACTATTAGCAACCAGATGAGAAAAGCTTTCCTCTCTCAACCAGTACTTCTCTAATCTGAATGTTTGCCTCCTAGCAGACGAACAACGAGACTTCAACAGAATAGGTTTGTGATCCGACACTATCCTTACTAAGCACGCCGCCTACAACAAAGGGGAAGCGGTCTTCCCAGTCCATTGATACAAATAACCTATCCAGCCTAGAGAGGAAATGATCCTCTTTGAGATTGGACCAAGTAATGGAGGCATTGGCAATTACCACATCAACTAGTGCTACTTCTAAAATGAATTCTGTAAAATCCTCCATCTCCTTAAGAGGATGAGACCTTCCATTACTCACTTTAGGTGACTTAATAACATTAAAGTCCCCTCCTACTGATAAGTCCACAATTTTACATGAATAACAGATGAAATTGACATACTTTGCTATTCCTCAGCAATTATTTAATGCGCAATTGAATGATTTACGGCTATAAGAACTTAACTGTTATTTTTTGTGAAAACAGGACATAAACAAGCAGATGGTATAGTGGTTGGACTACCTGAACTTCAAGGAAGTGACCAGAGTTCGAATCCTGGCAAAAATAATATTTTATTTTCGTATTTTAGCTTCAACGGGGGCCCACATGCCAACTAAGAGAGAAAGGAGGAGGGAATTCTGAAATTCAAAGGAAGGAAGATCCACTTCAAAAATTTGAAATTCAAAATACCAATTAATATTTTAAAGAGAGGATCCCCTAATCAAGGGGAGCTTAATGAAAAGATTTTAAAATCTCTTTTGAAATTCAAACCCTCCCCTCTTTTCTATAAAATCAAGGGAGGAGGTCAAAGTGAGGTGTGCCCGGAATTTTCAGAAATTTGTTACCGCTCTTTCTCCCACGGTTAGGCTCTCTCCCACGGCTTCTCTTTCTCCCCCTCTGTGCCTCCTCTCTCTCTCGGACTCTCCCTCTTTCCTCCACTCTCCCGCAGCCTCTGCACATCTCTTCTCTCTCCCTCTGTTATCTCTCCCACGCAGCTCTCTCTTTCTCCCTCTCCAGTTTCCCAGATTCCCTCTCCCTCTCTCGGTTTCCCACATCTCTCTCTTCCTCTCCTTCTCTCCCTGCCATCTCTTTGTTTCCCCCAGCATCGCACCTCCAGCGTCTCCTGCGTACCCAGCTTCTCCAGCCAGCAACCTGCAAGCACCTGCAAGCTGCTTCTCCACGCACACCAGCGCCGGCCAGCAACTCTTCCACGTTGGTGAAGCAGCAGCTCCACACGGCCCAGCATCCCTCCACGCAGCTCCTGCCATCCACGTGCCGCAGCAACCGCCCACACCAGCAAGCTGCCTCTCCACGTTCACCAGCGGCTGCTCGTCCAGCATCCTCCTTCATCCAACGCAGCAGAGCAAGCACCTCCATGCACGGCTTCCTCCTGCCCAGCAACCCACCAGCAGCTGCCAAGCATCCTTCCTCCACGTGAACCAGCAAGCTTCCAGCGCACAACCTGCATGCAAACGTTGAAGTCTCCACGTGTTGGCAGCCACCTCTCCATCCGCAGCAGCCGTTGCTTTGCAAGCTTCTCCACGTTGCCAGCAGTTCATCGTCCAGCGCACAGCAGCCTCCTTCCTCAAGCGGTTCCAGCACTTGAAGCCTGCGAGCTCCCACGCGGCAAAGCTTCACAACAAGCTCTTCCACGCAGCTGCTTCTGCAAGTGTTCACGGCAGCCACCCACAAAGTCCCCCACAGATTACTTCTATTCTTTCCCTTTCCCCATTAGTATAATAATTGTTTATTTAATTAGGATTAGTTAGCCGTTATTTAATGTTTTGTTTATTTAGATTAAACCATTATATGTTGTAAGTTGTTTCATAATTTTTAGTTAATTAATCATTTATACTTAGTGAATAATAGTTTCTTTGTTAATTTTTCTTAGTCGTGCTTATTTTCCGTATATGTTTGTGTTTAATTTTTGAAAAAGAAAAAAGAGAAAAAGATTTGTTTAATTTAGATAATTATAATTTTAGGTAATATTAGTTAATTTAATTCGAGTTTAATCAAGTAATTAGTTTCCTTAAATTTTCACTTATTTTTAGATTAACTAAAGTCCAAAGTTTTCAAAGTTAAAATCTTAACTCCCTGTGGTTCGACTCGGACTCACCACTATCAATTTCCAAAAAATTTGATTTGAATGAGCCGGATAAATTTAGATTGAACGTTTTCATGTGTTTGACGACGCACACTTCGAAACGATCACCTACCCACCACGGCCTCCCAACTTGATGCTAGAAAGCAATGAGATCTTCCCAAAGAACCTTCTTTGCTAAAGTACTCTGCGGACCATAAACACCTGTTAAGTCCCATTGGAAACCATCATTGATATAACGAAAAGAAAGAGACACTGAAGAAGCTCCCACATGTCCTTCCCCATTCACCTCTTTGACTACGTAATCTTTCCATAGTATCGTAATGCCCTATACACTCCCTATAGCTGGCAAGGTCACCCCCTTAGTAAGCCAATTACACCCTGACCTCTCTCATAATTGCCTCCCCATCCCCCTCACATTTAGTTTCTTGGAGATACAACACATTTGGTTTGCATCTCTTGATGAACTCCCTTACAGACCTCATATTCTCCTTTCCACAACCCCTTATTCCACGTAATAATCCCCACATTGAAAACTGGTTATGAGACTTCTTCCCATTCTACCTCCCCATCCTTCTTCCCTCCCTTCTTACTCCTTTTCTCTTTCCTAAAGGACTTCTCATCCTTGGCCATTCGGGCCAACCCCAGCTGCCACTTCTTTTAGATCTTGAGAAAATTTTGTCTCACATCCTTCTTAATCCCCTTAAAAGAGTACCCACCTTTTCTGCTACCTCTCTTACTTGCTCCTCCGTGAGCTGACTAATGACATCCTCTTTCCCAGACCACCCCCTCCATAGTCCACCTCGACCCCTCTTCCCTACCTCTTAAGGAGCAAGGGACCAATGACAAGTCTCCCATAGTTAAGAGACCTTCAACATTTTCTTGCGTGCGAGTACCCTATCTTGGGAAACCGCTTATTGGCTTCCTTCCACAAGGTCCTAACTTCTGGATAGTGCCGCCATCTATAGCTACAGCAGTCGTCGGTACCTCACTTTAGGCCTATTGAAAGACCCCTCCGGAATCACCTGTAGAGTACTCCCGTTGTCGTTCCCGGCATCACTATCCTTTCCACCTGATCCCCACCCTTGGAGGAAGAAAGAAGGGGCAAGATGGAGGCCGCCACTGCTTCACTGCTTCCTGACAGATGTGTCTAAGGCTCCTGTAGATGTGCTGACGAGTGGGGAGAGGGAAGGTGTGGAGACTGAGGCGATCTGGAACCTCCGGGATGGTTTGGCGTGGAGAGGGGACTAGAGTACTGGCGAGGAGAGGCTCTCGAGGCTCCGAACCCCGACTGTAACGACCCAATCAGCTAATTGGCCCAACAACTGTACTAGTTGGTAGACTTCCCAGGAAGGTCATCAATCATGGGATTTCTCCCAACCGAGCATGCTTAACTTTGGAGTTCTTTCCAACTTGAGTTTCAAAAAATGGCTAACCGATGTTATTGGTAGTCTACCGATTTAGTCTATTGAACATCTTTTTATACGGGATGTGACAATCTACCTCCCTTAGATATGCGACATCTTCGTCGCCATACCACAACTATTCCAAATCACTAGGCATGTAGGATTCTAGAGGTGGCCCCCACAGGTTCAAGAGGTTGCTCCTACCATGTAGCACTTTGTCCCATATGGGTTCGAGAGGTGGCTCCCATAGTGTAGCACTTTGTCCTATGTGGCATTTAGCTCTCACACTTCTGGCTGTTGTCAGGCTATGATACCATTTGGAACGACCCAATTAGCTAACTGGCCTAATAACTGTGCTAGTTGGTAGACTTCCCAGAAAGGTCATCCATCCCGAGATTTCTCGCAACCGAGCGCGCTTAACTTCGGAGTTCTTCCCAACTCGAACTCCGAAAAACGGCTAACTGGCATTGTTGGTAGTCTACTGATTTAGTCTATTTAACATCTTCTTATACGGGTTGTGACAATCTACCTCCCTTAGATAAGCGACGTCCTCGTTGCTATATCACAACTATTCCAAATCATCAGACAAGTAGGATTCTAGAGGTGGCTCCCACCATGTAGTACTTTGTCCCATATAGGTTCGAGAAGAGGCTCCTATAGTGTAGTACTTTACCCTATGTGGCACTTACTTCCACACTTCTAGCTGGTGTCAGGCTTTGATACTTGTCCCAATCAGTTAACTGGCCCAACAACTATGCTAATCGGTAGACTTCCCAGGAAGGTCACTTATCGTAGGACTTCTCCCAACTGAGCATGCTTAACTTAGGAGTTATTTTCAACTCGAACTCCGAAAAATGGCTAGTCAGTGTTGTTGGTAGTATACTGATTTAGTCTACTTAACATCTTCTTATACATGTTGTTACAATCTACCCCCCTTAAAGGAGGGTAGATTCATATGGTAGAATTTCTCCACCAAAGTAACACCCGCCAATCTGTCTGAATGCTCTGGTTGGGCTGCAACATCACCTGCAATTGCTCCTACATTTGAGTTTGTATATGAGACTGGGTCTTGGCCTAGGCCTGCATTGCCTGTGCCAAACTTTGAAAAGTTTGTAGGAAATCTCCATATCCTCCAGTTGTTGCAGCCAATGGGTGGCCTCCTTCATATCCCTGGTGTAGGTGCTTAGAATGACCGTGTGATTAACATGAAATATCTATGTTGTTTAGTGTAAACTAACCTATTAAAAACAGCAACTAAAGTGCAGTGATCGCCAGAAACTTTTAACTAAAAAGTTTCAAAAGGGATATGATCGCCTACCTTTCAAACGCGGAAGATTGAGTCCTTGGTTCCCCTTCCTCAGCCGGCTGAAGAAAGAGAGCCCTTTCTTTGCTTTTTGTTCTTGCTGTGGAATTTGAGGTTGAGGATCGTCCAGAAGTTGTGCTTGATTTCCCCTTTTGAATCTCTCGTTGTTGTTGAGTGCAGCAAAAACAGAAACAGAATAAAGAAGAATGATGATGAGAGTTTAAATAGAAGCAATATATGAACTAATCATGATTTTAAGCATATTTAAAACAGCAAACTCACTTGTTTAGATGGCTTTGAAACCCCTTTAGTCAAGTAGGTTTTTGAAAGATTATGCTGTGGTGTGTGTTTGCATGAAGTGAATGAAGAATGAAATTAATGAAGATGAAAAATGATTGCAGTAATGAAAAACTTATGCCCAATCGGATGAAGCTTTGAAAGGATGAAGATCTTGAAAGGGACGCCGACTTCTGGAAATGGCAGCGCTCCGGCGTTACGACGTTGTTGCTTCGATCTTCAACTCGCTATAACGCTATGGCTCAACTCAATTCAATTCTCTTCTTCTTTTTTTCTTTTTTTTAACTCTTCAACATGCAGGGTATTTATAGGCATTTCTTGCATTCGAGATTAACATTGAAAAACTCCGAATTTATCCATCTTAACCGACGGATAAATACTAATTAATTCATCTTTATCTGTAATTATCTAAAATCGCGTCCACCTTGGCTGACGCCTTTCAGATTAATTAAGATAAGGATAAATATCCGGGAAAACTTATCTTTATCTTTATTAGGTAAAACGCGTCCATCTATGTAGACGTCTTTTAGACTAATTAAGATAAGGATAAACATCCGGAGGGAAAGTTAAAACCACTTAGGAAACTTAAAACGCGTCTACATTACCAGACGCCTTTTAGTTAATTAATTAATTAATTAAAATTCAAATTTAATCGCTAAAATAAGAATAAAGTCTAAATGGCGTCCACTTGGGTAGACGTCTTTTAGAATTCTTCATATTTTAACTCAAATTTGAGCTAAAATCAATTCAATTGATTAACTTAAATATGTCTGTCAAACCCGACACTTAATAAAAATTAATTAATGATTAATTATCAGACCATTTCGAGGCATTATTATATGATATGAAATTTACTCGAAATGATGTCAAAATTAGCGTGTCTACAGCTGCCTCACCTTGGCATCGTCTTTGCAAGGGAGTGAAATGGAATGGAACGTACTGAAAAGGTGATGCCAAGGTGTGATGAGACACGCTCTTAACATCACATGACTGGAATTTTTCTCAAAATCATCAATGAAGGTAGCTCAAAGAGATCAATGAAATCAATCCTGTCTGGATGAGGTAGACAAGGAAATAAAATAAAGTCGATCAACCTCCTCGGAGTGGGAAGTACCCTAGGTCGTAGACACTGTGGGTTTCATCATGGGGAGCATTTGCCAGCCAATGTGGACGTGCTACAGCCATGATGGATCTTAAAAGAAAACAAGAAATATTAGATAAAGAATCCAATCAAGGATAGAATTCCAAGGATATCTTTAAGCGAACCTCAAAGATAATCAAGATACTCAATTCGGAATAGAATATTTCATATCATGTTGGAAATTATTTGATTAATGGTCTGAAACTTAATCAGCAATTAATTCTTATCACAATGATTTCAAAATCCTACATGATGCATGCTGGGCTAAAAGAAAAATATAAAATCAAATAAAATATAAATTAATTAAGGATAATATTGTTAAATTGTTATTAATGAGTCAAGATACCAATTCTTGTAATTCAGTGCTAAGCTGAAGCTCGTTTATCCACGCACCGTTTCACAAAAATGGAACCATCGTCCTCACTAATCAACAATCCAACGGCCTATCCATGCGATTAAGAATTCTCTGGAATTATCACTGTTTTTGTTGAAGGGGAACTCAAATTCCAGTTTCATCAAAACCACAAGGTCCTTGATATAATCTAATAAATACTTATCATATAGTAATGCTTATGCAAAATAATTACATGGAATAAGGGTAGAAATAACCGTCTTTTTAGTCACGGTCGGGACTTGAATTCCATAGTGAGATCTTCTTGACATTTCCAGCTTTGCTCAGAATTTTCTGCAATCAAAATCGTTAGTAATTCCAAACAAATATTCAACTTAAACATTAAAATCACAGGATTTCGGGAAAAATAACAGAATTATTGAAACGCGTCGTGTCGAGCAGACGCCATTCAACTTTGAAACGCGTCAGGTATCCTAGACGCCTTTTACTCACAGAAACATGTTTCTGCTATTCGAATTCTTACTCTTTTCATGTCTTGTGTCCTGTATATGACTTGAACAAACAGGTTAAGCATCTATTCAGGCTTAGCCCCTTGCCTGACCAAATAAATGGTCGATCAATATTTTCCTTGGATAAATAGTCAAGGGGCATAGCCTTTATTAACAAAGGTAATAAGAATAACCATGCTTAAGCAAAATGCAACATACAAGCAAACACATGCTCACTGAAAATAAAAGGAATGAAACATATTAAATGCAACAAGCAAATGCTAATTGAAATATTCATTTTGTTTGGGTTTTGAAATATGTATTTTTTTTAGATTTTGAAATATGTACATTTTTTTGAATTTTTTTTTTTTTTTTTTTTTGAAATATGTACCCTTTTTTTTTTTGAATTTTTGACTATGCAATTTTTTTTGAATTTTGACATATGCAATTTTTTTTTTTTTTAAAATTTTGACATATACATTTTTTTTTTGAATTTTGACATATATATTTTTTTTTTGAATTTTTGACATATGCATTTTTTTTGAATTTTTGACATATACATTTTTTTGAATTTTTGACATATACATTTTTTTTTGAATTTTTGACATATACATTTTTTTTTTGATTTTTTGACCTATACATTTTTTTTGATTTTTTGACATATACATTTTTTTGAATTTTTGACATATACATTTTTTTTTTGAATTTTTGACTAAAAGACCAGTATGGTACTTAGATCAAAAGATCATATTCATTTATTAACTTAATTTCCAAATTGTTCTTTAACAACTTAACTTAAAACCCATCGTGCTTGAACTTGTGTTTCCATTCGTGATCCCATTTGATGATTTGACCCTTAGTCAATCTAAACCATTCCTTAAGCTTGAAGTACACCTCTTTAGAAAGAAAAGAAGAATAGATTTAGAAAGCCCATGAGAAGGTTCCGGAGACCTAAAAAGATGTTCCTTTCCAACCCTAATATCTGTTGGGGTTCGGTCATTTTCTTTCCGGGGTATTTATCGACCTTGCGTTCCCTTTTGTCTCATTTGTAATGTAATGGCCTTTTGATTTGACATTTGGATTTTTGCCTTGCTTTTGCTTTTCTATCCTTTTCTTTTCTTTTCGGGACGGATCTCCCCCTTTTTTCTTATGACGGCCTCCTACTAAGATGGCGGGTATTCTTGGTAGTCTATTCTAAGCCTCGTTCCGACATCATGGGCCGAGTGTAAAACAGAATTTTACTTTAAAACGAATGATTTGTACTTTATACTTTTGGTCAAGCTTTTGATATTCTTTAGGACTTGGCATCTCTTGTTACTCACGAATCAAACGTGTCAGTGTGTGCAGTAATGGGTTTGAAGTTAATTATTCAGACTAACAAAGAAATTTGAGTTTATAAATTTTCTGATTCCTCTGGTCTTTGTACCATACTGATCGACTCTTTAACCTAAGGGTAGTATTTCTTAAGATGTAGACCATTCCAGGGATGATTTAGCTCTTCTCCTTCTGCATTAACAAGACGATAAGCATTACCAGGAAAAGCATGTGATACAACATAAGGTCCTTCCCAGTTGGGTTGGAGCTTAGAACGCGGACCACCAGGTTTTACAAAAATTCTTTTAACGACCATTTCACCGACTTTGAACTTTCGTTCAATGACTTTCTTTTGATAAAAACATGCTAATCTGTTTTGATAAACTTTCGCATGATTAGCAGCTGACCATCTTTTCTCGTCTAAAAGTTCCAATTGAGCAAGGAATGCTGAACGATGTTCATCAATGGAGAATTCCTTGTTCAATTGTACTCTTAATGACGGTATAAGGATCTCATATGGAACTACCGCCTCCATTCCAAATGTTAAGGAATAAGGAGTTTGTCCAGTAGGCGTGCGGATTGAAGTTCGGTAGGCCCATAGAGCCTCAACCAATTTTTCTGGCCAGTCTGCGAATTTGTTAGATTTACACGTCTTTTTGATAATTTTTATCAAAGTCTTATTAGTTGCCTCTGCTTGGCCATTGCCTTGCGGATAATAAGGAGATGAATGATGCAATGCAATTTTATACCTGTTGCAGAGGTCCTTCAATTCTTGTGACACGAACTGCGGTCCGTTGTCGGTGACGATGGTACTTGGAATTCCGAATCTTGTGATGATGTTCTTCATAATGAATTTGCAGACGGTTGATGCTTTGATCTCCACGTACGCTTCAGCTTCTACCCACTTGGTGAAGTATTCCGTTGCCGTGAGAATGAAAGATTTTTGCTTGATGCCGGAATCTGGGTTATCAAGAGGTCCAATAATGTCGAAAGCCCACATGGCGAAAGGCCATGGGGAGGAAACAGGATGGAGTGAAGATGCAGGAGAATGAATTTTGTCGGCGTGAAGTTGACACTTGGCACACCTACGGACATATCCTACACAATCTTCTTCCATGGTTGGCCAATAAAATCCTTGTCTAAGGATCTTCTTTGCTAGCATCTGTCCATTGACATGGCCACCACAAACTCCACTATGAGCTCCTTCCATAACCTTCCAAAGCTCATCCTCGTCTAAACATCTCAATAGAACTCCATCAAAACCTCTCTTATACAATGCTCCCCCAACTAGGGTGTATCGTTGATCAACTCTCCTGATAGCTCTTTTTTCCTCAGTTGTAGCTTCTTCAGGATACGATTGATCTTCACAATATTTTGCAATTTCATAATACCATGGCTTCTGTTCATCATCCATCTCTTCTAACAGCTCCATCAACATGATTTCTCTTTTCTCCACAATACTTCCATCTTTGAATTTCTTCAGCAACTTCTCCTTAGTTCTAAGAAATGAAGGATCTTTCACGGCGGGTGAAAGACGCCTATGAATTATGATTGATTCGGATTGCTTGCTGATAGGAAAATCAAGGGAAGATGCAAGTGAAGCTAGAGCGTCAGCTAGGATGTTTTGATTTCTAGGGACATGGACAAAGATCAATTTTGTGAAAAGCTTTGAATAAGCAGAAGTAAGTTCTTGATATGGCTTGAGCTTGGGATCAAGAGTTCGATACTTGGTCAGCACTTGGCGAAGAATTAATTGGCTATCACCTACAATCCTGAGTTTGGTTGCACCATGAAAATGAGCAGCCTCGAGACCAGCAAGAAGTGCCTCGTATTCAGCTATGTTGTTGGTGACTGGAAAGTCAAGCTGAAAGGCTTGTGGAATGGTGACACCTTCAGGTGATAACAGAACGATACCGATCCCCTTTCCATGAGAATTCAGAGCTCCGTCAAAATGCAGAGTCCACATATCATCTCTGATTTGATTTACGGACATCAGTTCCTCATCCGGAAACTCTGATCGCACTGGATCAAATCGAGGAAGGGGATGATGAACGAGATGTTCTGTTATGGCATAGCCCTTGATCGCTTTCTGTTGAATGTAAATGATATCGAATTGAGATAGAAAGCTTTGCCATCGCGCTAACCTATCAGTAAGAACAGATTTCTCCAGAAGGAACTTGATCGGATTCATCCTAGCGATGAGATGGACTTCATGGGCCAGAAAATAATGCTTTAGTTTCTGCACAACCCAAACTAATGATGCACATGTTTTCTCCATCGCCGTATATCTCTGTTCAGCGGGGTTGAGAAGTTTAGAGAGATAGTAGGCTGCCCTCTCTTTTCCTTCTTCATCCTCTTGTGCTAGGACAGCCCCCACTGCATCATCCAGGACTGAAATATAAAGTATCAATGATTTGCCTGGAGATGGTGGTCTCAAAACAGGAGGACTTGCCAAATAGTCCTTTAATCCATCAAATGCCTCCTGACACTTATCGTCCCAATTGAATTTGACTCCTGGCTTGGTAAGCTCGTAAAACGGCTTACACCTTTGTGAGTGCTGGGAGACAAAACGGCGAATAAATTGTAACCTCCCGATTAATCCTCTTAACTCTTTCAAGTTTTTGGGAGGTGGCATTTCTCTGATAGCCTTCGCCTTATTGGGATCGATCTCAATTCCCCGTTTGCTGACAATGAATCCAAGCAATTTCCCCGAAGATACCCCGAATACACATTTCTTGGGGTTCATCTTCAACTGATATTCTCTCGATCTCTCTAATACCCTTGCCAAAACTTTGGCGTGCTCAGCCTTCGTTTTAGACTTAACTAATAAGTCATCCACATACACTTCCAAATCTATATGCATCATGTCATGAAATATTGCCATCATAGCCCTTTGATAAGTGGCTCCAGCATTCTTTAATCCAAATGGCATGACGACATAACAATATGTTCCCCAAGGTGTAGTGAATGAAGTCTTCTCTTGATCCTCTTCTGCCAGCTTAATCTGGTTGTATCCTGAAAATCCATCCATAAACGATAACGTCTCATAGCCAGCAGTGTTATCGATGAGTACATCAATATGAGGCAATGGAAAATCGTCTTTAGGACACGCCCGGTTCAGATCGCGGAAGTCAATGCAAATTCTGACCTTCTCGTCCTTTTTCATAACCGGGACTATGTTGGCCACCCATTGTGGATAAAGGACAACTCTAATGAATTTGGCTTTGTGCAATTTATCGACCTCTTCCTTCATCTTTAAAGCCATTTGTGGGTGGAATCGCCTTAATTTCTGCTTGACCGGACTAGCTCCATCCTTTAATGTTAACTTGTGTTCAACTAAAGATGAGTCTAACCCCGGCATATCTTCGTAACTCCAGGAGAAAGTGTCCTTATAATCCTTAAACACTTGTACCATTGCCTTCTCATCCTCTGTAGAAAGATTTTTACTAACGAGGACAACCTTAGGTTCGCCTTCAGTCCCTAAGTTTATTTCTTTTGTGGGCTCTTCTACGGCAGCTGAGGGTTCATCAAATCTCTTAACTCCACTGGCATACGCCTCAGTCGCGTCCTCATCATCTTTCTCATCTTCAACAATGGGGTCCTTTTCATGCACTAACTCATATACCCCGTACCCATCATTGACCGACTCATCATCTGTACAATCTTCTGGCATCTGAATTGGATCTTCTAAAAGCTGAGGGATTAAAGAGCAAAAAGAACATTTATCAGCCAAATCCTGGAGGTATCTTTCTGGAATTTGCCTACCCTTAGGCTTCCTAGACTTCCTAACCTGCCTAAAACTAGACTTCCTAACTTCACTAAACTGCCTATCATAACCTAAGGAAGACGAAGCAGGATGAAAATCCTGGGATACAGGTAGAAATACAGGGGAATCCTCCCGTGGGGAGGGACAGAGTAGATCTAGGAGAGAATCTTGACCGACGGACCCGCGCGATGGGGTGTAATCGGACAAGTAAGATGTTTCCTCGATAATGATTTGGGAAGAATTTGTTGTAAAATTGGCGTTTTTTTTTGGATATCGGAGGAATTATACATGAAGCAGGAGTGAATACAAATGGAAGGGGAATCAGACAGAGGAAGCGGCACCAAGGCCAGAGGATTAGGGGGATCATATAGCAATATGTCCTAGATCAAATCATACATCCTCTCTAGGTCAAGAGGAGGTTGTGGAATAAAGTCCCGAGGGGACAGAGTTATCATAATGGGCGGGGCCCGTGGAATATCTTCAATTATGACCCGCGACCAAGTCGGGGTCAAGAGTAGTGTACGAAAAAGAGTATGGAGCATGAAGACATGTGAAGGATATGTCCCCCTCCAGAGCAGATCTGTTGTATAACCAGCTTCATAGGGGTCATCTGGCTCCCCTTCATCAGTTTGTTCGGACAGCAGTATCCGCTTATCAAAGATTGCGCCAGGGCTCTCAATTAGCTCGTCGATCTGCGGTGGCCACTTGGGTTCTGCAGGATCCAGAAATAGTCTGTTCAGTGCTATGTATAGGTCCCTCAGGTCGAACCACCTGCACCATTCGCATTCGGGGTCATAGAATTTTCTCCTTTTCATAGGCCGCAAAGCCTCCAAGGATTGGTACGTAAGTAATTCGGAACAATGTCTGGCCAAATCCCTCCCATATATGTCATGGAAGTCAAAACATGAAGTAATGACCACCGTGTTGTCATGACTAAGTATGGGCCCTTTCACAAAGTGTGTATATAGAGTCCATGTTAAGGGATCTCGGCCTTCTTTCAGTGGTGTAGACATTGTTTCCAAGATTTCTTGACCATCTTCTTGCTGAACCCTGTCTTGCTTCAGTTTCCTCGGCCTATAGCCCAGACCGCTTCCAGGTACCGCCCGATGATCTTTAACAGGAGTGGTCCTGCCTTGCAACTGTGTGCCCAGACCTTTCCCAGGCTCGTAGCCGTTTTTCATCATAATCCTCCATCCTGGGGTACTCATGCACTTCCCCCTTTTGATAGCATTTAATGGATATGGAGAAATGGTAGCGGCTTTCAAAGGATCAGCCACTGGACGGTAGACCTGTAATACCGACAGAAAAGGTTGTCGGCCAGGTAAAACAGCAGATTTAATATTTAGGGTATGAGCAGCAGCAAGGATCGGCATGCTCGTCACTTTAATAATTCGTCCTTTGTAAGGGAATTTGAGGCATTGGTGATTCGTAGAAGGAATCGCCTCAAGAGTTTTAATATAAGGACGTCCCAGAATGGCATTTATGGAAGGGTCGATTTCTAGAATATGAAATTCGACCTCTGCATGACTTACTGGACCTAGCTCCACCTTTAAATAAACCATTCCCAGAGGGGAACGGGTAGAATTGTCGTATGCCGTAACTGAGATGGGGCTAGGCAGCCATTTCTCCTTGGGCACACTGCACAGTTCCAGGGTCTTCGGAGGTAAAACATTAATTGAAGCCCCTGTATCAACCAGGCATGCATCCACGGCCTTCTTGCAGATATTGACCGTGATACTCAGAGCCATGCTTCTGGCGGCTGGCGGTGCTAGTTCCGATGTGTGGAATGTAATTGAGGGCTGATCCCCCTGAGGAACTAGTAGTGCTGCAATTTTCTCTACCGGCACGTCTTCGTTAACCATCACCTTCTGTAGGTATTCCATTAAGGCTTCTTGGTGAATCTTGGACCTCTTAATCAATTCAAGTACAGTGATCCGTGCCGGTGTTCTGTCCAGATGTTTCAACAAGTCATATTGAGTGCCTGGTGCACTCTCTTCATTATGGGCTTCCTCAGTCGGCTGTGATGGGCCGTCTCTGACTGTGGACTGAGGAAAGACCTTGTTGAAAATCCTTCCACTCCGGAGCGCATGTTCCTCGACCGTGGAGGATCCGGGTGACACCTTGAGTACTGCAGAATCGGGTGGCGTAAGTGATGCAGAGGGTTGATGCGTAGGTGGTGGCGTTGGGTTAGGTGGTGATGGCGTAGGGTTAGGTGGTGATGGCGCGGTGCGGATTAAAGGCCTAGAAGGTTGGATGGTAGATGGGTACGCGGTTGGTGAAGTGGGGAATGGGACGCGTAATAGCGGTCTGGATGGTTGGGGCATATCTGGGTAGGTGGTAGCGGGTGAAGTAGGAAATGGTATGCGTAATAGTGGCCTAGATGGTAAAAGGGGTGCGTTATTGGTTTGCGGGGGGGTATGTGATGGAGGCGTAGGAGTGCGGGGCGTAATGGGTCTAAGGAAGGTGGGTAGTGGTAGTGGGTTATTGGGTGAGGGCGAGTGATATGTGGGTGTGGGTAGAGGGGTAATGGTAACGGGTTGTGGTCTGGGTATGTGGATGGTGCGGCGTGGTAGTCGCTCTGCGGTACTTTGAACGTGACCCGTTGAATAGAGAGAGGAAGAGTCCTTTATCCTCCATTGTTGCCCACGACCAGCCTCAGACTGGCTGTTCGTTAGAATGGGAGCAACCTGGTTCTGGTTCTGGTGCTCCGGGAGTGGATTCTGCACTATGCCCATGTTGGGTGGTGCTGCTGCTTGTGCCGGTGGTCTTGCTTGCTGCTGCTGCTGCTGTTGCGGTCTTCTCGCCTTCAGGGCTGATATATATTTCTTCATTTCCTCCCAGTCTATGCCGCCCTGCTCATTGAGATCATGAATATAATCTCTGAATTGGAAGCAGGTGTCGATGGTATGCCCAGGTTGCCTATGGAAGTAGCAATACCTGGACGTATCGGCATTTTGAGGCCAGACGGCCTTTTCCCTTGGCAAAACTAAGGCGTTAGCCGCCATTAAAGCACTGAAGATATCGGCCAAGGATTCTGGGAGTGCCGGATATTCTGCCCTTTTCGGGCCTGGAGGTCTTCTCGGCTGGTTGTAGTCACCAGGAAGAGGGACATTGTGGTATGCCGGCGGTGCGCGCGGCTGGTACTGTGGCTGTTGCTGCTGCTGATACTGCTGCTGCTGGGGTTGCTGGTACTGCTGTTGCCGTTGCGGCTGTTGCTGTAGCTGTTGCTGGTTTTGATTCTGATTCGGCTGCTGGGGCCGTTGATACTGTTGTTGGTACTGGGGGTTCTGCTGCTGTCTGTACCCTTGCTGCTGTGGCCTCTGGTACTGCTGCTGACTCCTCACGAACTGGGGCGAGTTATTGTTCATGGTACTCACTTGCTCATGAGAGAGCGTGCCCTCAGTAGTCGGACCTGTGCTGGAAGAGTTCGGCACTGCAGGCTTCCGAGGCGGAGGCCTGCTAGGTCTATGAGGATCAAAGACGCTAGAGAATGTAGCGTACTTGAAAGCATTCTGGCAGTACCGTGCTCTTTCATAGAGCTCTGCCATGTTAGTCAAATTGTTCAAGGAGAGGACGAGCTTGAACTGGGGCGTGGCATTAGAAATTAACATCTTCACTTGTTCGGACTCGGACAAGTGATCCTTCACCTTTTCAGCCAGACCCCGCCACCTGTCAGCAAAACTGACAAACTCCTCATCAGGTTTCATCCTTTCTGCAATGAGGTCCGTGATAGACAAGGAGGGTGCAACTCTGTCCTGGTATCGTTGAATAAATTTGCGTGAAACGATACCGTAATCTTCTACTTCTGAGGGTTCCAGGGAAAAGAACCACTCGAGGGCTGGTCCCTCTAGAGATCTCCTGAACAAGAAGGCCAACGACCTCTTATCATTCTGCCAGAAAGAGGATTCATATATGAACTCCTTCAGGTGTGTGAAGGGGTTACCAGTACCGTTGTACTTTCGGTATACTGGCATTTCAGAGGGTGGCAGATGGAATACTGGCAGGCTCGGTAGACTGATCTCTGGCACAGCTTTGACCCCCATCATTTTCTGGAGGTTATTAAATTGCTCATCCATACGCTCCATTTTGGCCAGCAGCGTTTGTGTGGTCAGATCTGCCTGGGGAGGAGGAGGAGGAGGTACTTGGTAGGCCTGCTGCCTAGAGTATGTTGGGCAGGGTGGACAATAGAGGGGAGGTCCGGCAGAGCTTCCGCCATGCCCGAGGGCATTTTGATAAGCAGGCGTTTGCGGTCTAGCCGGTTGCCTAGATGATGAAAGCTGCGGCCCAGCTGGCCGAGAAGTAATATGAAGGCCTTCCACGGCCTGATGGATATAAGGAGGAGGAAAAGAAGGTTGCTGAGGAATAGTAGGGGGAGCCACAGGGTTCAGCTCGGCAGGCTGCATGGGTGCCTTCCCCTTCAAAATAGATTGGATCGCCTCGAACTGCTGAGGGTCCAGTCGGGAGGCAAGAACTCCCAGAGCATTGATGAGATCCGTAGGATCAGAGGGTGAGGGATCATTCTGGTTCATGTCCCCCTCCAGATCGGGATTAGGAATCGCATATTCATGCGGAGGAGGATCAGGATATTGATCACGTGGATGCAAAAGGGGTGTCCGAACATTCCCATCTAGACGATATGGAATGGGGATAGAACTACGGGAGGCATTAGCATCTCTCCCACTCTCATAGTTGTATTTAGAATCCCGAGGGGCATTAGCATCTCCCTCGTAATTAACCATGGCGTCTGGAGCCACACTCAAGTCCCTACCTGATCGTAGCAACATGATGTTAGATTCCCTTTTCAAAGATTTAATCAAACAAGTTGTACAGAGATTAATCGAACAAGTGGATGCTTAACGTGATTTTAGGATTCCTTGTTGAGTTATTTGAATTGGATTAAACCACAATTTCGCTCAGGGAAAGGATCCTAGTTTCAGTTCAATTTCCACCGTTATTCTCTAAGGCTTTCTCTCACAACGCTTTCAGAATCTAACCAGGACTTCAATTGGTACAACCAGCCCGATGATCAAGGAGGAATACCTTGATTTTGGGGACTTATGGAGGTCTCAACGTCAACTTCTCTAGTCTGATCAAGGGACCAACCCAATCAGAGAGAGTTGCTGACGTCGAGTAATGTGTTCCTAAGAAGAGGAGGGTATTAGCCCCAATGCGTATGTC
Organism: Zantedeschia hybrid cultivar; assembly: GCA_030544215.1. Lineage (NCBI taxonomy): Eukaryota > Viridiplantae > Streptophyta > Magnoliopsida > Alismatales > Araceae > Zantedeschia > Zantedeschia hybrid cultivar. Next base: position 26,964,997 of record JARZZO010000004.1, on the reverse strand, counting down.
CTACGGCCTGGATGGCCTCTAATGCTTAGTAAGTAATGGGTAGCTAACACTCAAAACACAGAAATCTGGAAACTGAAAAAAAATTAAGAAACTGTCTGAATCGCGTCGATGATAGTCGACGCTATTCAAAACAGAACTTAATTTTCCGCAGAAGCAGATGCAGACAGCAGAAAAACTGTGAAGCCTGAAAGGCGTCTAGGGGTGTTGACGCGGTTTGAAACGCGTCAGCAATCCTGGACGCTTTTCAGTTCGCAGAAACAGTTTTCCAGGAGGATTTTCTGGGTTGAATCCTCCTTAAACAAGATAAAAAGCAGTAAACAATCGACTCATGCAAAAAAATTTAGTTCCAGATTTTAAACAGGATGATTTACTAACTAACAACTAGAAAAACAATCAATCACACATCATTTTTATCACAAAAACAGCTTTTTGAATTAATCAAGGGGAGGGCAAGATCTTGCCACTGGGGTGTGCACGTGGTGCACGAGGGAAATTAATTAAACTAAACACTCACCAATTGGTGAGGACGTGTCCAGAGACACAAATGGTGCACCGTGGGTGCCCGATATGATGATAGCAAGAACAAAAGGAAACTAAAAGATGGCGAGACCAAGTCCCACCGTAATCGCCAAAAAAGCTGTAGGTGCTTAGAATGACCGTGTGATTAACATGAAATATCTATGTTGTTTAGTGTAAACTAACCTATTAAAAACAGCAACTAAAGTGCAGTGATCGCCAGAAACTTTTAACTAAAAAGTTTCAAAAGGGATATGATCGCCTACCTTTCAAACGCGGAAGATTGAGTCCTTGGTTCCCCTTCCTCAGCCGGCTGAAGAAAGAGAGCCCTTTCTTTGCTTTTTGTTCTTGCTGTGGAATTTGAGGTTGAGGATCGTCCAGAAGTTGTGCTTGATTTCCTCTTTTGAATCTCTCGTTGTTGTTGAGTGCAGCAAAAATAGAAACAGAATAAAGAAGAATGATGATGAGAGTTTAAATAGAAGCAATATCTGAACTAATCATGATTTTAAGCATATTTAAAACAGCAAACTCACTTGTTTAGATGGCTTTGAAACCCCTTTAGTCAAGTAGGTTTTTGAAAGATTATGCTGTGGTGTGTGTTTGCATGAAGTGAATGAAGAATGAAATTAATGAAGATGAAAAATGATTGCAGTAATGAAAAACTTATGCCCAATCGGATGAAGCTTTGAAAGGATGAAGATCTTGAAAGGGACGCCGACTTCTGGAAATGGCAGCGCTCCGGCGTTACGACGTTGTTGCTTCGATCTTCAACTCGCTATAACGCTATGGCTCAACTCAATTCAATTCTCTTCTTCTTTTTTTCTTTTTTTTAACTCTTCAACATGCAGGATATTTATAGGCATTTCTTGCGTTCGAGATTAACATTGAAAAACTCCGAATTTATCCATCTTAATCGACGGATAAATACTAATTAATTCATCTTTATCTGTAATTATCTAAAACCGCGTCCACCTTGGCTGACGCCTTTCAGATTAATTAAGATAAGGATAAATATCCGGGAAAACTTATCTTTATCTTTATTAGGTAAAACGCGTCCATCTATGTAGACGTCTTTTAGACTAATTAAGATAAGGATAAACATCCGGAGGGGAAGTTAAAACCACTTAGGAAACTTAAAATGCGTCTACATTACCAGACGCCTTTTAGTTAATTAATTAATTAATTAAAATTCAAATTTAATCGCTAAAATAAGAATAAAGTCTAAATGGCGTCCACTTGGGTAGACGTCTTTTAGAATTCTTCATATTTTAACTCAATTTGAGCTAAAATCAATTCAATTGATTAACTTAAACATGTCTGTCAAACCCGACACTTAATAAAAATTAATTAATGATTAATTATCAGACCATTTCGAGGCATTATTATATGATATGAAATTTACTCGAAATGATGTCAAAATTAGCGTGTCTACACCTGGGCCTTCTCCATACCCATGAAAGGGATTCATTCTAGTTGATCGCTTGTTATTTTGCCTCGACTCTCTTCCTGCCATGTATCTATAACACCCAGAAAAATAAATAATCCTAAGCACACATTGAAACTAAACTCGGATCATTTATTTGAAGTAACATTTCATGCAAAGATTGTAAGGTATAATCTCCGAATGGTAGGTGAAAACACAGTAGAATCTAAATCAGTGTAACAGGGTGTGATTTGTAGATATAGTTTTCTGACTTCATTTGATAGCATGTTAGAACGTGAATTTTAATAATTTATATATTTCACAAGATGATCTGAAATTTTTATGACATAGTAGTTGCATTATTATACATCTCCAGAAAAAGTTTCAAGAATTGTCATCTTCATATGATAATGCTTCTTGGTGTATGTATCACGGTTCATATTCCACTCTAATATTTTGGTAAATTAGGGATCGTACCTTGATGTTTTATTTTCTACTATCTTTGTGGATGGCCATTTGAGTCCAAATTTTTACAGGTTATACCTAATATGAATTAATATAACATGTGAAATTTTTAGGATTTTTGGAAGTACTTTTGTGCATGAATAAAATCAGTGTTTTAAATATAGGTGACACTTGCAGAAGTGTCAGGAAGGCCCTTGGAGGTAGTCCATTGCCGATGGAGAAGCTAGGCCTCGCTAGGGGAGCCACCCGTAATGGCTGATCTATTAGGTGAAGATGAAAGACCCCATTGGACTGGTCCTCGGGCCTAATAGTAATGGATAAGTCACCAGTTCTACCTGATAACTTAACCCCTAGCTCGTCCAAAATGCATGTCCAAGGTGGTCCACTAGTAGCTTCTGCCTGATCTGTCTGACTACCTGCACTTGGTCCATCTACACCCCGGCCAAGCTCTCACCCCCTGGTCTAGCCCCCAGTGACTCAAAATTCGAATCACACGCGTACTGCTCACGTAGGAGGCGATCGTCTTCAACCTCTAAACTTACCCTTCGTTGAAGCCCTAATCTGCTGCTGCCACCAGTCCAAGCGGGGCCCAGCACACGTGGGTTACCTCTCTCTCCCTTCTAACCACTACCTCTAGCGTCGTGGGAACTAAAGCCAATTAGGAGATGCAAACCTCTAAGCTCACCCCGATGAAAGGTGAGATCTCCAGCGTCCAAGACCCAACCCCCACCAAGTTGGCGAAGCAGTTGATGAGCTCCATAAGCGGATTCACTTCTAGTGTTACAAGCGGGGCTCCCACCAACAGTAATCGGACTCCCACTCGGTTGGGTGGCTGTGAGTACCCTAGATGGAGAAGCAAGCAAGCATACCGCTACCTACAAGGCTTCTTACACTTTTGAGTTCCTATGCTATTTCCTTGGAGGCGTAGACAAGGAGGAAGGCTTTCCCGTCAATCCTATGCACAATATTTTAAAAGTGCCTAGGCAGAGCGAGTTGGCAGATCCCCTTCCTACCTAGGTGGACTATCTAGGCGATGAGGTTGGTGCCGCAAATCCGGGAGCTATTTTTTCAAACATTGTTTTGAATTTCTTTTATATGTTGTCTACTAATTGATAACATGGTCGGACCGGGTCGGATCGGATCGCCCGGTCCGCTCGGAATCGGAGCGGTCCGACCCGACCCCGAGCCCCGACCCAACGATCCCAGCCGGGATCGCTGGGATCGGGTTGGGGTCGGCCGGGTCGGCCGACCCCAACCCGGGTCGGTCCGGGTCGGACCGGTCCGGCCGACCCGGCCACCCAACGGCTAGTTCTGAACCCAACGGCTAGTTCTGAACTAGCCGTTGGGTAGCCGTTGGGAACCCATTGAATGGGTTCCCAACGGTTAGGAGGGGCTTCTAAGCCCCTCCAAGTCCCCCCCAAGTCCCTATAAAACCCCCTCCTACCCTTCTCTCCCTCATTCACACAAATTCTCATTTCTCTCTCTCTCTAAAACTTCTCTCTCTCTCTCTCTAAGCTCTCATACTCTCTCAAAGACTCAAAGCTCTCTTAACTTCTTTCTCTCCAAACTTCCAAAGCTCTCTAGAGTTCTAAACTCTAAAGGACGGACCGACGGACTACATCAAATTTTTTTCATCATATTATTTTTATTGCATTTTAATTTTTCTCTCTAACCTCTTTTTGTCTTTGTAGCTTTATTTCTCATTGTCTCTCACTCTCCCTCGAGGTATGATATGAAATCTCACTCTCTTTCTCTATGTTTTTTCTTATTTCTCACCATTTCTCTTTATGTAATTAGTTAATTACTAATTATCTCTTTCCCTATTAATATATTTTTTATTTTTAAAGATGTCGACTTCTGAGCATAATGAGGCCACATCTGTCACCTCTCGTGGTGACCCGGGATGGAACCACTGCACCGTCGTAGACATGGCTTCACGCAAAGTCAAATGCAACTACTGCAGTCGGATTATTTCGGGTGGAGTTTTTCGTCTAAAACAACATATTGAGGGTGTCAAAGGAGAAGTGAAGGCTTGTACTGCTGCACCACTAAAGGTAAAAAATCAATTCAAAAATTACCTACGACAAAGAGAGTTGGAAAAAGGAGCAGCATCAACGATGAGAGGCTAAATTAGGGAGGAAATGACACGGCCCTCAGGTCAAGGTATTCATATTCACCCTCCGGGAGATAGATCTCGGGAGGGAGACATAGACCCTACCAGAAGGAGATCCACTGCATTTGAAGACTTCTCTCGAGGTATTATTTGATTTAAAATTTTCAATTAATTATTTACTTCTTTATACTTCATCTCGATTAAATTAGTCTAATCATCTATTTTAATTTAAAGATGATATACGTCGAGCCATGGACGAAAGTAGACGATCTTTTGCTGATGAGGATGTGTATAGACGCACCGGTCGACACGTTGGGCAAGGGAGTGGATCCGGACATGGATCCAACGAGGAGGAAATTCATGACTTGACTAGGGACAATGATCCTAGAGTGGGTCCTATAGATGCTTTCCTAACAAGACGGAGAGGTAGACAACCATCAATCACAGCTGCTATGAAGAACCTGAAGGTATGCAAGGAGAAGATTGGCCGTGCTGTTTCGAGATGGTTTGTTTATAACAGTGTACCTGCCAATGCTGCAAAGGGTCCTTATTGGGAGGACATGATTGAGACTATTGGAGATGTGGGTAAGGGTATTCCTGGACCAACCCCCAAAGAGATATACAACACTTATCTTCCTCAAGAGGTAAGTGATCTCCAGGAGTATATCAAGTTGTTTGAGCGAATTTGGGATGAAAGAGGATGCACAATAATGACAGATGGCTGGACAGGTGAGTACATTGAATTAGTTTAACATATTTAGAAATTAGAATCTTAGATTAACAGATTATATTTTTAGTTAATTTAGACATTCGCTAACATCTATAACATTATTTGAATAGGAATTACGAGAAGAAGTATGATTAACTTCCTTATATACTGTCAAGCTGGGACTGTATTTTGGAAGTCCGTAGATGCTAGTGGAAAGGTAAAGAATGCTGAATATCTTTTCAAGTTAATTGATGACATTGTGGAGCAGGTGGGAGAAGATCGGGTTGTCCAAGTTGTAACAGATAATGCAGCTTCATATAAAGCTGCTGGCCATATGTTAATGGAGAAGAGGCCACATCTATATTGGCTTCCTTGCTCTGCTCATTCCCTAGATTTGATGCTAAAAGATATTGGGAAAGATGTCAAAATTACTGAAACAGTGAAGTCAGCCCAATTCATCACATCCTATATCTACAACCATAACTATGTGCTCACGTTGATGCGTGAACACACTGGACAGAGGGAGTTACTACGTCCTGGGGTAACTCGTTTCGCCTCCACATACATTTCCTTGGAGAGTATACAATCACAAAAACGCCCCTTGAAGCAGATGATTTCAAGTAAAGGATGGGAGGATTGGATGACAAGGCACGCGAAGTATGATGCTAGAGACAAGGGGAAGCAGGTTGAGGACTTGATTGAGAGCCGAGAGTATTGGAAGGATATAAAGATGATCTTGAGCGTAGTTGAACCTCTTGTGCGGGTTCTGAGGATGGTGGATGGAGATAAGAAGGCCACAATGGGATATTTATATGAAGCTATAGACCGTGCAAAGGAAGACATTGCTAGGGCCAACAAAAATACATACAGAAAGTGGTGGGATATTATAGATGCAAGATGGGATAGGACACTCCACCATGACTTGCATGCGGCAGGTAACAAAATAAGTCAATCCATATTGGTCGCCATTTTATTTCCTATAAGTTTTATTTCATTTTTAATTTATTTTTCAATTCTTTAGGTCATTTCTTCAACCCAAGATACCAATATAGCTCTGCTACTCAACATGCGCCCAATGATGAAGAAGTACTCCGTGGGACTCAAAATGTAATTCGGCGTTTGTTACATGATGAGGATCGAGCTATCATAGCATGCAACAAAATGCATCACTATAGGCTCCGGACATTACATTTTGGTACTCATCGTGCTCAACGGGCAGTCATGTTGCTTTCACCAGGTATTTAGAATTTTATACATAACTAATACTTTCAAAAAATTGTTATCAACTTATCATGCATAGGCTTTACAAATTACAATACTAATTGTTAGTTGGATCATTATGGAATTACAGCTGATTGGTGGATGGATCATGGGAAGGCTCCAGGTTATGAAGATCTTGCTTATGTTGCTATCCGTGTATTGAGCCAAACCACCTCCTCTTCTGGCTGTGAGAGGAACTGGTCTACATTTAGCTTGATACACACCAAGCAAAGGAACCGATTAAGCTCAGCGAGATTAGAGCAATTGGTCTTTTGCCACTACAACATGCGCTTGAAATTAAAGAATCTTCAAAAAATTCAAGAGAACCAAAGAGAAGAAGAACGATGGAGAGATGAAGTTGCTGGAAGACCGGTGCAAGCAGAACAACAAGTTGAGGAACCAATCGATCTGGACGAGATATTTGAGGAGCAGAACCCACTGAATGCATGGGTGGATGCAAGGAATGTTTTGAGTCCATCAGAATTCGATCCAAACGATCGGTCATGGGCAGAAGGACAATTAGATGGTGTCCCCTTGTCCGTTGAGTTTCAACTTCCACCTCCTTCAAAACGGCAAAAGAAATCCACCCCACAAAGTTCAGGTAAGGGTAAAGGCAAACTAATGGATGTTGATATTGCAGATTTAGAAACTGTACAAGAAGATGAGTCAGACGAGACACCAGAGCCGAGCGACAAGGTCGTTTACCAAACTTCAGACGACTCTACTTCGGCAATGACTACCCCTGACGATGACGATGATGATCTACATGGAAGTCAAGGTGGATCCTTGCAACAACGGTCATCTCGAGGACGTGGAGGATCAAGTCAACATGGTGAAGCTCCTCCAATGATTTTCACAGGAGAGCAAGAATTTACGCATGCTACGCAGGATGATGACCACTCCAGTAGGTTGGCTAAGGGCACATCAGCAACAAATAAAGGCAAAGGGAAACAACAACAAGAGCTCCTAAAGAGAACATCCTCTCAAGAGCATTCGTCTCATGCATCCTCTCAAGTTCCATTAGATGGTTATAGTCCTTATGGATATCCAGGTACATATTATCAACATCCACCACCCTATGATGCATCGAGTTACTTAGGAGGATATCCCACTTATCCTCCAACTTCAGATATTTCCTCTTATCAATCCTCAACCTCAGAAGGATCTTATCATGAGCCAAAGACACAAGGATGGATACCGGTGACAATAATCTACCCATTCACAGATGAGTATAACCGATTTGTACAGGAATATGAACAATGTTACCAAGCTTATATGTCTTGGGCCGATTATGTGCAACATTTGTATAGCACCTACAATGTAAGGCTAGAATAAATGTATGTCTACTTGTTCTGTCACTTTGTGTGAGTGTTTTTTTTTTATTATCATGTAATACTTAGGGGTAAGGTTTTATGTCCCCCCTATGTATTGTATTCAAGTTTTTTTCAAAGTTAATAAAAATTCAAGGGCTTACCCAAGGTCCTAGATAAGTTTTGGGTAAATATAATTTTTCCTGATTTTTTGAATTTTTTTCTTATTTTTTGGACTTGTTTTTCTATTTTTTCCCTATTTTCTTCTATTTTTTCCCCTTTTTATAAATTGGATCGGCCAAACCGGTCCGGCTCGGTCCGGACCGGTTCGGGATCGGATCGGATCGGCCGATCCACTCGGTCAGGACCGGACCGATCCGAGTCCGACCCCCGAGTTGGCCTACCTTGATTGATAATCATATTGACTATAGACATCTCGTATTTACTTATATAAGCATCATAAGGTATCTAATTCAATTATAAACCTTAATTTGTTGTAAGTTAGTGATTGTGCTTTGAAAAATAATATAATATTAAATATGAGAGCTAGTATGCCAGCATCTACAAACACAAAAGGATCCTCTTTAGAGCCCCATGATTGTCATTGGTTGTCGTTTTTGTAGATGAGGTAAGTATGTAGCCGCAGTCCTCACGGTTGTTGCAATAGGGCAAATGGGGAAGATAAAGAGCCATGTCCTAGGTGCAGACAAAACAAACCTTCCATCATGGATCTCGTGGGCATGCCACATGAATGAGATGTCTTTATATGAAGGACAATTTACAAAGTCACATATAAGTTGTTGGTAAGGGTATAAAGGTATTTCAACAAGAGGATAAGACTTCCAAGTAAAATCTCACAAAAGAAGATTTGTCGGTTTCTACCTAGGCAGGAATGGGGTGTGAGCCGCCTAGGTGGCCTGCATAGTTGCCTAGGTGGCCAACTTTTAAATCACTGCCTGTGCAACTCCCTCCCTTCACCCAAACCAGCTGATGAAGAGCCTCCCCATTGCCGGTCCCGTGCAAAATTTGGCAGAAGCAGCACCTCGCCATCTCCCTCCTATTCGCTAGTGCTTCCGATTCCCAAGTCCTGACCTGAGGGACCCATTCTGGTAGCATAGAACCCTGCACCACCTGCCCTGACCTCGCTGGTGGAGGCTATCCTCCAATCCGTCCGACTAGAACCTCGGTGTATGAACGCCTCTGTTTGCTCGAATCAAGAATAGTAGTGAGTTCCATAAGTTGCTGAGTTTCAATCTCAGTAAAGTTTCTCCTGAAAACCAGATTCCACTGTAAATGTTGACCTGTGTAACACCAGATCATATATCTTCTCCTCAGCTGAAAGTGAAATGGCATAGAGATTAGAAAATCTTTCTGCAAGAGTTTTCTGTTCCAACCAAGGATCTTCCCAGAACTTTGTTGACCGACTATTTCCAATGCAGATTTCAGTCGAACATCTGAGCAGATCCAGTTGTAAAAAATATGTTTCCGGACGAAAGACAGCCCAGCCTCTGTGAATGTCCAAGAGACCATTAAATATTTCCTTGGAGATACTTATATTTTGCTATCTTTCCCTACAAGGACTAATCTTCTCTTTCCAATCATAGCGATTTTACCAAAAGTGCTTTGTTCACACTGTCAATAGGAACTAAACCGGCTTCAACTTCCTCTCCTCCTTGCTTCTGCACAATGATCTCCAATTAATACGACGAAAGCCTTTTCCATCAGGACCCTATGTTTCCAGAACATGCAGATCTAATAGATTCCAATTTATGATATAGACGAATTTAGGAATTCTGAAAGTAGATAAATGCCAGATTTAGAGAGTACTACTTTGGATGAAATCCATTTACTCCAGCTGAGATTTCCTTTCCATCCTGCTAGTCAATTCTCAAACTTTTTCCAGTACCATTCCAACCTGAACATCTAATCTTTGTATCTGACAGAGGCAGACCCAAGTATTTACTCGGAAAGATTGTCCAATAGATCCCATAATCCAAGCTATGTTGAGTTTTTGCTCTTCAGATAAATTCATGCCAACTAGTTCACTTTTAAGAGAATTAATCTTGCACCCTGTAGTTGCCTTGCGGAGTTTTAAACGGACTTTCAAGTTAACAACTTCCTAATCACCTGATGTGGGGAACAAACTGGTATCATCTGTATATTGTAAATGAGTAACCTCCTTTGCTCTCCTCTACCTACTTTGGCTCCTGCGTCATGCTTCATACCTGTCCCTAAATAATAGATAAAAGAGGTGAGAGGGGGTCCCCCTGTCTGATCCCTCTAGAACTACCAAACAACCCTCTAGGGCAACCCTTCACTAGGATAGAAAGTTTATCAGTTCAATACAACGTCTCATCCATAAGATCCACTTGTCTGGAAAACCCATCAGCTGCATTGCGCTATATAAACAAGCCCAGGTGACCTTCTCACAGGCTTTCTCAAAATTAATCTCAAAGATAAAACATTCCTTCTTTCTGATTTTCTGTTCATGAACACATTCCTCAACTGCCATAGAATTGTCAAGAATAAACCTGCCTCTAATAAAAGCTGTTGAAATCTACCAACTTCTCTAAGTCTCAAAGATAAAGCTTGGGTGATGCTTTTGTAGCTCCCCCGGAGCAAGCAAATCAGCCTGTAATAAAAAATACTTTCAGCACAGGGAAAAGTACCACAGATGTAGATTGCAACACCTTAGTACCCACAGGGTTGATTTCAGATTACTTCACTGCAGCCATTATATCACCTTGATAACCCCAGAAATGCTGATTAAAACCATACAAAATCCTTGGAGACTTGTTAGCGTCCATCCAAAAACTGAACTTCTGATTTCTTCCTCCGAGAAAGGCCTAATAATAAACTGTTCATCATCTGACACAATTGCTTGAAAGAATTACTCTTGATTGAAGGTCTCCATACCTCTTCCTGAAACAGTGCTTTGCAACAATCAATCACTGTGTTAGCCATCTCGTCCTCTTTACTCAATAGTTAATTTCTCCTCCTGCTAGCAACCACATGGAAGAAAGAAGTATATCCCTTCCTTGGGCCAGGTTTCCTAGGCTTTTTTATTCCATTTAATTTCCTTCCTTAGATCCTATCCATGATATTGCCTTTTAGTTTCATCCCATCTCATCTTCATTCAGCAGGCCTTGATCATTTTTCAGTTCAAAACCTTCAATTTTCTGTGATAGCGCATCTTTTTCTAGCAGCATTGCCGAAAGCTTCCTTATTGTCTTCATTTTTTCTCTAACGGACAAGCACATGTTATTAAAAGCAAGGAGGTTAAGTCGGACAAGGGAAAACAGGCTTCTATTTTGAACAAGTGGACTGATTTGCAGATCCAAGAAAAGGCAGAAATTTTGGGTATAAATATCAAAAATAAGGTGGGTCGGTATGGAAGGCTCTGGAGATTTGTTCAGAAGATCATCAATTGAAGGTTTCTAAGTCTACATGTTCCAGGAAATTGAAGAATCTATTAGAGCAGTCCAGCGATTGTGTTGCAGGAGATATAGTCGCACAGAAAAGGCAGAGCAGGGCTACCAGTAAGAATTTATGAAATTTGCGGCATGGAATGTAAGAGGTCTTAATGCAAATAGGAAGAAGTTAGCTGTCAAGGAGATAGTCAAACGATGCCATGTGGAGATCATCTGTCTGATAGAAACTAAAATGGAATTTCTTGATCAATGGAATTTCTTGATCAAACTATGGTTCTTGGTATTACTGGGTATGCTCAGATTTTGTATTTCAAAGAGCTGATGCCAGCTCAGGAGGCATTTTGTTGGCCTGGTACAAGTAAATGGGGAGGAAGACTACTGCATTTGGGAGAACATGCTGTTGAATGGTTATGTCTGGATGCTTTCAGGAGTCTATAGTCCCAGCTCTCTTACAGATCGAAGAAATCTTTTTGAAGAATTGATAAAATGTAAACTGCGACATTCCTTGCCATGGTGTATTATGGGTGACTTTAATGAAATTCGTCGTCTTGAGGAGAGAAATAGGAGGGCCAATGTCTCTAGAGGAATGAAGGAATTTACTTAATGGATAGAAGAGTTGGGTCTGATTGAATTACACCTTAATGGCCAACAATTCACATGGAGTAATTCGTGGGGAAGGCCAACAATGTGTGGAATAGATAGAGTTTTTGTGGAGGATGCTTGGGAGGTGCTGTTTCCACTATTCAGGTTAACAGGCGAACCAAGAACAATCTCTGACCATTCGGCCTTGATAGTTGACACTGGCCAGAATCGAAGAATTGAAAGGCCATTTCAGTTAGAGAAGGTTTCGTTGAAGAATTCCGTACTTTGGTGAAGAATGTTTGGCGGAAGGAGATACCCACACAGGGCAGCATGAAGAAACTGGCTATTAAGATGAAGAAAGCAATTAAACACTGGGTGGAGAATTGGAGGAATAATAGAACTAAGGAGAAGCAGGATATGTTGCATAGCATTAGAATGTTGGGACAGCTGGAGGAACCACTAGTCTTGTCTGTTCAGCAAAAGGCTTCTCTTAATGCATTGAGAATCAAATTTACAGATTGGAACTTGGAAGAGGAAGCTAAGTGAAAGCAAAGATCTAGAATCCAGTGGCCCAAGGAAGGTGATGATAACACAAGATTTTTTTCATATGATAGCTAATGGAAGAAGCAGACGAAATTTTATTTCCAGAATTAAAAATGATGATAATTGGGCGGATGATGAAGAGATAATCAAAGCAGAGATTATTGCTTTACAAATCTCTGTTCACAGCTAAACATAGGTGGTATCCACAGTTGAATGATATAAATGCTGTCAGATTGAATTCTGAAGATAAATCTCTGTTGAATTCCTCTATCTTGGCTGCGGAAATTGAGGATGCCATTGTACTTTCTATCTACAGACTCAATGGGTTGCCAGTGTCAGAAGAAATCTCAAGGATTCTGAATTTGAAGATTATTTGCAGCTTTTAAAATTGTCGTTGGAAATGGAACCTACACCTAATCAAAAGGATATCTTTGTATGGGGTAGGAATAGGAGTAACTTTTCAGTTAAGTCCCTCTATGAATTGATTGAAGGAAATCTCCCATCCTGCAGCCGATACTCAGAAATATGGAAGAATAAGACCACCCGTCAAAGTGAGAGCATTTATGTGGCTGCTTTTTCAAAGGAGGATTGTTACTAAAGTCTTCAGAAGCAAATGGGCTCATGATTCAAATGTTCTCTGTCCTCTGCGGAAAATATGAAGAAACTGTTGACCACCTTTTCATACAATGTGATATCAGTAAAGAGGTGTGGGAATTGTTGCTTTTTTTAAATATTTCTCTATAAACTTCCAGAAAATTTAATAAGCAAGAGTTTTCTGCTGACATTTAGAGCATAAGAGGAAAATTTAATAAGCAAGAGTTTAAGGATAAAACATTGAGCTTAAATGTACAATCATAAAATCCTAATGAGTTTGTAACTGTATGTATAAACTCTATAAATGTTTTCAACTATACCGAGAACTTAAACATAGTGAATCAAAATTATGTTTATGAAGAGTATAATCAAAGGTTCTATGAGGCATAAGTAGCCTAGGTGCATAGATCACTGTTAAGAGTCAACATTTTATCAGTAAAATAAAGAAAGAGTAGATATAGGTGATGGATAATGCCCGTTTATGAAGAGTATAATCAAAGGTTCTATGAGGCATAAGTAGCCTAGGTGCATAGATCACCGCTAAGAGTCAACATTTTATCAGTAAAATAAAGAAAGAGTAGATATAGGTGATGGATAATGCCTGACCCTCCAGGCTCCGAGGTAGTGAGTATTATTGTGTAGCTGGATGGCTTTTAAAATTAAGGGAATCAAGCTTGGTCCATCATATATTTTGATTCATCATGGTAAATTTATTTTACCTTCTCAATCATACATTCAGAATACACTAACGTCGATGCCATTCTGTCCAGTGGCTGGTGTTATTTTGAGTTTGTGAGGTTTCCCAGGGAATGGTGTATGTAATAGCTTTTTTTTCTTTGGCAGGCTAACTTTCTTAATTGCAGAGGCACGTCTAGTTGCTGGGGCAGCAAAGAATACCTATCACACCAAGTACAGGGGTATGATTTATGCACAGAACTGGACCTGTGAGTCCCTCAGGAAAGGCGTCTTCGTTGCAGGAGCTGTGTTTGTTGTCTTTACGATGATTCTCAATGTGTACTGGTACATGTACTTCACGAAGGCTACAAGTCAGGGAGCTCGCAAGAACAACCGAACAACCGTGCAGGCTCAACTGTTGGGATGACTGGCTATGCATGAAGATGTCAACCTACTGGAGCTTCAGTCCCCTTTCTTTTTGAGCTGCACAGGTCTCTCTCTGTTTACTAATTGTATCATGCAACATTTGATGGCCTTACATGTAAGTGATCTCTGGAGTAGGGTTTTCCATTAAACTTATATGGTGACACTTTTAAGATGATAGACTATATATATATATATTTCCATCTTCAACTATTATATATAGTTCCTCTGCTCACTTTGCTGGTGTTATGGATCTGTGGTTTCTGAAATTAAGTACGCACGTGATGTGTCTATGAAAAGTTTTCGCTTCCAAATTCAGATGACAATACACTAGAATTGCCTACCTGGCGGGGATAATTCAGTAAGACTTATTTCTTGTGTTTATGTTGAACACGTTGGGGAAAAAAAAAACTATCCACTTGGTGAGAATGGGTGCTGCATTGCTTTTCGATAAGAGCAGTACATGGGGGATTACAGATTCCTCATTCGTAAACACCTTGAAAGGTATCCAAATTCGTGCCCATTATCCGCTATCTATCCCTGTTTGATCGAATGCCCTGATGCGTGTTTCCAAAAAAAAAAAAAAAAAAAAAGAAAATTTCTGTGTTTTTGTTTTTCTACTCTAGTGATAATTGCCCACCGTGCATTTTATGCCAAATATCACAGGCATAAAGTCAGGTTTATTCCGCTGTAAGAAAAATAGGAAACGATTGGCATGACCTTAGAAGCCTAGATTCCAGACTACCTGCCTAGAGTCAATTAGTATGTTAACCTTGAGTTTTGAGTGGTAAATCAAGAATTTCTCACATCATCATTTATTGAGTTGTCGTCGACCAACATGTTCTGCCAATTAGAGTTTGGAGTCCGCCTTAGATGGTGTTTTGATAAAATTTATTTTAAATATCTTAAGTCTAATTTCTCATCTATCGTTTAAATATGTAAAAAGAATAAGAGTTAGTTTGTCCGGGCGTCGACGTGGCACGTCGCTTGTGAGAAATGCCCTCAACCCTTGCCTATTTTTCACTACATCCGGGATCTGGTGCAGCACGTCATAAGTAGAGGACGTCCCAACATTAATTTTGATTGAATCCATATCATGAGATATGACAAGATTTTTACGTTGGCTGTCACCTACCGCAACCCTCCTCCTTTATTCGGGCTTGGGACCGGCTAAGTACAAGAGACTCATACCTAGGCGGAGTTAAATATATCCAACACTGAATGCTATAAAAATTAAGATTTCGGAAACATATGTTTCTATCTCCGCTTCCAATTTTCTTTACTAGAATTTCGTTTGCCACTTCTATTTCTATTTCGGTTTCTAGTTTCTACCACAACCCTCCCTTTCCTTGTAGGAAAGGAGGAGAGGTTTGTCCTAACTCCTAAGGTTCCTGCCAACAATCCTTAAGATTCTCCCTCTCCTTCCCGCCTGTTAGCACAACATGCTTCATAAAAGAGAACTCGCATCAACATGTTCATATGATACGATCTGCAATTGGATGAACAAAAAAAAAAATCTAAAAAATAAAAATAAAAAAATAAAAAATAAAAAAAATCTATTGCATCTGTTTCTTACCACAATATACCATGCTACTAAGGATGCAACTTTAGAAAACACACTACATCTGTTTATCATAAAATGCATTCTTCATAAATTCAAGTTTTGTAGTCTTGTGTAAACATAATTGAGTTTTCGATAAACTTTAGAAGGTTTTGAGTTTAGGATAAGCTGGAGTGAGTTTATGACAAATCCACAAATCCGTTTCTTTTCACCATCCAAACCAAGGTTGTGGTGAAAACCGAATTTATAGTAAACTTAAACGCATTTATGGTTTGCATCCAAATAGGACCTAACGGGTAATGCAGTCAAGTACAACTAAAGCCACTGCATAGTTTGAAGAGAAAAGAGCATCACACACCAAATCATGCACCAATCTAGCGGCGTGATCAAATATTAGTTTTGACATCACAAATTTTAAAGTCGCGATAGCAAAATCTCGGATTATAAAATCAAAACTGGATAAAAAGAATGGCAAATAAGTAAACCGACTTCAAGCCCAGCAATTTACGACAATTCAAACATGAGAAAAAATCAACAAAACTATGTATGACACTCCAGACATAACAAAGAAATCATTTTTATGATATTTTACATTGTTTTACAGTAGTTTACGGCATTGGGGGATTGGTTTATGAAAAACACAATTGTTTTACAGGGAGGGTAGATCAAACACCTCCAGCATACTACTACTCATTGGGGATGAAAAAACCAAAACCTAGAGGAAGTTTCTGAGAAAGACACAAAGGAGAACTTGCATCAGACAAGCCAAAGGAGCAGAGAGACAGATATCTAGATCTAGATCGATCTACACCTAGATCTAGATATATACATATTCACCTGCTGCGCCAACGCCCGACGCTCCATGCACCACGCCCAGCTGCCCACCTTACCTGCAGCCCGGCCCATTAACCCCCCCTCCCTCTCACCAGCAGCTCCTACCGCCCATATGCTGGCGCATTGCGCCCCCTCTGCTGCCAAATGGACCACTGCGCTAGCTTACACAGAAGCATGCGGCCGTGCACTATTCCCATCTACTGCTTTAGTTTTTGCTTCCCATTTATTTAATTATTTGTTTAGGTTTAGTTGATTAGTCATTTCTTTTACAGACTGAAGGTAATAGGCAATGAATTGTGACAATTAACAAATATCTATATCTAGATCGATCTACACCTATATCTAGATATATACATATTCACCTAGGTTTAGTTGATTAGCCATTTATTTAATTATTAATCGCTAGATTGTAAGACCACATCAATATGAAGTTTACAGACTATTGGGAAACCAAGTCCTTCAAGTCTCTCAATCCAGTCAATCATTTTCAAGGCATGAGCCTGCACGGGTGATCCTTCTGTCATCTTTGCATGAAAAAGACTCAAAGATATCTCATACCTCTCAGTCCTACTGTGGTCACTAAACAACTCTTGTAAGTGAACCAACATGGAGTAGGCACTCATCTTTTCGTGCTGCATTTGCAATTCATTAGTTGTTGAGGCTAATATTGAGCAGTGACAATATCTTCCTTCCATTTCTTGTTAGCCTTTTCCCTCAACTCTTGAGGTGTTCTTGGCAAGCTCAAACACTTCCGCTTTGAATACATAGGCTATCTTTTCAATGGTGAGGACTATCCTCACATTCCTCAGCCAATTAATAGAGTTCGGGCCTGTGAGCTTGTTAGCATATATTATGCTATGGAACGGGTTGACTAACAACTTTATAAGGATCTGTGGAAATAAAGTAAAGTGCGATAAGCATGCAGACATTCATAATTTTAATTATATTAACAATGGTTTTGAAGAGTTAATGTAAGCTCTCACTATTTTTTGACGAGTCACATAACCCTCATTATGTGAAATGGGAGAT
The DNA here is from genome assembly GCA_030544215.1 of Zantedeschia hybrid cultivar. NCBI lineage: Eukaryota > Viridiplantae > Streptophyta > Magnoliopsida > Alismatales > Araceae > Zantedeschia > Zantedeschia hybrid cultivar. The sequence goes on along the minus strand of JARZZO010000004.1, from coordinate 26,947,529 downwards.
ACCGATGATCTCCTAGTAGGTACCGACATCTTATTAACTTGATGTGTATAACCTTGAGGTAGCTCAATAATCTATTCTTATTTGGTAGGCAACTCTTGTAAATTGCAACTCCTTGCAACTCCCGATGATTTGGCCTCCAAATTACCATGACCTTGTTGTAGCACAACAAATGATGGAATCTGGTCAAGTTCAACTATCGCAATGTTATGATCATGGATTAAGGACTCACCTCTTGAGGTAGCTAAAAAAAGTTGCATTCTGACTCCATCCCAAGGTGACGCATCTTATGCCATGGATTAAATTCTTCCCCCTTTCCCAGGTAAGTCTTGAGGTAGCTCAACAAACAAACCCTAACTAAGAGTAATCCTTTAATCTATTACGATGGAAGGCTACATGGGTCGTGTTTTCAACTTACTCATGTCAATTAACTTGAATTCGAATCGAGGGATTTCTTTAGTTAAAATTTTAAAGTCTCATTATAATAATGCTATTGACATATTAAATAAGATTGGAATATATCACATATATGACCAATATAGATAATATGTCCTATGTAGCAATGGATCTAACGTTTCAAATATGTCAAAAATGAAATTTACCGAATGATCATGGACTTATGTCTAAGTTGGATCCGCCGGAGCTAAACGGTGATCCATTATTAATCCTATGGCGAATCATGGTACATCATGCCATGGAAGGTGTCCAACTCTCTGCGATGAATCTTCCAATGGTCCTCTTGCATCTCGTATCATCAATCAAAATGATCCTATTATAGATCTAATCTAGAAATTACATCAAATAAATTTGGGTACACAAACCCATAAATTTACATTAATATTATAAGAAACCCTGATCAGCAGTCAAGGGGAATATATTTCAAAGGGAGATAGAATGTACAAATTGGATAAGAGATGGAGACGAAGGTGTGCAGATCCCATTATCAAATTCACCACACACACATCCATCTATAGATTAAACAGCCCCATTTTAGAAGTCCATGATCATCGAGTTCTATTCATTCATAACAAACATCACATGTACCATGAATGCATACAAGATTAGATCAACTATTAATCATTATTAATTAAATTAGAAATAATCTTTTATTTATAAAATAACTAATGACAAATAATTATATTTTAAAAAAATAATATTTAAGGTTAATTTCTTCCAAGACACTTTTGGCATGCTATATGATCAAATCATGGCAGCAATTAAAATAGGAAGTCACATTTCATGTGAAGCAAACAAGTAGAAATAAAAATTTTAATTCATTGTGCAAAAACCATTTATGAAACATTATCATAAATATAATTTCCATTCATTATTCTAACTTGCCATATGAGGAGGGGAAAATAAAATTATTTTTTAGATTTAAAATAATTTGAAAAACGGAATAATGGGTTTTTAAATTTAAAAAAAAATGTTTAAAGGGCCAAAAGGCCTTAGACCGACCGGCCCAACTAGCCTGGCGGCTGGCCCCCTTGGCCCACGGGCACTAGGTACGTAGGTCAGTTACGGGCCAGAGTCGTGCCAGGTCCAAGCGCCCCAACCTACCCGCAGGCCTAGGGTGGGCCCGCAACCTTGTCCCCAGTTACCCATTATGGTTTCAGGGGAGGGGGGCACAACGGCGGCCAACCACCCTGACATCGCGCCTGCCATCCCTGCGTGGAGGCCTCGGACCCGCGCGTCGGTGCTATCCCTGCCAACCGGCCCTATGCCACCGGTCAGCACGGTTTGGCGCTGTGCTGTTGCACCATGCGGAGCTTCCCAAGCTCTTACAGTGCAGCCAACCACTGCGTCAGTCTGCTCGCCGACGGCCGACTGCGTTTACGTCCTCCTCCTCATTGGACATAGAATAAAATAAGAAAAAATATTGCATAAAAAAGTTAAAATCTTTAATTTTTACGATGATTCTATTGAATCGAGCTAGAACCTGACTTTGATACCACTATAAGGTTTTGCGGGATCCCAATAGCGCAGCGAAATAAAACACAAAAATTAATCCCATGAAACCTCTCCTGATTGGTTGTCCGATTCAATAGAACACAAAATGTGGATCCGAGGGAACGAATCCTCACCCTGTGGAGATGAGGGATCTCTAAAAACTGATGTCGAATCTACGAGATGTAGGTATCCGCACACACGTACGGTCTCTAGACGAAATCTACACACATCCTTATATGGACAGGTTCTCCTTCTCGCGATGCCAATGCGACGACCACTACCACCACCCAGAGGAGGGAGAGAAGGGGATGGCCACGAAAGAGGGATAGAGGGGACGGCCAAGAGGAAACCCACATGTGGGTTAGGATTTTCCCCAAGTCCCACAATATATTATCTCCTATTTTTATAAAAACCTAAATAATATATAAAACTCTCATTAAGCCTTGTCTCGCGAGAATCCTTATGTGTGTGACCCTCAAGGCCCGACAATCAATCTAGTTATAGGCCCATTAACCTTAAAATGCCTTTTAAGATCAATTTAATTCATTTATCTTCTCATGATCAAATGAATTAATCAATTACTAAATAATTATTTATTCAGTGGACATTCTAATTACAAACCGCACCAAGCAACACCTCGTGATCCCAGATGATGTCGGGTATCATCATCCTACTATCAGCACCTGTATGTCAACAGATTATCATACGGAATTAAACCTTCACCTACACAAGTGTAATAGTGATAACAGAGTATTGTTTACGGTCAAACTCCTTAATCACTAAGTGGATTAAACGCTCAATGAGATATTATCGAAAAACTCCTTATCTGACAATCCCAATAACCCAAACTAGGAATTTAACTGAGCATAAACAATTGCAGGTGATTATGTCTTAACAACTCAATCACCTTCTTATGGATTCTAATACTAATGGTAATTGAATATTCAGATACATATATTATGTATCCTTAATCAAAAGCAAGGAGACAGTAGTCCCCATACAGGGTATCCTTGGCGTCTCAGGTTAAAGAACCTACTGTGCTACTATGACACAAAATGTCCTAGTTGACAGTTAAGTCCATCCAGGAATTCTAAAATGGATCAATTTAGTGAACTCATTCCACCAATGAGCACCCTTGTGTTTGTCTTAAGTCTAATTTCTCATCTAACGTCTAAATATGTAAAAAGAATAAGAGTTAGTTTGGTGAATAACTTAATTGACATCTAAATTAATGTATTATTTTATAAAAATATTTTTAAAATGCTAAACAATACTTATAATTTTGTTTCTTTTTCTTTTATTACCGTTGTAAATCAATGGGATATGTGACTTTTACATATATACCCCTACAACTAAAATATTTACATCTATACCCTTAACTTTTATATCGTGCAAAAATACCTTAAAACTTAAAATACTCATAATTTTTTTTTATTACAGTTGAAATCAACAGGATGTGCGACTTTTGCATATATATCCCTGTAACTATAATATTTGTACCTAGGTCCCTCGCTTTTATATTTTCATTTAAAGATTAAAGAATACTCATAATTTTGTTCTTTTTTATTCTATTACAGTTGAAATCAACAGGATGTGACTTTTACATATATATCTCTCTAATTATAATATTTACATCTAGGTCTCTAACTTTTATAATTTGCAAAAATACTCTTAAAAACTTATAAATGCTCATAGTTTTATTCTTTTTTTTATTCTGCTACAGTTGAAATCAACTAGATGTGTGTTTTTTACATATATATCCCCTAATTATAATATTTACATCTAGATCCCTAACTTTTATAATTGAAAAAATATACCCTTAAAAACTTAAAAATACTCATAATTTTCTTCTTTTTTATTCTACTGTAGTTGAAATCAACCAGATCTGTGACCTTTACATATATCCCCCTAATTAGAATATTTACATATAGGTCCCTAACTTTTATAGTTAATTCTTTCATTACAGGTAAATCAGAAATTTCACCGCACATGTTTGCATAAACAGTTGGAAAGTATATCATAGAAATGATCTAATCTTATTCTGCATGAACCAAGAAAGAAGAAAGAAAGAAATCATCGTGAACCATACTTGCTGTTTGTTGGGATATAAAACACCAAAAAAAAAAAAAAATCTTGTAACACCACATTTTATTTTGTGAAACTATCGATCTTTCATAATATGCTACTCTTTTTCTCAAACACTCAAAATTTCCAAAGATCTAGAATAAGATCATGATATTTTTCATTTCAAGTAACAATCATTCATAGTATCATATAACATGTTCCCTGCCTCCCTATTCTAATTAAGAATGTTGATAATTTACAAAATTGCTACAACCAACAATATCTATAAATATATATATATATATATATAAAAACAAGATCAATTTAATAATATCAGCAGCTAGACAACACGACCATGCATTCCCTTACTCACGTGCCCCACCTATTTACAATTTTGGCAAATCACATCCCTATCAGCCAACATGTCAAGAGCGAGCTGGGCAGTCCCTTGCTAGGTGTCCTACATGTTGGGTTCGTTGTGTCAGGAGTGATAAAATGTAGCGAAAATAAAATTTTCGATCTCCTGCCATTTTGAATAAAGAAAACGTTTCAGATGTGAAAACAATTTTTACATAGCGCGGATTCAAATCTCCATTCGTCTAGTTCCGTCAATGCGATGCCACAAGCCGCGTAGGTACTCGGCCTCTAGCGGTATCCACGCGGTCTTCTTCTTGACGGATCGTCCTCGTTTCCTTACTCGGTACGGCATCTGCGGATCCCATTTGGCTGGGCATAACTCTCCGCGACATGCAAAATCAATGTTCCCATTTGACGGGAAGTAGAGCCGGCGTGTAAGGACTGAGACTTTCGGATTCGGTTTTCGGGGTCGGACCCTGTAGTTCAGGCTCCAGTGGGGCAGTGACTCTGTGATGTTTCGCGTCGAGCCCGCTCGACGCGGTTTAAACGGCGTCCACCGTTGCAGATGCGTTTTAGGTTCTGCCACGTGGGTGGCTTTGGGCCGCGAGAGTACGGCCCTGTCGTGTCGTCTGAACGGCGTCCGCGTAGGACGACGCCTTTCAGACTGCGACTCTGGGTGTGTCAGAGTACGGCCCTGACATGTTCTCTGAACGACGTCTGTGTAGGACGACGCGTTTCAGAGTTTTGTCAGAGCGGCCGTCACGTCACCTAATAGACGTCCGTGGATGTCGACGCGTTTTAGCCAGTCCCTGGTTAACCCCGCGAGCCCTCCTTCTTTCCCTCATTTTCTTCCTTCTCTCTTTCTCTCCTTCCCTTCCGGCAACTCGGCGGCGATCCTCCTCCTCCCTCTTTTCCTTCCACCATTTCATCTCTCCCTCCACTCCATCCTCTACCTAGCTCCTACCACTACCACCTCCACTTCCACTGCGGCGTTCCACTCTCCGGACGGCGGCCGACGTCACGGTGGAGTAAGGACGACCACGGCGGTACCGGCGGCGGCGTGGGGCGAGACGGGTGGACGGCTTGAAGCTTGGAGGAGTTCAAGTATCCGGTAGGGTGACGGTTCCCATAGCATCGTGTTTAAGCCATGTTTTCCCCGTTTAAGCATGTTATGGATCTTTTGGTTTTGGGGGGTAGAACAAGCATGTTTAGGAGTCCTTTTGATGATATGGGGAATTTTTATGAAGGTGATTTCCTGTTGATCGAATTGCTCCTCTTTCTCCTCCGTTTTTGGGTGATTGTGGGGCGATTTGGGTTGAAAAAGGGAGCCCTCGGGCTCATGGCAGACCGGTTCCTGGGGTTGAAAGACGTCGTGCATGGACGACGCCTTTTTGAAGGGCGTCGGGCCATCACGACGCCTTTTAGACAGGAATCGCCTTTCTGAGAGTCTACCAGTTCGGGGATTCTGAGACTAAAAGACGTCATGGGTGGGCGACGCGATTTAAATAGCGTCGGGTAGCCATGACACCTTTTAAGGCAGAAATCCCCTAAGTAATGTTTCCCGGAATTCCTGGATTTCTGTGCTAAATGGCGTCTGAGGATGTCGACGCCTTTCAAAAGGCGACCACTGGGATCGACGCCTTTTAGGCCTGATTCTGAAGACAGTATTTTACATAAACCAGTAATGGAGCTTGAATGGCGTCGGCCTTGGGCGACGCGATTCAAGACAGAATCTCACTAATTCATGCCAGTAAAATGTGTTCATACTGCTAGATAGTTGGTTAGTGCATGCTTTAGTGTACTTGGTAGAAATGGATTCTTCATAATCGGATGACACTGCGTTGTGTGTCGTGCGATCGCGGTCTTTTCACGTGACCGGATCGTACCGTGCCAAGTTCTGGTGTTTTGTGTTACTGTGGACCTGGAGTGACATTGTAGCGCTTTATCACCCTGTGCTGGTGGGGGCGTGAGCACAGCGCCGGTGGGGGCGTGGGCGGGGTGACGCCTAGTGAGAGAGGGTCACCTGGTGAACCCCGGGGTCAGCTAGTACCGGTGTCGGAGTGGTACATTCGGAGAGTCACTCGTGCTGAGGGAAGGAGTAACCACCTGAGCCAGTTGGGCCGGAGTAGCTAGAGTGCTATCCGAGGGGTTACTGCTTGGTCTCAGCGGGTCGAGTTTTTCCCACCGTTGTTTGTATGGTTGACGTGTTCTATCGAAGCGGCAGTTATGAGTTTTCCTTGTCGGTTAGTTTAGAAATGTGCATGTTTAATACACTTCGACTGCATGTGATTTCACGTTGCGAATAGGGAATTGTACCTACTACTGTGCTTGTTACTTTACCGTTAGCTGTGTTTCGCACTTGTGGGTGTGTGCGTGGGCAGTGGGGATCGAAGGATCCCTACTGAGTCTTGTCTTTGAGACTCACCCCTGCGGTTTTCAGGTGAGGACTCCCAGCAGACCTAGCGAGGAGAGTGCGGCCGTGTGTTGAGCGCCATCAGCGGTTATTCCGGGGTATACCCCGATGTAGTTGTTATTTTATTTCTAGCCTGTACGTTTAATTATTTCCTTTCTGCTGGAGTATGTAATTATTTGCTGTATCGAGTCGCATTGTAATAATTTTAATTCCTGCAATTCCATTTCAATTCAATACGATGTGCATGTTTAGCTTAGTTTATTATTTATTTCCCAGACTTACTAGATCCTGGTTTGGTTCCAAATTAATGATTCGGTACCCATTTAGTAATCGGATCCCCGATTATAGGGTGGCGGGTCGTTACAGTTGGTATCAGAGCATACGGTCTAGCAAATAAATAAATAACTAGGTTAAATGTCGTAAATTCGGCAAATAACTACATTATCTCATACAGGCACGACGGTAGCATAGGTTTTAGGACTCTAATTAGAACCTTTTGATTTTGTAATTGTAGGCGAGTAGATGGCCCCCAGGAAGAGGATGCCGGTTATTCGAGAGCGGGGAGATGCCCCTAGTGGGTCTGAGGCAGGGAGGCCGAGTGTAGAGCAGTTTATGGAGGCCATGATGGACACTATGGCTAGATATCAGACGCGAGATCCTAGTGAGAGTTCTAGTGCTCGGGGAGGGTCCACAGCCACACTTGAAAGGTTCCTGAAGCTGAGGCCACCTCACTTCACCGGTCGTCCCGACCCTGATGAGGCCATTCACTGGCTTAGAGAGATGGAGAAGACCTTCGATACCATGGATTGTGCAGCAGTGGAGAGGACTCCGTTGGCTACCTTCATGCTGAAGGATAGCGCCTATGATTGGTGGACCACCTTGAAGAGTTTGTCTTATGAGGACAGGAGTCTTAGGGAAATTTCATGGGAGACTTTTGTTAAGGAGTTCAATGCACAGTATTTCCCTAGACATGTCCAGAGGGCCAAGGAGAGGGAGTTTATGGACCTGACGCAGGGGAGTATGACGGTACTCGAGTATCAGGCGAAGTTTGTTTCGCTGGGTCGGTTCGTGCCTTTCATATCTGGGGACGAGGAGTGTCGTACGGAGAGGTTTGTGGACGGACTGAGGCTCAGTCTGAGGAACTTCGTGGCGTCCCACTGTTGTACAGACTTGGCATTAGCAGTTAGGTGTGCAGCAGCAGTAGAGGCTCAGCAGAACCAATCGGCCCGGGAGAGAGGACTGACTGCTCAGGGGCCAGTGCGTGGTAGGGGTAAGGCAACGGCACCAGCTCCTTCGGTCGGATCGGGATCGTCGTCACTCGGCTCCCGATTCAGGAGATTCTTTCGAGGCGGTGGCAGCAGTAGCGGTAGCAGCGGCAGCAACAGGCCTAGGCAGGGTCAGCAGAGCCAGTCAGTGTCCAGTGCACCGCAGGAGCCAGCTCAGAGGCTTCCAGCAGTCTGCTAGCACTGTGGGGGTGCCCATGGCGGAACTCAGTGTCCCACTCTTCCTAGGAGGTGTTTCACTTGCGGCCAGCAGGGCCATTTGGCAAGGCAGTGCCCGTAGGGGCATGGTCATGGTCAGGGTTCAGGTGATCAGAAGAAGCCGAGGACCCAGGGGAGAGTTCTAGCTATCACCAGGAGGGAGGCTCGCGCGTCCAACTTGGTGGAAGGTACACTTTCTGTCCTTGGGAACTCTGCACATGTGTTGATCGATTCGGGTGCTTCGCATTCTTTCATTTCTGAGCAGTTCCTTGATATTCTTTCTGCACCCGTTGATGAGTTATCTGATGGTTTGATGGTAGAGGTTCATTCTGGAGACTTCATGATATCTTATAATTGTTTGAGGAATGCTCCCTTGACCATTGAGGGTCATGTGCTACCTGCCGAGTTGGTTGTACTTGCTATTCGTGACTTTGATATCATCCTGGGCATGGATTGGTTGGAAGCTTTTTATGCAGAGGTGGACTGCCACAGGAAGAGAGTGCGGTTCTCTATTCCGGACATCCCGACCTTCTTTTTCCAAGGTATTAGGCTTTCTTCTCGAGGTATTCTCATTTCTGCCTTTAAGGCACGGAGATTGCTTGCTGGTGGCTGTGAGGCTTTCCTTGCCTCTGTTGTTGTTTCTGATGACCGTAATAGTCCCAGTCCTTTGGAGGTGCCAGTAGTGTGTGACTTTGTAGATGTGTTTCCTGAGGAGCTGCCTGGCCTTCCTCCTCAGCGAGAGGTCGAGTTTACCATCGAGCTTGCACCAGATACGGCGCCCTTGTCTAAGGCCCCGTATCGGATGGCGCCAACCGAACTCGCTGAGTTGAAGGCGCAGTTGCAGGAGTTGCTGGATAAGGGTTTCATTCGTCCTAGCATATCTCCATGGGGTGCTCCAGTTCTGTTTGTTAGGAAGAAGGATGGTTCTCTGAGATTGTGCATCGATTATAGGCAGCTGAACCAGGTGACAATAAAGAATAAGTACCCGCTTCCAAGGATCGATGATTTGATGGATCAGCTGCAGTCTGCGAGGGTGTTTTCCAAGATTGACCTGAGATCTGGATATTATCAGATGAGGATCCGGGATGTTAATGTTAGTAAGACGGCTTTTAGAACTCGGTATGGACATTATGAGTTTTTGGTTATGCCCTTCGGCTTGACCAATGCTCCGGCAGCCTTTATGGATTTAATGAACCGAGTCTTTAGGGCCTATCTGGATCAGTTTGTGGTGGTATTCGTCGATGATATTTTGATATATTCTTCTTCTGAGGAAGAGCACGCCACTCATCTTCGGGTGGTGTTGCAGGTCCTAAGGGAGCACCAACTCTATGCCAAGTTCAGCAAATGCGAATTTTGGCTAGACAAGGTGCACTTCCTTGGGCATGTCATTTTTGGTGAGGGCATCGCAGTGGATCCAGCCAAGATCGAGGCGGTGATAGATTGGAGCAGGCCGACTTCAGTGACTGAGATCAGGAGCTTTCTGGGGCTTGCTGGTTATTACAGGCGGTTTGTTCAGGGGTTTTCTTCTATAGCGGCCCCCTTGTCGAGGTTGACTCGAAAGGGAGTTCGTTTTGTGTGGACCGAGGAATGTGAGCAGAGTTTTGTTGCGCTAAAAACCCGCCTCACGTCAGCCCCAGTGCTGGTGCTTCCATCTGGGATAGGTGGATTCGTAGTTTACTCAGATGCGTCCCGTCGAGGTTTGGGCGCAGTCCTAATGCAGCATGGCAGGGTAGTTGCTTATGCTTCTCGGCAGCTGAAGAAGCATGAGGAGAACTATCCTACCCATGATTTGGAACTTGCAGCCGTGGTGTTTGCACTTAAGATCTGGAGGCATTACTTATATGGAGAGAAATTTTAGGTTTTTACTGATCACAAGAGCCTGAAATATGTGTTCACTCAGAGAGACCTGAATTTGAGGCAGCGGAGGTGGATGGAGTTCATTAAGGATTATGACTTTGACCTTTCTTATCATCCGGGCAAGGCAAATGTGGTGGTAGACGCCTTGAGTCGGAAGACGGTCATGTCATACCTTATGATTCAAGAATGGAGGTTGTTCGAGCAGGTTGTGGAATCTTCCTTTAGGGTTCCACGTGAAGATGACAGAGCCGTGTTGGTCAGCTTGACTGTGAGACCAGCCGTGTATCATGCTGTGATTGAGGCTCAGAGGGCAGATGTTGAGTTACCACAGGTTCTCCAGAGGTCAGAGGTGGAATTATGGGATGACGGTACTGTCAGGTTCAGAGGCAGACTTTATGTCCCGTCTGAGGAGGACGTGCGCAGATGTGTTCTTGATGAGGCGCACCGTTCGAGGTATGCAGTGCATCCTGGTACAACAAAGATGTATCATTGTTTGAGGAGGCACTTCTGGTGGCCCGGTATGAAGAAAGATGTGGCTGAATATGTGGCTAGATGTATGACTTGTCAGCAGGTTAAAGCCGAGCATCAGAGACCTGGAGGGTTGCTGCAGCCCTTGCCGATTCCTGAGTGGAAATGGGAGCACGTGACTATGGACTTTGTGATGGGATTGCCTACATCCCCTAGCAGGAGAGACGCTATCTGGGTCATCGTTGATCGGCTGACCAAGTCGGCTCACTTCCTAGCCATTAGGAAGGACTGGTCAGTCGGCAAGCTGGCAAAGTTGTTTGTACACCGGATCATCTCTCTGCACGGGGTACCTTTGTCCATTGTATCAGATCGAGATCCGAGGTTTACTTCCAGGTTCTGGAAGAGCTTTCAGAAGGCATTGGGCACTCAGTTGGCTTTCAGCTCGGCCTACCACCCCGAGATTGACAGGCAGTCGGAGAGGACCATTCAGACCTTGGAAGATATGCTCAGGGCATGTTGCCTAGACTGGGGAGGTTCTTGGGAGCAGCATTTGTCCATTGTAGAGTTTGCCTACAACAACAGTTACCATTCCAGTATCGACATGGCGCCTTACGAGGCTTTGTATGGGCGGCCGTGTCGATCTCCGGTATGTTGGTCCGAGATCGGTGAAAGGCAGATAGCGGGACCAGAGTTAGTGCAGCAGTGTGCTGAGATTGCCAGGACAGTTCGACAGAGGTTGACCGCAGCTCAGAGTAGGCAGAAGAGTTATGCTGACGTCCGACGGAGACCGCTTGAGTTTGAGGTTGGGGACCACGTGTTTCTCCGAGTCTCACCCTCCAAGGGTGTGATGAGATTCGGGAAGCGAGGCAAGCTGAGTCCGCGATATATTGGGCCTTTTCTCATTCTTGCTCGAATTGGGGAAACCGCATATCAACTGGCCTTGCCGCCCAGTCTTGCAGGAGTGCACGATGTGTTCCATGTTTCCTTACTGAGAAAGTATGTTCAGGATCCGTCCCATGTGTTGGATTTTTCAGAGTTGGAGGTCGCTGAGGACCTGTCCTTTTCAGAGTATCTTGTTCGTATTGAGGATCGCAGAGAACAAATCCTGCGGAACAAGATTGTACCTTTGGTCAAGGTGATTTGGCAGTGTCGCTCCGGGGGTGAGGCAACCTGGGAGCGAGAGGATGAGATGCGGGAGCAGTTCCCTTACCTCTTTTCGTAAGTTTCCTTGTGAACTTGTATCTCTGTTTTGACCTTGTTAATTCTAGCAGTCAATTTCGGGGGCGAAATTCTTTTAAGGGGGAGAGAATGTAAGGACTGAGACTTTCGAATTCGGTTTTCGGGGTCGGACCCTATAGTTCAGGCTCCAGTGGGGCAGTGATTCGCGTCGAGCCCGCTTGACGCGGTTTAAACGGCGTCCACCGTTGCAGACGTGTTTTAGGTTCTGCCACGTGGGTGGCTTTGGGCCGCGAGAGTACGGCCCTGTCGTGTCGTCTGAACGGCGTCCGCGTAGGACGACGCCTTTCAGACTGCGACTATGGGTGTGTCAGAGTACGGCCCTGACATGTTCTCTGAACGGCGTCTGTGTAGGACGACGCGTTTCAGAGTCTTGTCAGAGCGGCCGTCACGTCACCTGATAGACGTCCGTAGATGTCGACGCGTTTTAGCCAGTCCCTGGTTAACCCCGCGAGCCCTCCTTATTTCCCTCATTTTCTTCCTTCTCTCTTTCTCTCTTTCCCTTCCGGCAACTCGGCGGCGATCCTCCTCCTCCCTCTTTTCCTTCCACCATTTCATCTCTCCCTCCACTCCATCCTCTACCTAGCTCCTACCACTACCACCTCCACTTCCACTGCGACGTTCCACTCTCCGGACGGCGGCCGACGTCACGGTGGAGTAAGGACGACCACGGCGGTACCGGCGGCGGCGTGGGGCGAGACGGGTGGACGGCTTGAAGCTTGGAGGAGTTCAAGTATCCGGTAGGGTGACGGTTCCCATAGCATCGTGTTTAAGCCATGTTTTCCCCGTTTAAGCATGTTATGGATCTTTTGGTTTTGGGGGGTAGAACAAGCATGTTTAGGAGTCCTTTTGATGATATGGGGAATTTTTATGAAGGTGATTTCCTGTTGATCGAATTGCTCCTCTTTCTCCTCCGTTTTTGGGTGATTGTGGGGCGATTTGGGTTGAAAAAGGGAGCCCTCGGGCTCATGGCAGACCGGTTCCTGGGGTTGAAAGACGTCGTGCATGGACGACGCCTTTTTGAAGGGCGTCGGGCCATCACGACGTCTTTTAGACAGGAATCGCCTTTCTGAGAGTCTGCCAGTTCGGGGATTCTGGGACTAAAAGACGTCATGGGTGGGCGACGCGATTTAAATAGCGTCGGGTAGCCATGATGCCTTTTAAGGCAGAAATCCCCTAAGTAATGTTTCCCGGAATTCCTGGATTTCTGTGCTAAATGGCGTCTGAGGATGTCGACGCCTTTCAAAAGGCGACCACTGGGATCGACGCCTTTTAGGCCTGATTCTGAAGACAGTATTTTACATAAACCAGTAATGGAGCTTGAATGGCGTCGGCCTTGGGCGACGCGATTCAAGACAGAATCTCACTAATTCATGCCAGTAAAATGTGTTCATACTGCTAGATAGTTGGTTAGTGCATGCTTTAGTGTACTTGGTAGAAATGGATTCTTCATAATCGGATGACACTGCGTTGTGTGTCGTGCGATCGCGGGCTTTTCACGTGACCGGATCGTACCGTGCCAAGTTCTGGTGTTTTGTGTTACTGTGGACCTGGAGTGACATTGTAGCGCTTTATCACCCTGTGCTGGTGGGGGCGTGAGCACAGCGCCGGTGGGGGCGTGGGTGGGGTGACGCCTAGTGAGAGAGGGTCACCTGGTGAACCCTGGGGTCAGCTAGTACCGGTGTCGGAGTGGTACATTCGGAGAGTCACTCGTGCTGAGGGAAGGAGTAACCACCTGAGCCAGTTGGGCCGGAGTAGCTAGAGTGCTATTCGAGGGGTTACTGCTTGGTCTCAGCGGGTCGAGTTTTTCCCACCGTTGTTTGTATGGTTGACGTGTTCTATCGAAGCGGCAGTTATGAGTTTTCCTTGTCGGTTAGTTTAGAAATGTGCATGTTTAATACACTTCGACTGCATGTAATTTCACGTTGCGAATAGGGAATTGTACCTACTACTGTGCTTGTTACTTTACCGTTAGCTGTGTTTCGCACTTGTGGGTGTGTGCGTGGGCAGTGGGGATCGAAGGATCCCTACTGAGTCTTGTCTTTGAGACTCACCCCTGCGGTTTTCAGGTGAGGACTCCCAGCAGACCTAGCGAGGAGAGTGCGGCCGTGTGTTGAGCGCCATCAGCGGTTATTCCGGGGTATGCCCCGATGTAGTTGTTATTTTATTTTTGGCCTGTACGTTTAATTATTTCCTTTCTGCTGGAGTATGTAATTATTTGCTGTATCGAGTCGCATTGTAATAATTTTAATTCCTGCAATTCCATTTCAATTCAATGCGATGTGCATGTTTAGCTTAGTTTATTATTTATTTCCCAGACTTACTAGATCCTGGTTTGGTTCCAAATTAATGATTCGGTACCCATTTAGTAATCGGATCCCCGATTATAGGATGGCAGGTCGTTACACGGCGGTAGATAAAGTAGAGCCTCTAGGGGGCGCCCTAAGGGGAGCAGCCAAAGAGTGAGAGAGAGAAGAGAGAGGGAGCGGCTAGCACACGTTAGAGTTGCTGGCTTCTGACCTAGCAACAGTTCTTTTATAATTAGTGTGTTTTCGATTTTTCAAAAAAACCCAAACTTATCATAAAACTCATCAAATAACCCATCGATTGAAGACCTTTTGCGTGTGACCCTCTAGGCCCAAATACCAGTCCAGTTAATGGCCCATTAACTCCAATAACTCTTTATTGACTCACTAAATTAATTACTATCTATATATTAATTAATTAGCCAAATTTAATGTCTCACAATAAATTTGGACGGACCTCCGAGCACGTTGGGTGCCAAACAACATTACGTGAACCTAGAAGGCATTAGAATTCTACAACCCACTAATGAAATCTTTCCATCATTGGTTACTGCGCGGATACAATCTTTCATCCGTACAATGTTCTTGAATCGACATAGAGCATAATTTACTGTTAAACCCTAGCCGGTCGATTCACTTGAATCAGATGCCGCTAAATTATATTAGATAACTCCTTATCTGATATAGTGTCCGCCTTAGCCAGGGACCTAAGGTATCATTCCTGAAACATTCTATCTCCTATTACTGAGAGCGGATGATCCCTTGTTGACCACACAATTACCTTCGATGGCATCTCCCTGAACCCGATCATTTGACTTATTGATATCTCATGGTTAGGGATTCGTTGGTCGAGGTCAAAGTTCAGAGAGTTACTAACAAGGTATACTTGGTGTCTCAGGTCCAAGCAGTGGCGGACGCAGAAACTTTATCCAGTGGGGTCACTGGGATCATTATTAAATATCAATATTTTATTTGTGTTATATTAAATATATTAAAATAAAAATAAATATATTTTAATCATTATAAAAATGATATACTTTAATAAAAATGATACACTCCGTTACAAATAATTTTTTCTTAAAATACACTCAAAGAATTTTTTATTAAATCATAAATATAAATCATATTACTATGTAAAGAATTCAGTGGAACTGAGCTCCGAGTGAGATTGGGGTCCTATAGGTCATCTAAAAAATTAAGTGGGGTCACCTTATACCTAAATTTTAAATTTACCTTATTAAATTAAGATTCTTTTAATAAAATTTTAAAATTTCAGTGAGGTCCTGGGACCCCACTGAAATGAGCTGCATCCGCCACTGCCTAAGTGGGCTGGGAGATCGGGCAGCCCAGTGGGTTCCTGCATCTATGGCCAGTGGGGTCCTGGACAGTAAATATTGGGGTGGGCCTCTAGGATTTCGAAATTCCAATGGGGTCCTGGGACCCCACTGGTTGTACATTGGATCCGCCTATGGGTCCAAGGACCATCCACGCAATCATGACAAAGAATTGAGCTGGTTAACAGTTAGGTAGCTACCATCCAGCGATTCATAGTCGGATCAGTTCAGTGAACTCATTCGCCAATGAGCACCTATAGGTCCAATATAGTGTCTCCACACAAGTGACTTATTGGATCAATTACCCTCATCATATGAGCTGAAGAAACCTGTACTAGTCTATCCGGATGTCTGATGTCCTTCTCAAACATTGTCTGACTAGGAACAATTAAGAACATATATTTACAAGTCTTCAGTTCTATAATTATGATCTCATCGTAATCCGAAGACTATTGCACATGTTCATAGACTTCATCGTAAAATGATAAACAATGTCGAATTACATACACAATGAATTTAAGTCATTTTATTAATAACTAAATAATACAAAGTATTTGTTTGGCTTGGAGGCCACCTAATACTAATATGACCTTGCCGCAACTATGACAGACGCCCACATTTGGGTATTTGCTAGTCATGTGCCCAGGCCAAGAGGCAAATGGTCTTGTATGATGCAATTTTTGAACCACCACGATGGTCACTGGAGGTTGATAATTTGGCTCTCGTGGTGCACAAGCCTAGCAAATGGAGAGTATAAGAGCTAGTGCTCAGACATGCCAACTAGTATAATAGAAGATTACATGCAATTTACCTTCCGAATAGCATCCAACTCATATAACAGAACTTGATAGAGCTTCCCTTCACTAATACCATTCTTGAAAAGAATAAAAAATGAAGTTAAACAAGATGATATTAAGAGGCATAAATAGGTATTATAAATAATGAACAAAATAGAATCATCATGATGGATAAAATAATATGACATTTTTTCATAAAGCAAAATATGTAGATCAAAGCTAGACAACAATAATGGTAAAAAAATAATCAAATTGCCAATCTATTGCCAAAAAAAAATCAAGTACTTATTTTTTGTCCTTTGCTAAATTCAAGGATCCCTTTTTTCTGGCATTTTTTTTTTCAATGACCATGTCATCTCAAAGACCTTTATAACATGAAACATGAAGGAGAGAATGAAGAATCACACCAACAACAATTAGTTGGGAATTCATCAAGGAAGATAAATAATTGGGAAATTAATTAAAATTAAAAAACACATATTGCCAATGGAAAGCATGGTACCAAAAATGCACGAAGCATTCCAATTCTCCCCTTTTTCTGACAGCATGGGGAGGGGGGAGCGTATGAAATCAGATCTTCTAGGAAGAGAAAAAGTTGGTAGAGGTGTACATTGTGCAAAACAGGAGTGTAGCTCACTCTAATAAATGGATTGTAACTCTCACAAATCCATGTAAATTACTTGGGAAGGAAACCTAAAATTCCTAATAGCGGACAATACATATATACCAGATTAAACTGAACCAACTACATTATTAAACAAAAAAAATTACTTCGAAAAGAGTGATAAGTCAAGATTAGAATGTCTATAATAATTCACAGAAAATTTATGCAAGCATCCCCCAACATAGACTAGAAGCATAACAACACAATTCAAATTTCCATGAATGGACACAGGCTAAAATATCCAATGGTGCAAAAATTAAAGACAACAAACATAGTAAAGCAAGAAGTTGAAATGCAAGATAAGTAGAAATGTACACTAGACCTCATTCATATGGTTCGTTATAACTGCCGTGGGAAAGCCTAATTATCCATTTCTTACCCCTTCTTTCCCTTAATGGTTTTCTATTTCCACAGTGAGGAGTGGGGCACTCCATAGCCAGCCTTTTAGTCAATTAGGCAAAATAGTAAATAGTTAAATTAGTACTCTATACCCAATTTTTTATCCTTATTGGTTTCTCTGTAGCCTATTCTTATCCTTACTGATTTTCCCTTGTGCGTGCAATGGAGCACTTTATACCCAACTTTTTATCATATACCAGACACCCAAAAGAATACTTCCATGTCAGAGACCATAAACTAGCCATGTTAAAGTCAAACAATGAATAGAATTTTATCATCATAGCATCATGCTGGTCCAAAGTGAGCTTTTCAAAAAGGTCATCTAGAAAAGTTGAAAGTCAAGGCAATGGCAGTAGCTTCATTTCCACAACTATATTTGACAAACGAGGAAGGGAAAACACAAGATACACTAAATATGCCTTCCAAAAGCCGTGCATAGTCATGTGGTCTCTCTCTCTTCGTTTGCCACTTCTATTTCTATTTCGGTTTCTAGTTTCTACCACAACCCTCCCTTTCCTTGCAAGAAAGGAAGAGAGGTCTGTCCTAACTCCTGAGGCTCCTGCCAACAATGCCCAAGATTCTCCCTCTCCTTCTCGCCTGCTAGCACAACATGCTTCATAAAAGAGAACTCGCATCAACATGTTCATATAATTTGATCTACAATCGGATGATCAAAAAAATCTAAAAAAATAAAAATTCCACTGCATCTGTTTCTTACCACAATATACCCTGGTACTAAGGATGCACCTTTAGAAAACACACTACATCTGTTTATCATAAATGCATTCTTCATAAACTCAAGTTTTGTAGTCTTGTGTAAACATAATTGAGTTTTTGATAAACTTGAGAAGGTTTTGAGTTTAGGGTAAACTAGAGTGAGTTTATGACAAATCCACAAATCCGTTTCTTTTTACCATCCAAACCAAGGTTGTGGTGAAAACCGAATTGATAGTAAACCTAAACACAATTATGGTTTGCATCCAAATAGGACCTAACGAGTAACGCAGCCGGGTACAAATAAAGCCACTGCATAGTCTGAAGAGAAAAGAGCACCACACACCAGATCATGCACCAATCTAGCACAAAACAGAAAAAGGAGTCTTTCAGTTTGTCTGAAACGTGATCAAATATTGGTTTTGACATCACAAATTTTAAAGTTGCGACAGCAAAATCTCGGATTATAAAATCAAAATTGGATAAAAAGAATGGCAAATAAGTAAACTGACTTCAAGCCCAGCAATTTACGACAATTCAAACATGAGAAAAAATCAACAAAACTATGTATGGCACTCCAGACATAACAAAGAAATCATTTTTATGATATTTTACATTGTTTTACAGTAGTTTACGGCATCGGGGGATTGTTTTATGAAAAACACAATTGTTTTACAGCGAGGGCAGATCAAACATCTCCAGCATACTACTAATCATTGGGGATGAAAAAACCAAAACTTAGAGGAAGTTTCAGAGAAAGACACAAAGGAGACTCGCATCGGACAAACTAAAGGAGTAGAGAGACATATATCTAGATCTAGATCGATCTACACCTAGATCAGGATATATACATATTCACCTGCCGCGCCAGCGCACCATGCCCAGCCGCCCATCTCGCCTGCAGCCCGGCCCATTACACCCCCCCTCCCCTCGCCAGCAGCTCCTGCCGCCCATATGCTAGCGCACTGCGCCCCCTCTGCTGCCAAACGAACCACTGCACCGGCTTACATAGAAGCATGCGGCCGTGCACTATTCCCATCTCCTGCTTTAGTTTTTGCTTCCCATTTATTTAATTATTTGTTTAGGTTTAGTTGATTAGTCATTTCTTTTACAGACTGAAGGTAATAGGAAATGAATTGTGACATTTAACAGATATCTAGATCTAATCGATCTACACCTAGATCTGGATATATACATATTCACCTAGTTTTAGTTGATTAGTCATTTATTTAATTATTAATTGCTAGATTGTAAGACCACATCAATATGAAGTTTACAGACTATTGGTAAACCAAGTCCTTCAAGTCTCTCAATCCAGTCAATCTTTTTCAAGGCATGAGCCTGAACGGGTTGATCCTTCTGTCATCTTTGCACGAAAAAGACTCTGAGATATCTCGTACCTCTCAGTCCTACTATGGTCATTAAACAACTCTTGTAAGTGAACCAACATGGAGTAGGCACTCATTTTTTCATGCTGCGTTTGCAATTCATTGGTTATTGAGGCTAATATTGAGCAGTGACAACATCTTCCTTCCATTTCTTGTTAGCCTTTCCCTCAACTCTTGAGGTGTTCTTGGCAAACTCAGGCACTTCCGCTTTGAAGACATAGGCTATCTTTTCAATGGTGAGGACTATCCTCACATTCCTCAGCCAATTAATAGAGTTCGGGCCTGCGAGCTTGTTACTAACAACTTTATAAGGATTTGTGGAAATAAAGTAAAGTGTGATAAGCATGCAGACATTCATAATTTTAATTATAGTAACAATGGATTTGAAGAGTTAATGTAATCTCTCACTATTTTTTTACGAGTCACATAACCCTCATTATGTGAAATGGGAGATACCGATGATCTCCTAGTAGGTACCGACATCTTATTAACTTGATGTGTATAACCTTGAGGTAGCTCAATAATCTATTCTTATTTGGTAGGCAACTCTTGTAAATTGCAACTCCTTGCAACTCCTGAGGATTTGGCCTCCAAATTACCATGACCTTGTGGTAGCACAACAAATGATGGAATCTGGTCAAGTTCAACTATTGCAATGTTATGAGCATGGATTAAGGATGCACCTCTTGAGGTAACTAAAAAAAGATGCATTCGGACTCCATCCCAAGGTGACGCATCTTATGCCATGGATTAAATTCTTCCCCCTTTCCCAGGTAAGTCTTGAGGTAGCTCAACAAACAAAACCTGACTAAGAGTAATCCTTTAATCTATTACGATGGAAGGCTACATGGGTCATGTTTTCAACTTACTCATGTCAATTAACTTGAATTTGAATCGAGGGTTTTCATTAGTTAAAATTTTAAAGTCTCATTATAATAATTGTAAGGACTGAGGTTTCGGGTTCAGTATTCGGGTCAGGTTCGGGTCGTCCTATCATCTGATAGGACTTCTTGGTCGACGCGTGTTAGCCAGTTTCAGATTGACCCCGCGAGCCTCCCCTTCTTTCCCTCATTCTCACCTTCTCACTCTCTCTCCTCGCCCTCTCCGCCCCTCCGATCCTCCTATCCTTCCCTTCCCCTCTCTTCCTCTTCCACCACTCCACTACCTCTCTACCTCTCACCACTACCACCACCACTTCCTTCGCGGCTTTCCGTTCTCCGGACGGCGGCCGACGTTCCGGCGGGGTGGCGACGTCCTCGGGGTACCGGCGGCGGTTTGCAGTGCGACGGTGTAGCGGCACGGAACCCGGAGGAGTTCAAGAGATCGATAGGGGGACGAACCTTGCGTGGATTGTACACGTTTCATCCGTTGTTTCCATGTGATGCATGATGTGTTTGGGAGTAGAACGAGCATGTTTAGGAGCTTTTCTTGATGAGGATGAGGGTTTCTGAGAATGTGGATTTGTGATGGTTTAGCTTGCCCCTCTTCCTCCTCCGTTTGATTTGATTTTGGGACATTTGGGGGTTAAAAGGGAGCCCTCGGGCTGAGGACAGAACTCGGTTTCTGGCGCTAAAAGATGTCATGCTTGGATGACGTGATTTGGAATAGCGTCGGGCCACCATGACGCTTTTTAGGCAAAAATCGCTCCACCGAGTCTCTGTCAGTTCGGGGAATCTGGCGCTAAAAGACGTCATATATGAACAACGCCTTTTAGAAGGACGTCAGGCCATCATGACGCCTTTTAGGCAGAAATCACCCGATTAAGGTTTTCTGCAGACGCCTTTTAAAAGGCGGCTTCCCAGGACGACGCGTTTTAAAGACATAATCTGAGGCCGGGTTTAAATGAACCAGTTTGAGGGGCTTGAATGGCGTCGGCCAAGGTCGACGCGATTCAAGGCAGAACTTCATTAACTCTTGTTATTAATATATGTTTCACTGTTAGATAGTTCAACAAATGCATGCTTTAAATTGTACATCGAGGCTGAGGTTTGCTGTGTGAATGGGATCGTATCATATATTGCGTGCCTATGCGATTGTAGAGTTGGAACAACTGTGGTTTACGTTGTCACCTTGTGCCGAAGGGGTAGGGCCTTGGTGTCTGTGTAGCATTGTTGCCGTACCGGTGGGGGAGTGGTACATGTTGTGTTTTCACCTATGGCTGAGGGAAGCAAAACCACCTTGAGCCTGTCGGGCCGGAGTAGCCGGTGCGCTATCCGAGGGGTTGCTGTTTGGTCTTAGTGGATCGGAGTTTCCCTGTTTGTCGTAGGCAGCTTCCGGCGCGTTTCTTGATGTGGAGCTGGTTGTGGTACTGTTGGAGTTATTTTACCCCTTAGCCACTGGGCCTAATGTGACCTGTGATCAAGGTTGCGAGTGGTACCCTTCGCCCTTTGGCCTGACGCAGCCCGGGAGGTTAGGGTTGTGGGTAGTTCCTATAGCTTCGGCTTGACGGAGGTTTCGCCGGTCCCCAGGGCCCTCCTGAAGCGCCGAGGTCTGGCGTGGAGGAAGTCCGGTCGATAGGACAGTAGTCTAGACTGCTTGTGTGCACACGTAGCTGGACAGTGGTGGTTCACTGGTCCAAGTTAGTCCTAGTTTGACTCACTGCCTCACCCTACGGTGCCTCGGAACACTGTAGGGGCGGACAGGCATGAGTGTTGGTGGTGTTGTGAGGCGACGTTTGTCTGCAGTCGATAGTGTGGTTTGGTCGCTTCGTTGGTCCTTGGTTATGAGTCGTGACTTTGTATTGGGTTCTTCGGTTTACTTAGAACTATTCGTGCTACACTGCTTATGCGTGTGTTTCATGTCAGGTTTGGGAGCCATGTTTACTGCTTTATTTAATTGCCATATTTCTGTATTATTACACTTGTGGGTGTGTGAGTGGGAGGCGGGAGATCGGATGATCCCTACTGAGCCCAATTCTGGTGTGGCTCACTCCCTGCGGTTTCAGGTGTAGACCTCGTGGCGTGTGGCGGCGTGTGGTGTCTCCTTGGTGTGCGGACCAACAGCTATCTCAGTTCCGGGGTATGCCCCGATGTTGTTGTACTTTGCTTCTGCCTGTACTTATTTAATTTGTTGGACCATGTAATTATTGTTGGACTGTATACGGACATTGTTAATCTCCTTCCTGCGCACTTGTACTTTCCTTGTAGTCCGTGAGATTGTTATATTTAGCCTTGTTTAACGCTTACTCCTCCAGATGTGTTGTGTGAGATCCGGGTGTGAACCCGCAGTTAATGGTCCGACATCCATTTAGTGATCGGGTCTCCGGTCATAGGATGGCGGGTCGTTACAATAATGCTACTGACATATTAAATAAGATTGGAATATATCACACATATGACCAATATAGATAATATGTCCTATGTAGCAATGGATCTAACGTTTCGAATATGTCAAAAGTGAAATTTACCGAATGATCATGGACTTATGTCTAAGTTGGATCCGCCGGAGCTAAATGGTGATCCATTAGTAATCCTATGGCGAATCATGGTACATCATGCCATGGAAGGTGTCCACCTCTCTGCGATGAATCTTCCAATGGTCCTCTTGCATCTCGTATCATCAATCAAAATGATCCTATTATAGATCTAATCTAGAAATTACATCAAATAAATTTGGGTACACAAACCCATAAATTTACATTAATATTATAAGAAACCCTGATCAGCAGTCAAGGGGAATATATTTCAAAGGGAGATAGAATGTACAAATTGGATAAGAGATGGAGACGAAGGTGTGCAGATCCCATTATCAAATTCACCACACACACATCCATCTATAGATTAAACAGCCCCATTTTAGAAGTCCATGATCATCGAGTTCTATTCATTCATAACAAACATCACATGTACCATGAATGCATACAAGATTAGATCAACTATTAATTATTATTAATTAAATTATAAATAATCTTTCATTTATAAAATAATTAATGAGAAATAATTATATTTTTAAAATATAATATTTAAGGCTAATTTCTTCCAAGACACTTTATATGATCAAATCATGGCATCAACTAAAATAGGAAGTCACATTTCATGTGAAGCAAACAAGTAGAAATAAAAATTTTAATTCATTGTGCAAAAACCATTTATGAAACATTATCATAAATATAATTTCCATTCATTATTCTAACTTGCCATATGAGGAGGGGAAAACAAAATTATTTTTTAGATTTAAAATAATTTTAAAAACTGCATAATGGGTTTTTAAAATTAAGAAAAAATGTTTAAAGGGCCAAAAGGACCTAAGCCGACCGGCCCAACCAGCCTAGGGGCTGGCCCCCACGGCCCACGGGCACCAGGCATGTAGATCAGTTATGGGCCAGACCCGTGCCAGGTCCAAGCGCCCCAGCCTACCCGCAAGCCTAGGGTGGGCCCGCAACCTTGTCCCCAGTTACCCATTATCGTTTCAGGGGAGGGGGGCACAACGGCAGCATAACCACCCTGACGTCGGGCCCGTCATCCCTGCGTGGAGGCCTCGGACCCGCGCATCAATGCTATCCCCGCCAAGCGGCCCTACGCCACCGGTCAGCACGGCCTGGCGCTATGCTGTTGCACCATGCGGAGCTTCCCAAACTCTTACAGTGCAGCCAGGTACCACGTCGGTCTGCTCGCCGACGGCCGACTGCGTTTACGTCCTCCTCCTCATTGCACTGGAATAAAATAAGAAAAATATTGCATAAAAAAATTAAAATCTTTGGTTTCTAGGACGATTCTATTGAATTGAGCCAAAACCTAGTTCTCATACCACTATAAGGTTTTGCGGGATCCAATAGCGCAACGAAATTAAACACAAAAATTAATCCCGTGAAACCTCTCCTGATTGGTTGTTTGATTCAATAGAATACAAAACGAATACAAAACGTGGATCCGAGGGAACGAATCCTCACCGTGTGGAGATGAGGGATCTCTAAAAATTGATGTTGAATCTACGAGATGTAGGTAGCCGTACACACGTACGGTCTCTAGACGAATTATCCACACACAACCTTATATGGACAACTTCTCCTACTCGCAATGCCAGCATGATGACCACTACCACCACCCAGAGGAGGGAGAGAAAGGAATGACCACGAAAGAGGGAGAGAGGGGATGGCCAAGAGGGAACCCACATGTGGGTTAGGATTCTCCCGAAGTCCCACTACATATATTATCTCCCGTTTAAAAACCTAAATAATATATAAAACTCTCGTTAAGCCTTATCTCATGAGAATCTTTATGTATGTGACCCTCAAGGCCCGACAATCAGTCTGGTTGTAGGCCCATTAACCTTAAAATGCCTTTTAAGATCAATTTAATTCATTTATCTTCTCGTGATCAAATGAATTAATCAATTACTAAATAATTATTTATTCAGTAGACATTCTAATTGCAAACCGCACCAAGCAACACCTCGTGATCCCAGATGATGTCGGGTATCATCATCCTACTATCAGCACTTGTATGTCAACAGATTATCATACGAAATTAATCCTTTACCTACACAAGTGTAATAGTGATAACGGAGTATGGTTTATTGTTAAACTCCTTAATCACTAAGTGAATTAAACGCTCAATGAGATATTATTGAAAAACTCTTTATCTGATAATCCCATTAACCCAGACTAGGAATTTAACTGAGCATAAACAATTGCAGGTAATTCCGTCTTGACAACTCAATCACCTTCGTATGGATTATATTGCTAACGGTAACTGAATATTCAGATACATACTGTGGGTGCTCAAATTAGGTGTGTGATATTCATGTATTTCATGTTGTTTATATGAATAGTAAAACTATTAAAAACTAAAGAAAACGTGATCGCCAGAAACTGTAAAAGTTTCAAAGAAAGATTGATCGCTTACCTTTTCAAATTTGAGAGATGTTGAGTCCTTGATTCTCTTCCTTTGACTGGCCAGGGAAAGAGAGACCTTTTTGTAAGATGTTCTTACTTTTGTTTTATTGATGGTTATTCCTTTGAACTTCTTTCTTTCTTCTTCTTTGTACCTTTTCAAATTTGGGAGATGTTGAGTCATTGATTCTCTTCTTTTGGCCGGCTAAAGAAAGAGAGCCATTTTTGTACGATATTCTTGCTTTTGTTTTCTTGATGGTTATTCTTTTGAACTTCCTTCTTTCTTCTTCTTTGTACCTTGCAAGAAAGATCAAACAAGAGTAGAATCTAATTTAGAACTAGAGTCGAGTAATATCTATTCTAATAAGAAATTTAAACATGCAACTAAACTAATTACTCACTTGATTGGTGTTCTTTAAACCCCTATAAGCATGTGGGTATGAAAATATGAGTGTATGTGTGTACATGGAGTGATGATAATGATGAACTATGGAAAACAATGAACAAACTATATGAAATTGATGAAAAACTAAAAAAGAATTAGAGAAAGAACATGGTTGGTTGGCTACTCCATAGCCTTTGTCTTCAAGAGCTTCAAAGGATGAATAGGATGAAGAAGAAGAAGAAGCCTTGGAGGAAGCTCCTCTTGTTGTCCACGTTTTTTTTCTCCTCTATAGCCATCGAACACCTTGCTTTAAGCTTCAAATTTACCAATGGTCAACCTCTTTCAAAAATCCAAAGGGTGTTGTATTTATAAGAATAGGTTTAGGGGTGCTTATGGCTTCAAAAAGGACTCTGTCCCGCAGTCGGACTTACCTTGGACGAGCATGGAGGAGTTAACAACCTTCCCAACTTCGGAAACCGAATTATCTCGGCCAAATCATATTTATCAGGAAACCCACAAATTGCGTCGCCCAATCAGGACGCCATTTGGCTAATTAAAGCAGCTAAAATAGAAATACAATTTGAAAAGGAAACCGAAATACATTGGGAAACCTAAATCACGTCCCATAAGGGCGACGTGCTTTAGATAATTAGGAAATTAATTCGAATTAAAAATCAAAAACCCAGACAAATTAGGACTTAAATAACGTCTCCCTTGAGCGACGCTATTCAATCAAATCTATCTGAATTTAAAAATTTTATTCCGAACTAATTTCGGTTAAGAATCTAAATAGCGTCGTGCGTGGGCGACGCTAATCAACAAATTTTGATAAAAATCAATAAAAATTAATTAATAATTAAACATCAGACTATTTTGGGGCATTATAATTGTGACATAAAATTTACTCAATATAAGGTCAAAATTAGCGTGCCTACACATATATTTTGTATCCTTAATCAAGAGTAAGGAAACAGTAGTCTCCATACAGGGTATCCTCGATGTCTCAGGTTAAAGAACTTAAAGTACTACTATGACATAGAATGTCTTAGTTGACAGTTAAGTCCATCCAGGAATTCTAAAATGGATTAGTTTAGTGAACTCATTCCACCAATTAGCACCCTCGTATTTGTCCTAGTGTCTCCACGGAAGTGGTTATAAGATCAACAAACTCAACATATGAGCAAACAAAATATGTGTCAGTCTATCCGAATGTTGGATGTCCAGTTTGAGCATTCTATGACTAAGAACATATTAGGACCTATGTTTATAGAAGATTAATCTCATAGCACAATTCCTTGTGATTTAATCCTCATTGCGTAAGTCCATAGACATCAATATATATATCAAGTAATCAAACACATGGAGACACACATATATATACGAGAAATACTATTCATTATTGAATACGGAATGCAAGAATCAAGTCTGTTACATCTAATGTGATTGGCGTAGGACACCCTAACTCATTTAGCCTCTGTCCTGTAAGTGAGGGTAAAAGGGGTTTGCCTGTGGGAGTGTGGAGTGAAGTGCCAAAGGCCCACTCAACCTCAGCAAGCTTTTTTGGCCAATCTGAATATTTGTCAGCCTCACAAGTTTTCGTGATAATTTTTATCAATGTTTTGTTTGTAGCCTTTGCTTGGCCATTACCTTATAGATAATAGGGAGGTGAATGATGCAATACAATGTCACACCATTTGCAGAGATTCTGAAGGTAATAGGCAATGAATTGTGGCAATTAACAAAGATGATGGTGCTTAGAATCCCAAGTCTGGCAATGATGTTTCTTATGATGAACTTTCGGAGGGTTTGTTGTTTTAATTTTCATATATGCTTATGCTTTGGCCCACTTAGTGAAGTACTCAATTATAGTACGGATGAATTATTTTTGCTTATTGAGTAACTTAGAATCATTATGAGGACCAATGATATCGAAAGCCCACATGAAGAAAGTCCATAGAGAGAATAAGGGATGAAGTAAAGAAGATAGAGAATAAATCTTGTCGACATGAAGTTGACACTAACACATCTACGGACATAGATAGCATAGTCCTCCTATACTAGGCCAATAATATCCTTATCAAGGATCTTTGGTGGGGACACTTCTTGCTCTTCATTTTGGTTTGAGTCCGACATCACATTCTAAGCTTGAGAACTACTTATCTACGTATTTTCTTTTATGTGTTTTGTTATCGGGCTATGTTGTCTTCTTTTCTTGAGTCAGGGTTGTAGTGCTCAAAATTGTGTCATGCTTTTCATTGAGATCATGTATTAACGTAATAAATAAATCAAACTTAAACTAAGTGTGATCGCCATAAACTGAGGGCTTCAAAGAAAAGTGATCGCTTGTCTACCTTACAAAGTTGGGAGGATTATGGTTCCTTTGTTCTCCTTCTTTGGCCGGCCAAAGATGAAGAGCCTCTTTTTTTTTTTACTCTTGTTTTGGTTGTTTTCTTTAAGTTTTCTTCAAATCCTTCATACTCTATCTATAAAATCAAATATAAACTAAACGAAGAACTCACTTGCATAGTGTTCTTTTAAACTCCTAACATGTATAGGTATGGAAAGAATATAATGTGGGTGTCCATGGAGTGATGCGATGAAAAATCTAATGAAAACAGTAAATAAACTAGATGAAAACTAAGTTATTAACAAAGAGAAAAGAGGGGAAAGAGTACGGTTGGCCTCTCCATAGCCTTGGTCTTCAAAAGCTTCAAAGGAGGAAGAAGGAGAGGAAGAAGAAGCCTTCAATTGTTGTCCACGTTCTTCACCAAAGATGGCTCCTTTCACCTTGATATGAACTCCAAAATAGCCTCTAGCCAACCTTCTTTCAAGTCCAAAGGGGGATCATATATATAGAGAGTGATTTGAAGGCTATTTGATCTTTAATGGCTTCTCCTGCGGATCCGACTTGCCTTGGATAAGCATCCAAGAGTTAGTAACCCTTACAACTTCGGGAACCGGATTAACTCGGCCAAATCAAGCTTATCAATAAACTACTTAAATTGCGTCGCCCGCCAGGAACACCATTTGACTAATTAGAGGGGCCAAAATAGAAACAAAATCCGAAAAATAAACTAAAAACAATTAGGAAACCTAAAAGGCGTCGTCTAAGAGCGACGTCATTTAGATAATTAGAAAATTAATTTGAATTTAAATCGGAAATCTAGACGGATGAAGGACCTTAATGGCGTCGTCCATGGGCGATTTATTTAGTTAAATCTATTTGTATTTAAGAATTTAAGTCTAATTTGATTTCAGCTAGAAACCTAAATGGCGTCGGCCATGGTCGACGTTAATCAATTAAAAATCTTGAAAAATTAATAAAAATTAATTAATGATTAAAAATTAGACAATTTCGGGACATTATAATTGTGACATGAAATTTACTTAGTATGAGGTCAAAATTAGCGTATCTACAGCTACCTACCTTGGCATTGACTCTGCAAGAGAGTGAAATAAACTGAAAAGGTGATGCCAAGGTGTGATGAGACATCCTCTCAACATCACATGATGAAAATCTTTCTCAGAATAATCAACGAAGTTATTCAAAGATATTGATGAAATCATTCATGTCTGGATGAAATAGACAAAGGAAATAAAATAAGGACGATCAACCTCCACGAGGGGAAGTACCATATGTCACAAACCTTGCAGGTTTCTTCATGGAGAGCGATAACCGGCTAATGTGGATGTACTTCACCCACGATAGATCTTAAAAGGAAACAAGAAATATGGAATAAAGATCCAAGCAAGGAAATAATTCCAAGGATATCTTCAAGAAAACCTCAAAGATAATTGAGTACCAATTCAGAATGAAATATTTCATATCACATTGGAATTTATTAGATTAATGGTCTGAAATTTAATCAACAACTAATCTTACCACAATGATTTCAAATTCGTATATGATGCATCCTAGGTTAAAAGAAAAATTAAAAATAAAATAAAATAATATAAAAATGAATCAAGGAAAATATTGTTAAATTACTATTGATGAGTCAAGACACCAGTCCTACGATTTAGTGCCAAGCCGAAGCTCATTTGTCCACACACCGTTTCACAAAAGCAGAACCATCGTCCCCATCAATTGACAATCTAACGGCCTATCTGTGCGATTAAGAATTCTCTGGATTTATTACTGCTTTTGGTAAAGGAGAACTCAAATTTCAATTTCATCAAAATCACAAGATCCTTGATATGATCTAATAAATATTTATCATATAGTAATACTAATGCAAATCAATTACATAAGAGAATACAAGTGAAGAGATAACCGTCTTTTTAGTCACAGTGGGACTTAGTGATCACAGTAGGACCTTATTGAAATTCCAGCTCCATTTTTATTTTCTTGAATTTCCTGCACTCAAAAGTTCATCCGTAATTTCAAGCGGATAATCAAACAGTATTGAGTAGCAATAAATATGTAATTTCCCAAAAAAATGTCAAAAATTCACTAAATGGCGTCGGTCTGTACCGACGTTATTTAAATGGCGTTGCCCTGTCCAGACGCCATTTTTAACTTATCGAAACAGGACTCTCCTGACTCTAATCCGGACTTCACTTTCCTCCTTCAAACACCCTCTTCCAATTCGGAAAGGGCCTCCCAATCATGCAAATCTCCTCTATATAACCTCCCTTTCTCAAATCAAACCAAAACAATAAGCATCCAAGAGGGAAAGCTAAAGAATTCTCTCAAAAGCTCAAGGAAAAGGAGGAAAAAGAGCAAGAAAAAGGAGGAGATTAAGCAATCAAAGACGATGGCTAGTTTTGTAAAGGATTCTTCATCGAGTAAGAGGGCGAGGAAGATGATTGAGAGGCTTTCTAACATAGAAGGCCATCTTAGTGGGCGAGATCCTAACCTACAAGTAAGCTATTCTCTCTTTCCTCGTTTAATTTTTCTTTTTTCTTTGTTCTATTACAAATTCTCTATACTCCAAATTCTTTTGAATATGATAGAACTGTGCTAATTCTCTTTCAAGGGATATCCTTTATTCTCTGGTCCAAGAAGATTTTCTTCTCTTCCATAGATCTTAAAGTTAGTAGGGAAAATCAACCTTTCCATGCAATCATATATCTCCAAGTGGCATATCTAAGGCTTAGTCATCCATGCTAAACATTACAAGAGTGCGTGTATGGATTGGGCTGCAATAGGTGCGCTGATTGAATTGTGGCATCTTCAAACACACACTTTCCTTTTCACTTCCTTCGAAGCTACCATTCTCTTAAAAGAAGCTGAACTCCTATTGGGACTTCCAAAGCTCAAGGCTAATTGTGATGAACCTGACGTGACTGATATGCTATTCATGAGGGAAAATGTCACTTGTCATTAGTTCTTGAAAAAGATAATGGAAAGTCTAAAAGAAATTCAAAGCGTTCTTACTCAGAAAGGGATTAATCTTGCAAAGCTGGCAGAATGGACTCTGAAGAAGATGGAAGAGGCTAAGGAAGAAGATACAGAGACCGTAATGATCGCTCTCACTGCATGTCTGGCTGGAGTTCTACTATTCCCTGCCCAGGATAACATATTATTGGAAGATCAGCTCAATGCAATTTGTGAGATATTCTAGGGAAAACAGATAAGCACGGTAGTCCTAGCCTATCTCTGCAGTGGGCTATCAGGAGCTTCTATCGGCCAACATCCTTATGGCAGCATGTTTCTCTTAGCCTTATGGATTGATTTCCACTTCAAGTTCAACCATAATGAGGAAGAAGTTCACAAGATGTCCCAAATATATCAGCGTAGTCCTATCTTCCATATTGCCAACATAGTGAAATCCAACAACAACGTGACCAATCAGGTGTCCAACCTCAAGACTCGAGCTAACTGGCGTGCTTACTTCAGGACCATGCCAAGGACTAGTTTCGAGTCTACACCACTCGCACTAAGGGAAAAGGCAGTTTCAAGTGCGTTGTTGTCCTGGCATAGAGCTCCGACTGATCAGAGCGACATAGTTTGTCTTGTACAATCCACATCGATGCCATCCTCAACTTGGTATGCCTCGCTATAAATTTCCTGAGATATCCAATCTCTCCCCAATCAAGAAGCGAGCTTTAAAAACTAATAAAGACTTTGAGACGACAGAGCTTATTGCTACCTTGTGGAACATCGGTTTCACCTATTGTCTTAAACTTCCTCATGAAGTAAATCGGGAGTTATGGAAGAATTATGTAAAAGAGCTTCAGAAAATTAGGTCTGAAAACTCCCAACTTCTGCCTAAAGCTTGACGTATTTTTCAATTTATTTTCAATGAAAAACCATTCATTTATTGCTATAAAGATCTTTCCATAATATTGTGCATTTTTTTGGAATTTTTCCTTAAGCAAAATAGGACTTTTTCTTCAAAAATCAAACTTTCGGGCTCATTAATCCAAATCGCGTCAAGACCAGGTGATGCCTTTCAACAAAAATCCAATTTTCAAAAATTTAAATTATTCCTTAACAGAGCCTGAATTATGTCGCCCATGGTCGACGCTTTTAACTTTCTCTCTTCTATTTTCTAAAAATTTCTGAGCATTAAATTCACTGAATAACGTCGCCTATGGTCAACGCCAATCATTAATTGCACCCGTACTTCCACATTTTCCAACGTTTTAATTCCTTAACTTGCGTCGCCTATGGTCGACGTCTTTCTCTGACTTTTTCAGATTTTTATGGTACAACCCTGACTATCAAAGGCGGTAAATCCAAATAGCGTTGTCCATGGTCTACGTCTTTAACCAAATTTCAAAATTCTGACTATCGCCTCAGTTTGTGCGCCACTAAAACATGTCTCACATGCCCAACGCCATTTATAAAATTTATTGTGGTCTTACGAGCCTGAGCCCGAGCTCCTTCCTCATTCACCTCTTTCATTCTCTCTCCTCTCCTTCTTTCCTCTCTGGTGAATCCGAGCGTCTCTGGCAGGTTTTGGGGGTTTTCAGCCAACTCCGGCCATCTTCTCTGGCGCCAATGATCTCCTCCCTCTCTTCCATCATCTCTCTCACTCTCACAAGCCCTCTCTCACTCTTTAGCTCTCATTCTCTCACTCTCTCGATTTTTGGTATGGAGCGTGGCGGACCAAGCGGCTCGAGCAGCAAGCGGCAATGGGTTATTGTCGTGCCAGAGTCAGAAGGAGCCGAAGAAGATCCTCTCCCGACGCAAGAGGAGATAACGGAGGATGTGGCGTCCCTCGCGGCGGCTGAGGCATTTATGGAGGCAGAGGATCTTCCACTGGCATTCATGTAAATGCATGAATGAATTCATTTTATTAATTAAATTATTTTGACACTTAACCACTAATGGGGATCTTTTGGTACAATGTGCTGCCTACAGACAAGCTGCCCAGCCTCCCACGGACACGGCTGGAGCCTCATCCTCAAGCTCATATCATAATGCTGCCCTCACCAACCTCCAGGATGAGCTGGCTCGATCCATTCATCGAGCCTCTCTAGCAAAGGAGGGCCGCGCCTCCAAGGTAAGTTATAATCTTCAATTTTTCATTTCTTGCATAGCTTGATTCTTACTTGTACTTGACTGACCATGTCTTCCTTTGACTAGCAGGTTGCTGAGCTTCAAGAGGACCTCCAGAGGGTTGAAGTGGAGCTTGAGCAAACGCAGAGTGCGGCAGCCCAGGCGTAGGGGTATGCTGCCCGTATCAGAGAGCCGGAGGAGCAGTTGGCGCGGATCTCTAGTGATGACCTACCTCGCGAGCTTACATGCCTCCAGATGTGTCTGGAGATCGTTGTAGAGGAGAGGGAGCGGGAGCGGCAAAGGATAGATGCTGATGTGATCTCCCTCTGAGTCCAGCTTGGGGTTGCTGAGTATGAGAGGTGCTTCCACGAGGAGCGTTATCGACAGGTTCGTCAGCGACCCCATGAGAGAGGACACGGAAGTGCTTTCACCGCCAGCGTTGCCATATCCTTTGGCCAGACCGAGTCGAGCACTATAGGGCCACGATCGCCGCCAACCAGAGGGCCGGATGTGCATGATGAGGCTCAGAGCCAGTTGGATGAGGGCACCGGCGAAAGCCAGCCTTGAGAGTGATGTTGCTGCTGTTTATCTGCTTCGTTATCATGACTTTTTGTACCCTGTTATACTGTCGAAGTCTGGCCAATTGTACCATGTATACTCTTTCTCATATATGTACATGAAAATGACTGTTGCTTATGAACTTTAGTGCAATTCTGAATGTCCTTTCCTTGCGTACATGTGACATGTTCATAACTTAAACAAACAAGTTAAATGTTTGCTCTGGCTTAGCCACTTGCCTAGTTAAGTAACCAACTATTTGATCCTATCCTTGGTAGAAGGGCCAAGGGGCAAAGTCTTTATTTAAAGAAGGCAAAAAAATCAACTAAAAGAAATAACCTAAGATGCAACATTCAAGCACACAAATGCTAACTGGAAATAAAAGATGCAACACATATGATGTGATAGGCGGATGCTAATTGAAATTTCAACATATTCAATTTTTTATGATTTTGGAAGATTCATACATTTTTTTGTGATTTTGAAATATCCAGTTTTTGTTATTTTGAAATATCCATTTTTTTGTGCTTTTGAAATACCCATTTTTTGTGATTTTTAAATATCCATTTTTTATTGTTTTGAAATATCCATTTTTTTGTACTTCTGAAATATCCATTTTTTTGTGATTTTGAAATATCTATTTTTTTATTTTGAAATATCCATTTTTTTGTGCTTTTGAAATATTTATTTTTTTGTGCTTTTGAAATATTCATTTTTTTTATGATTTTGAAATAAACTTAACTTAAAGTCTAGCATAGTACGTGGATCAAAGGAGCTTACTTGTTCGTTATCTTAATTCCATGATTATTCTTCAATAACTTAATCTAGGTTCATCGTGCTCCTATTGTGCTTATGTTCATGATCTCATTTGATGATCTGACCTTTAGTCAACTTAGGCCATTCCTTAAGCTTAGAGTATGCCCCTTAGGGAGAAGGGAAGAAATAGTTCAGGAAGCTTACGAGAGGGTTCCGAAGATGCAGAAAGATGTCCATCCTTTACTCTATTGTCCGTTGGGGTTCGGTCATTTTCACTTTGTGGGGTATTTTTGACCTTGCGCTCCATTTTTACTTCGATATTTGGCCTTTCGATTTGACGTTTGTGGCCTTTTTAGTTGACTTGGCTTTTGCCTTTTGATTTTGCTTTTAGGGTGGATCTTTTGATTTTTCCTCCTTTTTTTATGACGGCCTTCTACTAAGACGGCGGGTACTTTTAGTAGTCTATCTTGAGTCTCATTTCGACATAGCGAGCTGTGAAAGAAAGAACAGGTTGCACCTACACTCTTAGTCAGGCTGTCAGCCTTCCTTGGACTCCACATCTCTTGTTACTCAAGAACAGAGCATGTTTGTGTATGTATCATGCCCCTAAATTAGACTATTAAAGACTAACGAGGGAATTTAGGATTTCAAATTTTCTAACTTTACTGGTCCTTGCACCATACTAGTCGACGCACCTAATCTAAGGGTAGTATTTCTTTCGATACAAACCATTCCATGGATGAGATAGCTCTTGACCTTCCGCATTAACAAGCCTATAGGCGTTACCAGGAAAAACATTTTTCACAACATAAGGATCTTCCCAGTTGGGTTGGAGTTTAGAACGGGGACCACCATGTTTTATGAAAATTCTTTCTACTACCATTTCACTGACTTTGAACTTCCTTTCAATAACCTTCTTTTGATAAAAACGTGTAAATCTATTCTGATAAACTAGTGCATGATTAGCAGCTGACTATCTTTTCTCGTCTAAGAATTCCAATTGAGCGAGGAGTGAAAAGCGATGCTCATCAATAGAAAACTCCTTATTCAATTGTACTCTTAAGGATGGGATGAGGACCTCATATGGAACTACCGCCTCCATCCTAAATGTTAAGGAATATGGGGTTTGACTAGTAGGAGTGCAGATTGAAGTTCGGTATGCCCATAGAGCCTCAATAAGCTTTTCTGGCCAATCTGTATATTTGTTAGACTTACATGTTTTCTTTATGATTTTGATCAAAGTTTTATTAGTTGCCTCTGCCTAGCCATTTGCCTTGTGGATAATATGAAGATGAATGATACAATGCAATTTTATACATGTTGCAGAGGTAGTTCAATTCCTGTAAGTTCAACTGCGGTCCATTATCGATAACAATAGTGCTTGAAATCTCAAATCGGGTGATGATATTCTTCATGATGAACTTGCAGACCGTTGACGCTTTGATTTCCGTGTAAGCTTTGGCTTCTAACCATTTGGTGAAGTACTCTATTGCAATGAGGATAAAATATTTTTGTTTGAGCGAGAAGTTGGGATCATCAAGAGGACCAATGATGTCGAATGCCCACATGGATAAAGGCCATGGGGAGGACAGAGGATGGAGTGAAGAGGCGGGGGAATGGATTTTGTCAGCATGAAGTTGACACTTGGCACACCTATGAACATACCCTACACAATCTTCTTCCATGGTTGGCTAGTAATATCCTTGTCTAAGGATTTTCTTTGATAACATTTGTCCATTGACATGGCCACCACAACTCCAGCATGAGCTCCTTCTATGATCTTCCGAAGCTTATCTTCATCCAAGCATCTCAGAAGAACACCATTGAATCCTCTTCTATATAACTCCCCTCCAACTAGGGTATATCTCTGAGCAATTCTCCTGATAACTCTTTTCTTCTCAGTAGTGGCTTCTTCAGGATATGACTGATCTTCACAATATTATGCAATCTCATAATACCATGATTTCTCTTCATCTTCCATCTCTTCTTGCAACCCTAGCAACATTTCTCTCTCTTCTCAACAATATCTCAATCTCTAACCTTCTTCAGTAATTTCTTCTTAATCAAAAGAAAGGAACGGTCCTTTATAGCAGGAAAAAGACGCCTATGGACAATGATTGATTCAGACTATTTGTTGATTGTAAAATGAAGAGAAGATGCGAGAGAAGCTAAAGCGTCGGCTAGAATGATCTGATTTTGAGGAATATGGACAAAGATCAATTTAGTGAAAAGCTTGACATAAGCTGAAGTGAGTTCCTAATATGTCTTAAGCTTGGGATCAAGGATGCGATATTTGGTGAGCACTTGGCGAAGAATCAGCTGACTATCACCTACAATTCACAGCTTGGTGGCACCATGGAAATGAGCAGCCATGGAAATGAGCACCCTATAATCGGGGATCCGATTACTAAATGGGTATCGAATCATTAAAATTTGGAGCCAAACCAGGATCTCGATAAGTCTGGGAAATAAATGATAAACTAAGCTAAACATCCACATCATATCGAATTGTAAAGGAAGTGTAGGAATTAAAAATTATTACAATTAGACTTGACTTAGCAAATAATTACATATTCCAACTGAAAAGAAGTAATTAAGCGTACATGCCTGAAAGAAAAATAACAACTACATCGGGACATACTCCGGGACAGTGTCTGTTGGCGCGCAACTCGAGACAACACCCTCCACGCTACGCCTACGTAGAACCCTCACCTGAAAACTGCAGGGGTGAGTCTCATCTAAATGGACTCAGTAGGGATCCTTTGATCTTCACCACCTACTCACGCACCCACAAGTGCAACAACACAAATATAGGCAATTTAAATAAATAGGCAATTTGCCCCAACCCCACAAGGGCCCAAACCAAGGGATCCGACACCGAAACCGACCCGATAACCGGATCCGAAACCTCAGTCCTTACACTCTTACTGTATGATGTTGTGCCTCACTTTCTCTGGCCTATATCCCAGGCCATTCCTAGGTACCATTCTTTCGTCTTTGACTAGTTTGGTTCTTCCTTGCAATAGAGTGCCCAGACCTTTCCCTGGCTGATATCCAATTTTGATCATTATGTTCCATCCTGGGGTACTCATGTACTTCCCCCTTTTCATGGCACTAATTGGATAAGATAAGTTTGCAGTACAGGTAGAATGGGTTTCTAAACAAGTAAAGGATTGGGAGTGGGATTCACGTTTAGGGAGTGAGTAGTAGCAAGGATAGGCATACTGGTGACTTTGATGACATGTCCTTTACAACGGAACTTGAGGCACTGATGATTGGTTGATGGAATAGCCTCAGGTAATTTGATATAGGGACGGCCAAGTATGTCCTTAAGTGAAGGGTCTTTTTCGAGGACAGGGAATTCGACCTCGAGATGACATACATGGCCTAGTTCTACTTTCAGGGTCCTAGTTGGTAGCACATTGATTGATGCCCCAGTGTCCACCAAGCAGGCGTCTATGGCTTTCTTGCAGATGTTGACAGTGATACTCAAGGCCATACCCCGCGCTGCCAGGGGTGCTAGTTCAGATGCATGGTATAATATCGACGGTTGTTCACCTTATGGTACCAGTAGTGCAGTAATCTTCTCAACGGGCACGTCTTCATTGACATAATCTTTTGCAAGTATTCTTTTAAGACTTCTTGGTGGGTCTTAGATCTCTTTATCAGTTCTAGTACGGAGATACGTGTCGCAATTTTGTCTAGATGCTTCAATAGATCATATTGGGTGTCAGGTGCACTCTCTTCATTATGAGCTTCTTCAGTCGGCTGTGATGGACCGTCTTGCACTATAGACTAGGCAAACAGATGCTTCAATAGATCATATTGGGTGTCAGGTGCACTCTCTTCATTATGAGCTTCTTCAGTCGGCTGTGATGGACCGTCTTGCACTATAGACTAGGCAAACACTTTACTGAAAATCTTGCCGCTCCGGAGCATCAGGGGTTGTGGCTCAACAATGGAGGATACAGGCGATGTTTTAATGACTGCCTAGTTGATGAGGGGTTTAGATGGTATGAGCAGCTGGTTTAGGGTAGTGGGTGATTGTGCGATGCGGATGAGGGGGTTTTGTAATGACCCGCCACCCTATAATCAGAGATCTGATTACTAAATGGGTATCGAATCATTAATTTGGAGCCAAACCAAGATCTTGATAAGTCTGGGAAATAAATGATAAACTAAACTAAACATCCACATCACATCGAATTGTAAAGGAAGTGCATAAATTAAAAATTATTTCAATTCGACTTGACTCAGTAATTAATTACATACTCCAATAGAAAAGAAATAATTAAGCGTGCATGCCAGAAAAGAAAATAACAACTACATCGGGACATATTCCGGAACAACGGCTGCTGGCACGCAACCCAAGGCAACACTCTCCTCGCTACGTCTGCTTGGAACCCTCAGCTGAAAACCGCACGAGGTGAGTCTTATTGAAAAAGACTCAGTAGGGATCCTTCGATCCCCACCACCCACTCACACATCCACAAGTGCAATACACAATATAGGCAATTTAACTAAATAAAGCAATAACACAATTCCTAGATTTCGATATAAAACGCAGGCATTTATAACAGTAACATGCACGATTCTGAGACCACATTACCACAGTGTCCACAACTAGCGTCTCGGCTAAACACACAAGTCATACGGCCGAACGCGGAAAACACCGACCTGCTGAGACCAAACAGCAACCTCTCGGATAGCACACTGGCTACTTCGGCCTGACCTGGCTCAAGGTGGTTCTGCTTCCCCCAGTACGAGTGACACTCCGAATGTACCACTACCACACTGGTACTAGCTATACTTCGGGGTACACCAGGTGACCCTCTCTCTAGGCGTCACCCCACCACTTCCACACCGGCGCCGTGTCACTCCCACACCGACACAGGGTGCCTAAGCGCTAACAACTGTCACTCTAGGTCCACGATCGCACAAAATGCAACACGGTACGATTCGATCACGTAGAAACCATCGTCCTCAAATATGATCTCAAACATGCAATTAACCAAACTATCTATTAATGTAAAAACATGTTAGTTTGGTTCTTCCTTGCAATAGAGTGTCCAGACCTTTCCCTGGCTGATATCCAATTTTGATCATTATGTTCCATCCTAGGGTACTCATGTACTTCCCCTTTTTCATGGCACTAATTGGATAAGATAAGTTTGCAGTACATATAGAATGGGTTTCCGAACAGGTAAAGGATTGGGAGTGGGATTTATGTTCAGGGAGTGAGTAGTAGCAAGGATAAACATACTGGTGACTTTGATGACACGTCTTTTACAACGGAGCTTGAGGCACTGATGATTGATTGATGGAATAGCCTCAGGTAATTTGATATAGGGACGGCCAAGTATGTCCTTAAGTGAAGGGTCTTTTTCAAGAACAGGGAATTCGACCTCGAGATGACATACAGGACCTAGTTCTACTTTCAGGTAGACCATGCCCAGTGGTAATGAGTGGAATTGTCATAGGCTGTGACGGATATGGGTGAAAGTAGCCACTTCTCCTTCGGTATTCCACACAACTCCAGGGTCCTAGTTGGTAGCACATTGATTGATGCCCTAGTATCCATCAAGCAGGCGTCTACGGTTTTCTTGCAGATGTTGACAATGATACTCAAGGCCATACCCCGTGCTGCCAGGGGTGCTAGTTCAGATGCATGGTATGATATCGACGGTTGCTCACCTTATGGTACCAGCAGTGCAGAAATCTTCTCAATTGGCACGTCTTCATTGACATAATCCTTTGCAGGTATTGTTTTAAGACTTCTTGGTGGGTCTTTGATCGTTTCGAATTGTGCATCGTTAAACACAAGAAAACGTTCAATCTAAATTTATCCGGCTCATTCAAATCAAATTTTGGAAATTGATAGTGGTGAGTCCGAGTCGATCCACAGGGAGTTAAGATTCTAATTTTGAAAACTTTGGACTTTAGTTAATCTAAAAATAAGTGAGATTTTAAGTAAACTAATTACTTAATTAAACTAAAATTAAGTTAACTAATATTACCTAAAGTTATAATTATCTAAATCAAACAAATCTTTTTTTTTCTCTTTTCTTTTTCAGAAATTAAACACAAACACACATAAAAATAAGCACGACTAAAAATTATAACAACAAAAACAACCTATTGTTTGATTGTATAAACCATTAAACATCATGAATCAAATAACTTAATTAAATAACTAATAATTAATAAAACTCTAACTAATCAAGAATTAACCCTAATTAAGTAACCTAAGACTAATTAAACAATACCAACAACTATCCCTAATTAAATAACCAAGAACAACACAACAATGTGGGTTGCTGGCTGGTTGCTTGCAGTGAATGGAGATTTAGGAGGGAGCTGCTGCTTGGTGGGTGAACTTGGAAAAGAATGCTGCTGGAGCTGGCGGATGCTGGAACAGGTGGAAGCTGCTGCATGCAGGTGAAGGCTTCACCACGTGGAGGTGCAGGAGGATGCTGGACGAGCAGCTGCTGGGAGGAGTTGGAGGGCTTCACCGTGGCTGCTGGTGTTCCAGGTTTGCATGCACGTGGCGCCGGGCATGCACGTGGCTGGAGGAGAAACGTGGATGCTGCTTCACCGGGCTGATGCAGGTTCGTTGCTGGCGGTGCGTTGCAGCGAGGAGTTGCTGCACGCGCTGCTGCGAAGATGATGTTGCTGGAGCTTGGAGCTTGCCGGCTGCATGCGTGGTGCGGAGGAGGTGGATGCCGGCTTCAAGGGTTGCATGCAGGTGCTGGCTGGAGGAAGCTCTGCTGCGTGGAGAAAGCCGTGGAGCTTGACGCTGCTTGGAACCGCTGGAAGGAGCTGGAGAAGACCGTGAAGCTGCTGCTGGAGTGCTGCCGCGTGGGTGCCGGCTTGGTGTTGCTGTCGCTGGTGTGCGTGGATTTGCAGGATTCACCGAGCATGCATGCTGGAGCTTGGAGAGGAGTTGAGAACCTTCACCAGGCGTGCAGACGTGCGTGAAGTTGGCAGGTGCAGCGTGGGCTTCACCGGCTTGCAGAACAACGCGTGCAGGTTCGCTGCTGGTCGGTTGCTTGGGATCTGTTGGCCGGGAGGGGAAGAGATCGAGAGAGAGAACAGAGCGAGAGAAAGAGAAAAACCGAGAGAGGGAGAGAACCAGAGAGAGGGAGAGAACCAGAGAGAGGGAGAGAGGTTGCTGGGAAAGATTCCGAGAGAAAGAGGACTGCGGAGAGGAGGTTGGAAAAGGAAGAGGAGGCTGAAAAATAAAAACGTGAGAGAGGAAATCTGAAAGAGAGAGCGTGGGAGAAAGAGAGTTCGGAAAGAGGCAGGAGAGGAAGAATAGCCGGAGAGGATGTTGTGCGTGGGAGGTTTTATATAGAAGAAGAGGGAATCGGAATTGGGGAAGGAAAGAAATTAAAGGAGAGGAAAAGGAAACTGGAAAAGAAAGAATATTCAAATTTTTAAAACGAGAGAAAGAGAGGATTTTTTTTAAAATAAAGGAAGGGATGTGTTTAGGAAATTGGAGAGACGGAAGGAAATAGTGGATTTTGGGAAACTCCAGCGAAGGAAGGAATCAAATTGCATTTTTACCCCTGTTTTAGTTGAAATCTGCACACTAGACCTCCCCCAAATTTCCGGAAACTCCACCAGCTGCACTGCATCATCGGCATGTCCTGTTCACACAAAATAAATATAATTTAGTACATTATCATAAAAATATCATTATATTTATTCATTTCGTCTCGGTTTTGTCGAAAAACCGCAAATGCGCTATGCTCCTTTAATCACATGAAATGACGATATTTTTAAGTCAGAATTTGATGAAATTGGTACCGTTGGACTTGTTACACAATTATCTATTATTTCATGCTATTTTGCAGATAAAAACAGGAATATGATGCATATGATTGCCCTTAAATGATCAATTTAACACTTTATCAGTCTTGGATCTCTTTATCAGTTCTAGCACAAAGATTCATGCCGGCGTTTTGTCTAGATGCTTCAATAGATCATATTAGGTGTCAGGTGCACTCTCTTAATTCTGAGCTTCTTCAATCGGCTGTGATGGACCGTCTTGCACTATAGACTAGGTAAACACTTTACTGAAAACCTTGCCGCTTCGGAGCATCATGGGTTGTGGCTCAACAATAGAGGATACAGGCGATGTTTTAATGACTACCGGGTTGATGAGGGGTTTAGATGGTATGAGCGGCTGGTTTGGGGTAGTGGGTGATTGTGCGATGCGGATGAGGGGTTTAGTGGGTTGTATGTGTTATGGTAGCTTAGTGATGGCATGGGGAAAGGAATGCATAGTAATGGTTTGGAGGGCATGATTGGTTCATGGACATATGGTGGGTTATTTGGTGGTGATGGTTTCAGTGTGGTGGATATGGGTTTAAATATGGCAGGTGTAGGAGTGGGGGTATGATATGGCATAGAGCACCCTTCTCGAGTGTGGGCACTTGGGGAACAATATGGTTTAGAGCGCTCTTCCTGAGTGTGAGCACTTGGGTAACAATGTGGCTTAGAGTGCCCTTCCCGAGTGTGAGCACTCGAGGAACAATGTGGCTTAGTCGAATCTCGGAAGGTAAGATGTTTCATTCCTCAGCCATTGAATATAGGAGGGTGTAGGGTTAACAATAATATTCCCGTAGGTTATCAGTATTCCACGTGCGGGGTACCTCTCTTCCATTAAGTGTGGAGAGCCTATAGGAGCCCTCTACGAGGACTTCCAAGACTCGGTATGGTCCCTCCCAATTGGGAGCCAGTTTACCTGCCGCTAGCTATGGTGTCGAGGCTCCTGTTATCTATAAGACCAAGTCTCCCTTTAAGAATTGCCTATCTCTGACCCTTAAGTTGTAATATTTGGCCATCCTTCGCTGGTATTCCATCATATTGATCCTGGATCTTTCTTGAACTTTTGGCAGCATGTCGAGATTCTCTTTTAGCTGTTGGTAGCCTTCTATTTTTGTGGCCTCCACTTGTAGTAAGGGGCTCCCTATCTCAAGGGGGATTAAGGCTTTTGCCCCGTAGACAAGGTGAAAAGAGGTCTTTCCAACAACCGCCCAAACTGTTATTCTGTGCGACCATAGGATGTTGGGTAGCTCCTCTATCCAGGACCCTGTGCCCCCCCTCTAATCGAGTTTTATCTCCATGGAGTAAAGCTCGATTAGCATTTTCTACCAAGCCATTAGCCTGAGGATGGGCGACCGAGGTGCAGCAATTCTTGATCTTCAACTGCTTGCACCTCTCCGCAAAGTAGGCATTGGTGAATTGTCTTTCATTGTCCGAAACGATCACTCTCAGTATACCGAATCGGCAAATTATGGACTTCCAGATGAAGTTCCACATCGCTCTTTCTGTTACCTTTGCCAGGGGTTCCACTTCTATCCACTTGGAGAAGTAATTGATGTCTACAATGATGAACTTCTCAGGCCTCGTGTAGAGGACCTAATATGTCGATCTCCTATCTTGCGAATGGACACAACTCAAGCAAGCTCGTCATGGGCACCGCTGGCTGGTGAGGGGTTGCCACAAATGCTGGCACTTATCGCATGTCTTGACGTACTCCAAAGCATCTTTCTGGAAGGTCGGCCACCAATACCCTTGCCATACTACTATGCGAGCTAGCGAGCAGTCCCCTAGGTGGTTCCCATACATACCTTCATGAACTTCTTCAACGGCCCTTAAGGCTTCCGCCAGGTGGAGGTATTTTAAGAGGGGCTGGGAGAAGGATCGTCGGAATAGAGAGTCGCCTACCATGGTGAAGTGCCTAGCCTGGTTACTGATGCTTCTTGCCTCTAACTTATCTTCTGGTAGCTTGCCAAGCGTCGGGAACTCTGTGATTGGCTCAGTCTAGGATTCGCTCCTTTGGATAGCCTAGACGACCTCCTTTTGGAAACTCAGTTGCTCGAGTTCCTCGATGAGGACAAACCGAGAGGGTACCAAGCCGAGCAAAGATGCTAACCGAGATAGAGAGTCGGCTTTCACGTTTTCTTCTCTTGGTATTTGGATCACCTTGAGAAGTTCAAGCCCTTCCGCATAGTTCTTGCCCTCCTACAGGTAACGAACCATGCCTGAATGTCGAGCTTCGAAGCTCCCATGGATCTGGCTGGCGACCAGCTAGGAGTCGGTGTAGACCCTTATCTTGGTGGCCCCCATGCTTCGGGCCATGCGAACGCCTGATAGGAGGGCTTCATACTCTACAATGTTTTTGGACGCCGGGAATTTGAAACGTAGGGCGTACTGTAGTTCGATTCCCTCGGGGGACATCAAAACTATCCTTGCGCATGAGGAAACATCGAGCTATAGTTCCTAAACGGGACCGAGACTGGTTCCGATCAACTCTTGCGCAGGGATCGTGCACTCGGCCACAAAGTCAGCGAGCGCTTGACCTTTGATTGTAGTC
The DNA here is from genome assembly GCA_030544215.1 of Zantedeschia hybrid cultivar. Classification (NCBI taxonomy): domain Eukaryota; kingdom Viridiplantae; phylum Streptophyta; class Magnoliopsida; order Alismatales; family Araceae; genus Zantedeschia; species Zantedeschia hybrid cultivar. The sequence goes on along the minus strand of JARZZO010000004.1, from coordinate 26,902,741 downwards.
CGAGGCTTGTAGGTGATGTCGAACTCGCCAAGCTCGATTGCCCACTTGACTAGGCACCCCGATGCTTCAAGGTTCTGCAAGATCCTACCCAGTGGTTGGCATGTGTAGACCACGATGGGGTGGGCCTGGAAGGAAGGGCGGAGCTGCCTTGCTGAGTGAATCAGAGCGAGCGCGAACTTCTCGGTGATCGGATACCTCAGCTCCAGGGACTTGCAGGACCTTGCTAGTATAGTAGACGGGTTTTTGGATCCCCTCGTCCCTTACTAGTATCGAGCTTAAGGAGTGAGGGTGACTGATAGGTACAGGAAGAGGGGCTCCCCTGCTATTGGCTTTGACAGTATTGGTGGGGAGGCCATATACTGCTTAAGCTCATGAAATGCGTCCTCGCATTCCTGGGTCCACTTGATCTTTCCCTTATTCCCCACCTGCTTTTGTATGCCCCGCAGCACTTTGAAGAAGGGCAGACACCTCTCCGCCGCTCTTGACAAGAAGCGACTGAGGGCAGCTACTTTCCTAGTCAAGCACTAGATGTCCCGAATCCTCTTGAGACGCTGCATATTCTGGATGGCTTGCAATTTTTTTGGGTTCACCTCGATCCCTCTGTGGGTGACGAGGAAACCCAAGAACTTGTCGGACTTAACCGTAAAAGCACACCTGGAGGGCTTGAGTTTCATATTATACCTCCTTAATGTGTCAAGGGTCTCGGTTGTTGGGATTGTTGTGTCGGATCCGAACAAAAAGCAGCGGAAAATAAAATTTTCAGATCCATGCCATTTCGTAAAACTAATCAAATAGAGAGAATGATTCTTTACCTTGCGCAAATTCAAATCCGCGTTCTTCCAGTTCTGTTGGTGTGATGCCGCAAGCTGCGCAGGTGCCCGGGATCTAGCAGTATCCATGCGGTCTTCCTCTCGATGGATCGTCCTCGCTTTCTCATTGGATGCAACGTTCGCGATTCCCGTGTGGCTGCAATCGTAATTCTCCATGACATGCGGTTTCAAATTTCCCATCGGACGGGAAACAAAGCGGGCGGGAGTCGGAGCGGAGCCTTTGGGGGGCTGGCCTCTGAAGGGGGCACCCAGGAGAGAGAGAGAGAGAGAGAGAGAGAGAGAGAGAGAGAGAGAGAGAGAGGAGAGAGGAGAGAGAAGGGGGCGGCAAGGTCTGCACTAGGTTGCTGGCCCCAGTGCACGAAGCGGTTCTTTTATAATAAGTGGTTTTGTGGTTTTTCAGAAAAATGCACCAACTTATCCGAAACCCCGTTAAAAATCCATCGACTTGAAAACCTTTTGCGTGTGACCCTCAAGGCCCAAATACCAGTCCAGTTAATGGCCCATTAAGTCCAGTAACTCTTAACGGACCCACGGATTTAATTAATATTCTTATATTAATTAATCAGACGAATTTAATGTCCCACAATAAATTCGAATGGGCTTTCGATCACGTTGGGTGCCGAGCAACACCGCATGATCCCAGAAGGAATTGGGGTTTATGCAACCCACTATGGGAACCTTTCCCTCATCGGTTATTGCGCAGATATAATCCTTCATCTGTGCAATGTTCCTGAATGGACCTAGGATATGGTTTATTGTTAAACCCTATCCGGTGGGTTCACTTAAATCAGATGCCACTAATCTATATCAGATAACTCTTTATGTGATACAAAGTCTGTCCTGGCAAGCGACTTAAGCGTATCATTTCTGGAACATTTTCTCTTCTATTACCAAGAGCGGATGACCCCGTATTGACCACACAATTAACTTCGAGGGCATTTCCCTGTACCCGATCACTTGACTTATTGATGTGCCTTAGTTAGAGATTCGTGAATCAAGGTCAAAGCTCAGAGACCTACCAACAAGATATTCTTGGTGTCTCAGGTCCAAGGACAATCCACGCAACTATGACAAAAGAATCGAGCTAGTTAATAGTTAGCTAGCTACTATTCAGGGATTCATAGTCGGATCAGTTCAGTGAACTCATTTATCAATGAGCACCTATATGTCTAGCATTGCGTCTCTACACAAGTGACTTATAGGATCAATTACCCTCATCATATGAGCTAAAGAAACATGTACTAGTTTATCTGGATGTTTGATGTCCTTCTCAAATATCCTTCGACTATGAACAATTAAGAATATATGTTCATAAGTCTTCGGTCCCGTAATTATGATCTCATCATCATCTGAAGACTATTGCACATGATCATGGACTTCATCACGATACGATAAACAATGATCGAATTAGATACACAATGAAATTATGTCATTATATTAATAAACTGAATATTACACAGTATCAGATTGGCTTATAGACCACCTAATACTAACAATCTCCCACTTAGACTAAAGCCAATCACTTTTATGTAGAATACCCATATTCTCTAAGTGGCACTCAAATACATTTTTGAGACAATGGCTTCGTCAGTGGATATGCTTTCAACTTCTGATAACACTTCGGCTCTTTCGCTTGAACAATCGTCTCATTGTTGTCATACAACAGTGGGACGGGACCAGAGATGCTCTCCACCACACCAAGATTGCCGATGAATTTCTTCATCCAGACTACTTCCTTGGCGGCTTCAGCAGCAACAATGTACTTGGCTTCTGTTGTCGAACCAGTAGTGGTTTCCTGCTTGGAACTTTTCCAGCTTACTGCTTCCCCGTTGAGTATAAAGACAAATCATGATGTTGACTTGTTGTCATCTGGATCAAACTGAAAACTCGAGTCAGTATATCCTTGTAGCTTTAAGTCTTCTCCTCCATAGACTAGAAACATATCATTAGTTCTTCTCAAGTACTTAAGGATACATTTCACAGCCTTCCGGTATTCATCACCTGGATCTGCTTGATGTTTGCTTGTAACACTTAGAACATATGCTACATCATGTTTAGTACATAGCATGGCATACATGATGGAGCCTATAGCTGATGTATAGGGAATTTTATCCATCATTGCCCTCTCTTCATGGGTCTTAAGTGATTGACCTTTAGAGAGAAATTCCATGTCTCATCGGTATGAGACCTCTCTTAGAATTTTCCATGCCAAACCTTTTAACAATGGTTTCTATGCACATGGATTTGGTTAAAGCAAGCATCTTATTTGATCCATCTCTATAGATCCGTATTCCCAATCCGTCAGATGTTTCTCCTAAATCCTTCATGGAGAAGTTTTTAGACAGCCAAACCTTTACTCATGACTCATCCCTACATCATTCCCAATGAGTAGGATCTTGTCAACGTAAAGGACTAGGAATGTGATTGCGCTCCCACTGTTTTTCCTGTACACACAAGACTCATCTTCATTCCTAATGAAGCCATAAGATTTGATCACCTCATCAAACCTTGTGTTCCAGCTCCAGGAAGCTTGCTTCAGTCTATAAATGGACTTTTGCAACTTGCATACCATAATTGGAGATTCCTTGGATGTGAAGCCTTCTGATTGTATCATATAACACCTCTTCCTCAAGATTTCCATTGAGAAAGGTTGTCTTCACATCCATCTACCAGATTTCATAATCATGGTATGCGGCAATGGCGAGAAGAATTTTGATAGTCTTAATCACGGCAATGGGTGAGAAGATCTCGTCATAGTCAATATCTTGCCTTTGACGATAGCCCTTCGCCACCAATCTTGCCTTATAAGTCTCAATTTGTCCATCTGTACCAATCTTTCTTTTAAAGATATAATTGCAACCGATCGGTACTATACCCTCGGGCAAGTCGACCAAGTTCCAAACTTGGTTGATGTACATGGACTGAATTTCAGAATTCACAGATTCTCGCCATTTCCCAGCCCCTAGACTTTCAATGGCCTCCTAGTAAGTCTTAGGATTATCATCCTCATTATAGACTATCTTACAACCATCCATGTTGATATGCCTTGCATATCTTTCCGGTGGTTTAGGTATTCTTTCAGACCTACGAGGTTGTTGTGTGTATTCTTGAACAGGTTAAGAAATTGACAGTTCATCTGATGAACTATTGGTAGTTTATGGCTTTGGAATTTCTTCCAGCTTTACTCCCACTGTCCTTTTGGAAAATGTAATCTTTTTCCCAAAGGCAGCTCTCCTGGCTACAAACACTTTTGTTCGCCAGGATGATAAAAGTAATATCCGTAAGTTTCCTTCGAATATCCCACAAATCTGCATTTGTCAGTTCTGGGCTCCAGCTTATCTGCATCATGTCGTTTGACATGAGCAGGACATCCCTAGACTTTAACATGCTTAAGATCTGGTTTCCTCTTATTCCATATCTCATATGGAGTGGATGTAACAGATTTGCTGGGTACCTTGTTCAGGATATACATAGTCGAGCTAAGTGCATATCCCCATAAGGACACCAATAATTTGGACATGCTCATCATGGATCGCACCATTTCCATCAATGTATGATTCTTCCTTTACGATACACCATTCATTTGAGGCATATAAGGAGGTGTAAGCTGAGAAAGGATACCATTATCCTTTAAGTACTTTGTGAACTCTATACTCAAGTATTCACCACCACGATCAGATCGGATGGTTTTAATGCTCTTTCCAGTTTGATTTTCTACTTCGTTCTTAAATTCTTTGAATTTCTCAAAAGCTTCTAATTTATACTTCATTAAGTAGATGAAGCCATACCTTGAGAAATCATCAGTGAACATGCTGAAATAGGAGAAACCACCAATGGCTTGGGTAAACATAGGACCACATACATCAGAATGTAGTAGCTCTAATATGTCTTTGGCTCGTTCTCCAATTCCAGTAAATGGAGATTTAGCCATTTTACCCATCAAACATGACTTACAAGTTGCATACGATTCATAATCAAATGGATCTCAGTATCTATCTTTATGTAACCTTTGGAGTCTATTTTCTCCAATGTGGCCTAGCCTATAATGCCAAAGGTAGTCTTTGTTCACTTCATGCTTATTATTCCTAAGAATATGACTGATATTATAATTATCATGAGACAAATTTAACAAGTACAATCCATTGAATAATAAAGTATAAGCTAATAATTTATTTTTGAAATAAACTGAACAATTATTGTTCCCAAAGGACATTGTGTATCCAATTCTATCTAAACTTGAAATAAAAAAAAATTCTAATTATGCTAGATACATAATAGCAATCATCTAATGAAAGTTCATCTCTGGATGGTAGCTTGAGCTTCAGTGTCCTCACAGCGATCGTCGCAACTCTTGCGTCGTTACCTAGCCTCAACTCCACCTCGCCGGTCCTTAGCTTACGCTTTTTTGTCAGCCACTGCATAGAATTGCAGATATGAGAAACACATCCAGTATCTAATAACCACGATGTATAATCTTTAATTGACAAGTTTATATCTATCATTTAGATAGATGAAGCGTCCTGCTGCTTCACATTTCTTTGAGCCTTGTCCTTGAGGTATTCTTTGCAATTCTTCTTCTAGTGGCCCTTCTGATGACAGTAGAAGCATTCACCATTCTCAGCACTTTTGCCCTTATCCTTCTTGGCAACTTTCGACTTCTTCTGATTCTTGTCTTTACCTTTCTTAAAGGCTTGACCTACCAGTCTTTGGTCCTACCAACTATGAGAATTTGGAGTTTTTCCTTCACAAGGTTCCCCTCTGCAGTCTTCAGCATATTCAGTAATTCAGCCAAAGTTGTCTGAATTTTGTTCATGTTAAAATTAACTATAAAGTGAGCATATGATTGTGAAAGGGAAGATAACACAAGGTTAGTATGCATCTCCTTAAGAAGTGGGACCCCAAGAGCATCCAGCCTCTCTACCCATTCAATCATTTTCAGCACATAAGTCTGCATTGAAGATCCCTCTACCATCTGAGCTTTGAACATATCTTAGATATCTCATGTCTTTCGATTATGCTCTGCTCAACAAATAGCTCCTTCAAACGAAGCATGATGGATCTAACATCCATCTCCTCATGTTGCCTCTGCAATTCACTGCTCATAGAGGCCAGAATGTAGCATTGGGCCGTGGTGGAGTCTTCCTTCCATTTCTCATATGTCATCATGTCCTCCTCTGGGGCATCTAATATTGGTTCAGTAGGAAGATCATCATCCAGAACATACGCAATTTGCTCAAACCTGAGGACAATCTTCAGGTTCTTGAGCCAGTCTGAGTAGTTAGAGCCGGTCAAACGGTTGGCATCCAGTATGCCTCGCAAACGGGTTATGGTGCGACATGTTAGCCTACAGGAGATAATAAGTTTCAATTAGCAAAAATTTAATTATTAATTTAAAAACAAGATTTGGACTTTATAATCTACTTTTACTTCCACTAATTTTCGTCGGACTGTATAACCTTCAAATATACAGAGTGAGAGATGTCGATTGTTTCCTAATGGAGATCAGAATCTCCAGGTATCATAGCATGACCTCAGGTAAACACATAATATCACATTGTTACCTAAGAGCAACCATCTCATGGTAATTGCAACTCCTTGTAATATCCGACCTTATTTCGGCTCTCAAGTAATTAATGGTCCTGGGTAAGCACAGTAGACCATTATGCCAGGTCTAAGCTTTACCATCAATACGTGATAGAGTAGAATAGAAATATAGCTCTCAGGTAAACATGACGATAGCTACACTGTTCCTCTACTCTTATCTCAAGGCATTTAATGCCATAGTTACTAGTTCTTTCATCAAATGATGGCAAATCTTGGTTAAACACATAGAAAATGCCACCATTGAATTAAGTTCTAAAAACTATATTCATGGAGAGCCACGCAGTGCATTCTCAATGACTCACGTTTCGGCTTACACTTTATAACGAAGGTTTTATTTCATTTATTTTGGTCTCATCTTAGGTGACAATATTTAAATATATCACATATATTATATATACTAATAACCTAGCAATTTGATTCGTAATCAAAAGCAATACATGCAACGCATACATGTCATGGTGTGGCCATGGATAGCACTATGGTTTGACTTGAGTCAAATAGTCAAACACACACACATACACAATATAACATTTATATTATGAGTCTGCATACTCATAGGCTGAATGAACTCCTTTATTTCCTTATTAGTTACAGTTGTGGATCGTCCTCGCTCCATGCTTGGTCGCCTCGATCAAATTACATGATAATTTATCAGAAAGCCTCATGGCAAGTAAATTAAGGAGGGAGGAAGAGATACAATGGAATATGAGAGAGGGAGAGGTTTCCAGACCTCTATTTATTAACAATTAATAAAATAGATCACACACTATCGATCCATATCCACATATCATCAATGAAAATATATCATGTGCTAATCTACGACCACCGTGTAATGTTTATTAACAAACCACACATGAATTGCCACCTCACATGGCTAAATAATTAAATTTTCGAAAATAAATAATTTTGGTTTTAGAAACCAAGGACCAAACAAAATTTGGACAAATTTGAATTTTCAAAAAGTTTTTATTTGATTAAACATGCTAATTTAAATCATATTAAAAAAAAAGAAATCACATCACATCATATGTGCAAATTAACCAAATAGATATGATCTTTTAATCTTCCATGCCATTAATATAGTTGAAATTAATGTAATTAATCTAACAATTAAATTAATAAACATTAATATCAACAAATCTAACCATTAGATCATTAAATAATTAACAACTAATTTGTCAATTAAATTTAGATTCTAAATCTAAATGGGCCCAATAACATAAAACATAATTTAATCAAAATTTAAAAATCATATTTTAAAATTTTGAATTCTGTAGAAAAATAATTTTAATTAAAATTTTATCTTAATTGGGCCATTAAAGGGGGGGAGACTGGGCCCTGGTCCAATGAACCAACTAGGCTCAGCCCTTGTTGAGCCCAGGTCTGGTTAGTGGGCTGAGCCCAGCCAGCAGCTGGGGTGGGACCCAAGCCCGCCCCAAAGGGTGGGCCGGGTCCGAGCCAGCTGTTGGGCTGGCACGGGTCCAGGACCCGACCCGGCTTAGCAAGGGGGGACGCCGCCGCCGGCTTCCTGCCCGCAGGAGCCGGTCGGCGGGGCCCTAGCGGGTCACCGCTCGCTGGCCAGGGTGCTGGTGGCCCTGGTCGACGGCGATGCTCGCCCCCCGCCCCCCCCACCACCACCACTCTTAATACACAGGATGAAGAAGGAGGAGGGAGGACCGGCCGGCGGCCTTCACCGGCACCGATGAACAGGTAGGCGGCGACCCTCCGGGGGGGGGGGATCCGAAGTGTTGGCGTGTAACGACCCGCCACCCTATAATCGGGGATCCGATTACTAAATGGGTACCGAATCATTAATTTGGAGCCAAACCAGGATCTAGATAAGTCTGGAAAATAAATAATAAACTAAGCTAAACATTCACATCGCATTGAATTAAAAAGGAAGTGCAATAATTAAAAATTATTACAATGCGACTCGACACAGCAAATAATTACATACTCCAACAGAAGGGAAATAATTAAGCATACAGGCCAGAAAATAAAATGACAACTACATCGGGGCATACCCTGAAACAACGGTTGCTGGCGTGCGACTCAAAGCAACACTCTCCTCGCTACGCCTGCCTAGAACCCTCACCTGAAAACCGCAGGGGTGAGTCTCATCGAACAGACTCAGTAGGGATCCTTCGATCCCCACCGCCCACTCACGCACCCACAAGTGCAGCCACAAATATAGATAATTTAAGCAAGTAAAGCAGTAAACATAACTCCTAGATTTCGATATAAAACACATGCATTCGAAATATAATATGTACAATTCTGAAACCATTCTACCACGGAGCCCACAACCAGCGTCTCGTTAAAACACGCCAACCACACGACCAAATGCAAGAAACTCCGATCCGCTGAGACCAAATAGCAACCCCTCGGATAGCGTGCTGGCTACTCCGGCCTGACAGGCTCCAGGTGGTATTGCTTCCCTCAGCACGATACTATCTACACTCTGAATGTACCACTCCTACACCGATACTATCTATACCCCGGGGTACACCAGGTGACCCTCTCTCTCGGCGTCACCCCGCCACTCCCACACCGGCGCCGTGTCACTCCCACACCGACACAGGGTGCCTAAGTGCTAACAACCGTCACTCTAGGCCCACAATCGCACAAAACACAACACGGTGCGATCCGATCACATGGAACCCATCGTCATCGAGTACATTTCTAAGCATGCAATTAACTAAGCTATCTAACAATGTAAACACGTGTTAATTGCAGGGATTAATAGAATTATGGCTTGAATTACGTCGCCCAATGCCGACGTCATTCAAGCTTCCTAAACTGGTTCATAGAAAAATTGGCCTCGGAAGATGGCCTAAAAGGCGTCGTTCACGGAGGTCGCCATTTAAATAGCGTCACTGACCCTGGACGCCATTCAGTTCCAGAGACAGAGTCTGTTATCTGGGTCAAACCGCGTCGTGGGTGGAAGCCGTCTTTTTAAAACGCGTCGCTGTCTCCCGACGCCATTCAACCTTCACAGACAGGTTCTCCCTCCGCCTTCCCCTAATCCACGGGGTGGAATTTCCTCCCCAAATCGTGTAAAAACACGAACAAAGTGGAGAAGAAGGAGAAGAACCTAAATACCCATTAAAACACTCAAATTCTCATTACGTGCATTTAATATTTTCACTCCAAGAAAACCCCTAAACATGCTCCAAGCGGGAAAAACATGATTTTTAAACGAAATACAACGGAGATTGTCACCTTACCGGTTACTCAAACTCCTCCTAGCTCCAAGCCGCCAACTCTAAGTCATGTGTGGGATAGTTCTCCTCATGCTTTTTCAGCTGCTTAGAAGCATAGGCCACAACCTTACCATGCTGCATCAGAACTGCACCTAAACCTCGACGTGATGCATCTGAATAAACCACAAATCCACCGAAACCTGATGGAAGCACCATCACTGGAGCCGAAGTGAGGCTAGTCTTCAACTCAATAAAACTCCGCTCACACTCCTCGATCCACACGAAGCGAACTCCCTTACGAGTCAACCTCGACAAGGGGGTCGATATCGAAGAAAAATTCTGGACAAACCGTCTGTAATATCCTGCTAACTCCAAGAAGCTCCTGATCTCAGTTGCTGTTGTTGGTCTACTCCAATCCATTACTGCCTCAATCTTGGCTGGATCCACTGCAATGCCATCACTAGAAATGACATGTCCCAGGAAGTCCACCTTATCTAGCCAAAATTCACACTTGCTAAACTTGGCATAGAGTTGGTGCTCTCTCAGAATCTGCAATACCACCTGAAGATGTGTGGTATACTTTTCCTCAGAAGAAGAGTATACTAAAATATCATCTACAAATACCACCACAAATTGATCCAGGTAGGCCCTGAAGACCCGATTCATCAAGTCCATAAAAGCCGCTGCAGCATTGGTCAAGCCAAAAGGCATAACCAAAAACTCATAATGTCCATACCGAGTCCTAAAGGCCGTCTTACTAACATCAATCTCACGGATCCTCATCTGATAATACCCTGATCTCAAGTCAATCTATGAAAACACCTTCGCAGACTGCAACTGATCCATCAGATCATCGATCCTCGAAAGTGGGTACTTGTTCTTTATCGTCACCTGGTTCAGCTGTCTATAATCGATACACAACCTCAGAGAACCATCCTTCTTTCTGACAAAGAGAACTGGAGCACCCCATGGAGAAGTACTGGGACGAATGAAACACTTATCCAGCAATTCCTATAACTGCGCCTTCAACTCAGCGAGTTCGGCTGGCGCCATGAGATACGGGGCCTTAGACAGGGACGCCGTACCCGGTGCAAGCTCAATAGTAAACTCGACCTCTCGCTGAGGAGGGAGGCCAGGCAACTCCATAGGAAACACATCAGCAAAGTCACAAACTACAGGCACCTCCCAAGGACTGGAACCACTACCAACACCAGCTAAACCAACAGAGGCAAGAAAAGCCTCACAGCCACTGTAACGACCCGCCATCCTATAATCGGGAATCCGATTACTAAATGGATGTCGGACCATTAACTGCGGGTTCACACCCGGATCTCACACAACGCATCTGGGGGAGTAAGCGTTAAACAAGGCTAAATATAACAATCTTACGGACCACAAGGAAATTATGAGTGCGCAGGAAGGAAATTAACAATGTTCGTATATAGTCCAACAATAATTACATGGTCCAACAAATTAAATAAGTACAGGCAGAAGCAAGGTACAACAACATCGGGACATACCCCGGAACTGAGATAACTGCTGGTCCGCACGCCAAGGAGACACCACACACCGCCACACGCCACGACGTCTACACCTGAAACCGCAGGGAGTGAGCCACACTAGAATTGGGCTCAGTAGGGATCAGTCGATCCCCGCCTCCCACTCACACACCCACAAGTGTAATAATACAGAAAGATGGCAATTAAATAAAGCAGTAAACACAGTTCCCAAAACCTGATATGAAACGTACACATAAGTAATGCAACAGGCACAGTTCTAAGTAATCCGAATAACCCGACACGATGCCACAACTCATAACCAAGGGTCCAACTAAGCGACCAAACCACACTGTCGACTGCAGAAAAACGTCGCCTCACAACACCACCAACACTCACGCCTGTCCGCCCCTACAGTGTTTCGGGGCACCGTAGGGTGAGGCAGTGAGTCAAACTAGGACTAACTGGGACCAGTGAACCACCACTGCCCAACTACGTGTGCACACAAGCAGTCTAGACTACTGTCCTACAGACCGGACTTCCTCCACCCCAGGCCTCGGCACTTCAGGAGGGCCCTGGGGACCGGCGAAACCCCCGTCAAGCCGAAGCTATAGGAACTACCCACAACCCACCTCCCGGGCTGCGTCAGGCCAAAGGGCGAAGGGTACCACTCGCAACCTTGATTACAGCTCACATCAGACCCAGTGGCTAAGGGGTAAAATAACTCCAACAGTACCACAACCAGCTCCACAGCAAGAAACGCGCCAGAAGCTGCCACGACAAATAGGAAAACCCCAACCCGCTGAGACCAAACATCAACCCCTCGGATAGTGCACCGGCTACTCCGGCCCGACGGGCTCAAGGTGGTTCTGTTTCCCTCAGCCATAGGTGAAAACACAACATGTACCCCTTCCCCACCGGTACGGCAACAATGCCTCACAGACACCAAGGCCCTCCCACTTCGGCACAAGGTGACAAACGTAAACCACAGCTGTTCCGATTCCACAATCGCATAGGCACGCAACATATGATACGATTCCATTCACACAGCAAACCTCAACCTCGATGTACAGTTTAAAGCATGCATTTGTTGAACTATCTATCAGTGAAACATGTGTGAATAGCAAGAGTTAATGAAGTTCTGCCTTGAATTGCGTCGCCCGTGGCCGACGCCATTCAAGCCCCTTAAACTGGTTCATTTAAACCCGGCCTCAAAGTCTGGCCTGAAAGGCGTCGCTGTCCTCAGACGCCATTCACAACGGAACTCGAAACTTGCAGAAAACTCAATCGGGGTGACTTCTGCCTAAATGGCGTCGTGTTGGCTCGTCGCCATTCTAAATGGCGTCGTCCAGGCAAGACGTCATTTAGCGCCAGAACCCCAGACTGACAGAACCTCAAATGGGACGATTTCTACTTAAATGGCGTCGTGCTGGCCCGTCCCCATTCTAAACGGCATCGTCCAGGCACGGCGTCATTTAACGCCAGAAGCCTGGTTCCGCAGCTCTACCCGAGGGTTCCCCTTTTCACCCCCAAATGCCTCAAAATGCACCGAAACAGAAGAGGAAGAGGGGAAATCAAACTACCATGCGAGAACTTATAAATCCACATTCATAAACACAGCCATACCACTAAGAAACCCCTTCTTAACATGCTCATTCTACCCCCAAACGCATCATGCTTCACATGGAAACTACGGGTGAAACGATTACAATCCATGAAAGGTTCGTCCCCCTACCGATACTTGAACTCCTCCTGGCTCCGCTGCCCAACCGTCGCACCGCAGACCGCCGCCGGTACTCCGAGGACGCCGCCACTCCGCCGGGACGTCGGCCGCCGCCCGGAGAATGGAATGCCCGAAGAAAGTGGTGGTGGTAGTGGTGAGAGGTAGAGAGGTAGTAGAGTGGTGGAAGAGAAAGAAGGGGAAAGGAAAGGGGAAGAGAAGGGTCGGAGGGGCGGAGAGGGCGAGGAGAGAGAGTGAGAATGAGGGAAAGCAGGGAAGGCTCGCGGGGTCAATCTGAAACTGGTTAAAACGCGTCGTCCGAGACAGACGCCAATCAGATGACAGGACGGGCCATACTGACAGTGCTCTGAAACGCGTCGCTCACCACCGACGCCGTTCAGATGACAAGACCGGCACCGTACACTGACATCGCAGGGTCGTAGTCTGAATGGCGTCGCCCATCACGAACGCCGTTTAGACGACAAGACAAGGGCCGTACTCTCGCGGCCCGAAACCTGCCCACGTGGCACAACAGCAACAACCCTAAATGGCGTCCACCCAGCAAGACGCCGTTTGAAAGGCGTCGTGCAGCACAGACGCCATTCAGAAAAAATTCTCAAGACTCCTCAGGGCCCAAACCAGAGGATCCGACCCGAAACTGACCCGAATACTGAACCCGAAACCTCAGTCCTTACAGCCACCAATAAGCAACTTATGGGCCTTAAAGGCAGAAAGAAGAATACCACGAGAAGAGAGCATAATACCTTGGAAGTAGAAGGTCGGGATGTCTGGAATAGAGAAACCCACCCTCTTCCTGTGGCAGTCCACCTCGGCATAAAAAGCCTCCAACCAGTCCATGCCCAAGATGACATCAAAGTCGCGAATGGCAAGCACAACAAACTGGGCAGGTAATTCATGGCCCTCAATGGTCAAGGGAACCTCACTCAAACAGTTATAAGACAACATGAAATCCCCAGAAGGAACCTCTACCATCAGTCCATCAGGCATCTCATCAATGGGTGCAGAAAGAATATCTACGAACTTCTCAGAAATAAAAGAATGCGAAGCACCCGAATCAATTAACACATGCGCAGAGTTCCCAAGGACAGAAAGTGTACCTTCCACCAAGTTGGACACACGGGCCTCCTTCCTGGTGATAGCTAGAACTCTCCCTTGGGTCCTCAGCTTCTTCTGATCATCTGGACCCTGCCCCTGACCATGCCCCTGCGGGCAATACCTCGCCAAATGGCCCTGCTGGCCACAAGTGTTGCACCTCCCAAAAAATGTAGGACACTGAGTCCCACCGTGAGTACCACCGCAATGCCGACAAGCTGCCAGAAGCCTCTGAGCTGCCTCCTGCTGAGCACTGGATACCGACTGACTCTATTGGCTCTGTCTGGGTCTGCTGCTACCATTGTTGCCGATGTTGCTGCCACCGCCTCAAAATAACCTCCTGAATCTGGAGCCGAGTGAAGACAATCCTAATCCGGACGAAGGAGCTGCTGTTGTTGCTGCTGTCTTTCCTCTGCCAAGAGCTGGCTCCTGAGTAGTCAGTCCCCTCTCCCGGGATGACTGATCATGCTGTGCCTCTACTGCCGCGGCACACCTAACCGCCGATGCCAAATCTGTACAACAGTGGGATGCCATAAAACTCCTCACATTGGACCTCAGTCCATCCACAAATCTCTCAGTCTGACGCTCCTCTTCTCCTGAGATAAAAGGCACGAACCTCCCAAGTGAAACAAACTTCATCTGGTACTCAAGCACTGTCATGCTTTCTTGGGTCAATTCCATAAATTCCGTCTCCTTGGCCCTCTGGACATGCCTAGGAAAGTACTGAGCATTGAATTCCTTCACAAATGTCTCCCATGGAATCTCCCTGAGATTCCTATCCACATATTACAAACTCTTCAAAGTGGTCCACCAGTCGTAGGCATCATCCTTCAACATGAAGGTAGCCAACGGAGTCCTCTCAACCGCCGCACAATCCATAGTATCAAAAGTCTTCTCCATCTCCCTCAACCAATGAACAACCTCATCAGGGTCGGGACGACCGGTAAAATGAGGCGGCTTCAACTTAAGGAATCTCTCCAATGTAGCTGAAGACCCTCCCCGAGCACTCGAACTCTCACTAGGTTCTCGGGTCTGGTATCTAGCCATCATGTCCATCATAGCCTCCATGAAACGCTCCATACTCGACCTACCGGCCTCAAATCCACTAGGGACATCTCCCTGCTCTCTAATAACTGGCATCCTCTTCCTATGAGCCATCTAAACGCCTACAATCACAAAAATCGAAAAGTTCTAATTAGAATCCTAAAACCTACACTACCATCGTGCTTGTATGGGATAATGTAATTATTTGCCAAAATTACGATATTTAACCTAGTTATTCATTTATTTGCCAGACCGAATGCTCTGATACCAACTGTAACGACCCGCCATCCTATAATCGGGGATCCGATTACTAAATGGGTACCGAATCATTAATTTGGAGCCAAACCAGGATCTAGATAAGTCTGGAAAATAAATAATAAACTAAGCTAAACATTCACATCGCATTGAATTGAAAAGGAAGTGCAATAATTAAAAATTATTACAATGCGACTCGACACAGCAAATAATTACATACTCCAACAGAAAGGAAATAATTAAGCATACAGGCCATAAAATAAAATGACAACTACATCCGGGCATATCCCGAAACAACGGTTGCTGGGGCGTGCGACCCAAAGCAACACTCTCCTCACTACGCCTGCCTAGAACCCTCACCTGAAAACCGCAGGGGTGAGTCTCATCGAAAAGACTTAGTAGGGATCCTTCGATCTCCACCGCCCACTCACGCACCCACAAGTGCAGCCACAAATATAGATAATTTAAGCAAGTAAAGCAGTAAACATAACTCCTAGATTTCGATATAAAACACATGCATTTGAAATATAATATGCACAATTCTGAAACCATTCTACCACGGAGCCCACAACCAGCATCTCGGTAAAACACGCCAACCACACGACCGAATGCAAGAAACTCCGACCCGCTGAGACCAAACAGCAACCCCTCGGATAGAGTGCTGGCTACTCCGGCCTGACAGGCTCCAGGTGGTTATGCTTCCCCCAGCACAAGTGACACTTCGAATGTACCACTCCCACACCGGTACTAGCTATACCCTGGGGTACACCAGGTGACCCTCTCTCTCGACGTCACCCCGCCACTCCCACACCGGCGCCGTGTCACTCCCACACCGACATAGGGTACCTAAGTGCTAACAACTGTCACTCTAGGCCCACGATCGCACAAAACACAACACGGTGCGATCCGATCACATGGAACCCATCGTCATCGAGTACATTTCTAAGCATGCAATTAACTAAACTATCTAACAATGTAAATACGTGTTAATTGTAGGGATTAATAGAATTATGGCTTGAATTACGTCGCCCAATGCCGACGTCATTCAAGCTTCATAAACTGGTTCATAGAAAAATTGGCCTTGGAAGATGGCCTAAAAGGCATCGTTCATGGAGGTCGCCATTTAAATAGCGTCGTTGACCCTGGACGCCATTCAGTTCCAGAGACAGAATCTGTTATATGGGTCAAATCGCGTCGTAGGTGGAAGCCGTCTTTTTAAAAGGCGTCGCTGTCCCCCGACGCCATTCAACCTTCACAGACAGGTTCTCCCTCCGCCTTCCCCCAATCCACGGGGTAGAATTTCCTCTCCCAAATCGTGTAAAAACACGAACAAAGTGGAGAAGGAGGAGAAGAACCTAAATCCCCATTAAAACACCCAAATTCTCATTACATGTATTTAATATTTTCACCCCAAGAAAACCCCTAAACATGCTCCAAGCGGGAAAAACATGATTTTTAAACGAAATACAACGGGGATCGTCACCCTACCGGTTACTTGAACTCCTCCTACCTCCAAGCCGCCAACCCGCCTTGCCACACGTCGCCGCCAGTACCGCCGTGGACGGCGTTACTCTACCAGGACGTCGGCTGCCGTCCGGAGAGAAGTGCGCCGCGGAGGAAGTGGTGGTAGTAGTGGAGGAAGTTGGTAGGTTAATGGAGTGGAGGGAGAGGAGGAAGAGGAGGGGAAAGCAAGGAGAAGGGGAAAGGGTTCGTCGGTTCGCCGGAGGGAATAGAGGAGAGATAAGAGGAAGGAGAGAATGAGGGAAATGAGGGAGGGTTCGCGGGGTCAAACAGAAGCTTGGTAAAACACGTCGTGCAATCCCGACGTCATTCAGACGACAAGACCGGACCGTACATTGACAAACTAGGGTCGTACTCTAAATGGCGTCGTCCATACAAGACGCCATTCAGACGATGTGACCGGGGCCGTACTCTCGCGGCGCAAGGCCAGCTCACGTGGCACAGCCTAAAACACGTCCACACTGCTGGACGCCATTTGAACCGCGTTGAGCTAAGTCTCAGCCCCACTAGGGCCCAAACTACGGGATCCGACTCCGAAACTGACCTGATAATCGGATCCGAAACCTCAATCCTTACATGGCGAGCCACCCCCAACGCTTGGGGTGCCCGTGGATATTTCTATACACATTCGTTCTTTGTCCCACGAAGAACACAAAAATCCCCAAAAATTAAAATTTTCTTATCTAGAATAAAAATCTAATTACGTGTGTTCATCGGATGAATAGCATTCTGACAATAAAAATTAATTAACAGCAATTAACAACATGGAATATAATTAAAGAAAGATTGATATGGAGACCAAAACGGCGATGAACGCAGTGGAACCGGGCTCTGATACCACTGTTGGGATCACTATGTCAGATCCGAACAAAACGCAGCAGAAAATAAAATTTTCGGATCCATGCCGTTTTGTAAAACTAATCAAATAGGGAGAACGATTCTACACCTTGCGCAGATTCAATCCGCATTCTTCGGGTTCCGTAGTGTGATGCTACATGCTGCGCAGGTGCCCGGCCTCTAGCTATATCGACGTGGTCTTCCTCTCGATAGATCGTCCTCGCTTCCTCACTCGATGCAACATCTGCGGATCCCGTCTCGCTGCACATAATTCTCCGTGACATGCAGTTTCAAATTTCTCGTCGAACGGGAAGCAGAGCGGGTGGGAGTCGGAGTGGAGCCTCCGGGGGGGCAGCTTGTAAAGGGGGCACCCAAGAGAGAGAGAGGAGAGAGAAGGGGGCGGCTAGGTCTGCACTGGGGCACCGGGTTGCTGGCCCCAGTGTGCGAAGCGGTTCTTTTATAATAAGTGGTTTTGCGGTTTTTCAGAAAAATCCACACTTATTCGAAACCCCGTCAAAAATCCATCGACTTGAAAAGCTTTTGCGTGTGACCCTCAAAGCCCAAATACCAATCCAGTTAATGGCCCATAAGTCTAGTAACTCTTAACGGACCCACTGATTTAATTAATATCCTTATATTAATTAATCAACCGAATTTAATGTCCCACAATAAATTCGAACGGGCTTCTGATCACATTGGGTGCTGAGCAACACCGTGTGATCGTAGAAGGAATTAGGCTTTATGCAACCCACTATGGGAACCTTTCCATCATCGGTTACCGCGCGGATATAATCCTTCATCCATGTAATGTTCTCGAATCGACCTAGGGTATGGTTTACTATTAAACCCTATCCGGTCGGTTAACTTGAATTAGATGCCGCTAATCTATATCAGATAACTCTTTATCTGATACAGAGTCCGCCCTGGCCAGGGACTTAAGTATATCATTTCTGGAACATTTTCTCTCATAATTACCAAGAGCAGATGATCCCATATTGACCACATAATTACCTTTGAGGGCATTTCCCTTGAACCTGATCACCTGACTTATTGTTGTCCCATGGTTAGGGATTTATTAGTCAAGGTCAAAGCTCAGAGACCTACCAACAAGGTATCCTTGCTGTCTCAGGTCCAAGGACCATCTACGCAACCATGATAAAAGAATCGAGCTGGTTAACAGTTAGCTAGCTACCATCCAGCGATTATGGTCAAATCAGTTCAGTGAACTCATTTACCAATGAGCACCTATAGGTCCAGCATAGTGTCTCCACAAGTGACTTATAAGATCTGTCACCCTCATCATATGAGTTAAAGAAACTTGTAGTAGTCTATCCAGATATTTGATGTCCTTCTCAAACATCTTTCAACTTGGAATAATTAAGAACATATGTTTATAAGTCTTCGGTCCCATAATTATGATCTCATCATAATCCGAAGACTATTGCATATGTTCATGAACTTCATCATGATACGATAAACAAGGATCGAATTAAATACACAATGAAATTATGACATTATATTAATAAACTGAATATTACACAGTATCAGATTGGCTTGTAGGCCACCTAATACTAACATCAGAGTCGAACATGGAGTTGACCAAGCGTTGATAGGTTACGCCAGCATTCTTGAGGCCGAAGGGCATCTGCGTGTAGCAGTAGATGACCAAGTCCGTGATGAATGCCGTTTTCTCTTCGTCAGGGGGTTCATCCAGATTTGGTGATACCCGGAGTATGCGTCAAGAAAACTTAGCATCTCATTCCCCAATGTAGAGTCAATCAGCTTGTCGATGTTGGGGAGCAGGTAGCAGTCCTTCGGGGTAGCTTTGTTGAGGTCGGTGAAGTCGACACACATGTGCCACTTTCCTGTGGCCTTTCGGACTAGGACCACGTTGGCAAGCCACTAAGGGTATTGGACGGGCCTGAGTAAGCCAGTCTTCAACCCCTTGGTGACCTATTCTCGGACTACTTCTTGTCTTTTAGGGGCACATCGCCTCCTCCTCTACCGAACCAGCTTCTTTTCTGGTAGAAGGTTGAGGTGGTGGGCTATGACCTCGGTGGAGATACTTGGGAGATCCCCATCAGACCAGGCGAAGACGTCCTGGTACCGAGCTAGGAAAACTCGATACTCCTCTATTTGCTCTGCTGTGAGGGTAAAGCCAACCTAGACTTTTCGATCGGGGTCCTCGCCTAGTTGGATGTTCATTCAATCCTCTGCTGGGGAGGATGCCTTCCGATCGCTCTCGGGATCCCGAGAGAGCTCCACAACAGGCTTATCCTGTCCTTTGGAAGCTATGAGGTAGCATCTCCGGGATTCTTCTTAATTCCCACTGGCTTCCCCGACCCCAAAGGGGGTAGGGAACTTCATCTTTTGGTGGTAGGAGGACAGGACCCTGTAATTCCTCCAACGATTCCCTTACCCATGATCGCATTGTAGGTACTCATCTCTCGAATGATCACGAAGTCAATGACGAAGGTGACCTCTCGGGGAGAGCAGTCCCAAGGGTCACTGCTAGCGCTACTACCCCTACCGATGGTACCGGTTGCTTGAGAAGCCAAACAGTGGTGTACGCATTTGGCACGTAGGTGGACATCGGCATCCATTCGGAGAAAGCAGTCGTAACTGATAACATTGGGGCTGCTGCCACCATCTACTAAAATTCAATGAACTTTACATTTGTTGACTGTGGCCGTCACGACGAGAGCATCATTGTGAGGGACGGCCACTCCCACCAAGTCCTCCTCCGAGAAAACGATGGGTTCCTTTAGTGGATCCCCTATAATTGTTTTCTCGTGTTTGGAACGCTTGGGGTCGGGAGTTACAAGTTTCACCTGGTGCGCGTAGCACTTCTTCCTTTGGCGACTATCCCCTCTCAAGGCGAGTCCACCAGAGATCATGTGGATCTCAGTGCTGTTAGGGCAGTTCTCGATCTGTGGAGCCTCGCGTTCCTGATTAGGCTTTGCCACGTACTTTCCAAGACATCCCCAACGTATTAGGGATTCTATCTCGTTCCATAGCTAGCGGCATTCCTCGGTCGTATGGCCATGATCCTTGTGGAAGTTGCAATATTTCCTCGATCCCGACGCTTGGGTTCAGTGCTCATTTTCTGGGGCCAGTTGACGTATTCCTTATTTTCGAGATCCTGGAGGATCTCGAAGACAGGAGTGGTCAACGACGTATATGGCCCGGGGAACTAGACTGCTTGGAATCCCCCTCGAAATGTCGAGACCTCTTCTTTTTGGGGACTCTTGCCTTGACACTTGCGATCGCCCTTTTCTCCACGATGGTGATAGGCGGTTATCACTTCATAACAGTCGGCATGTTGGTGAACCAAGTTGACGAGGTCGAACAGCGTCCTAGGTGTCTTAAGGATGATGGTCCTTCTGAGAGGTCATCTCGAGTGCCCTGCGTCAGGGCGGTCACGACGGAAGATACTTCCAGTTTTGGAACTCGGAGAGCCTCATGGTGAAAACGGGTGACATAATCCCAGAGGGATTCACCGTACTTCTGCTTGATGGCGGCAACGCTAGCCGACGACCTTTTGCTGTAGGCGCCAGAAAAATGGTCTTAGAAAAGCTTCCCAAATGAATGGATCGACCCCGACGCTAGGGTAGTGAACCAGGTTTGCGTCGTTCCCATTAGGGTGGCGAATGCGCAGCAGCGATGGCGTCGTGAACTCTGTGCAGCCTCATGTGAGATTGGAAGTTGTTGAAATGAGTCTTCGGGTCCCCTTGTCCATCGTAGGTGTTGAAGTTGTTGATGGGAAATTTCGTGGGGACTGGGACGTCTAGGATGTCGACAGTGAAAGGGGAGCTGTCCCCTTCTTCATCGGAGAGAGAAAGGGATCGCCGCCTTTAGAGGAGATTTCTGATGCGCTTTTCACGGCGCTCGAGCCTTTTCTCCAACTCGTCGATACGTCGGTTCACGGCGGAAATTTTTCGCGGATAGTGGGATTTCGAGGTCCAAGATCAGTGGGATTGACATCTTGGGCCGCTCCTCCTTTTTGGGGAGGATCGGTTTAAACCGGCGACTCCGGAGGCCGCTGGCTGGAGGTTGTTGCATTGGATCTTTTTATCGAAGAGGAGGAAACAACCACTAGTGATTTGGACACCTTCGCGCCTCCCCACGATGACAGGGGCTCTCTGTGCCTCCTTTTAAGGTTGCTCCTGGGGGTCAATGTTGGGATCGCTGTGTCGGGATCCAATCTTAAAACGCAGCGGAATAAAGGAGTTCGGGATTGGATCTGTCCCGTTTCGGTCGTTAAAATTAAACCGGTGTAAATCGAATTTACCTTGCGCGGATTCGAATCCGCGTCCGTTTTTCGGTTCCGTCGGAGTGATGCCGCAAGTCGCGCAGATGCCCGACCTCTAGCGGTATCCACGCGGTTCTCCTCGCGATGGATCGTCCTCGCTTCCTCGCTCGCTGCGGCGCTCGAAGATCCCGTCTGACTGCGCGTGATCCGCCGCGACATGCGGATCCAGAATCCCCGTCGAACGGGAAGTGGAGCAGTTGGGAACGGCACGCCCAGAGGAGAAAGAAAGTGGGGAAGAACGAATGACGGCTAGGTCAGGGTTGCTGGCCCCGGACGTAGAATCTGTTCTTTTATAAGAAGTCAGTTTGCGGTTTTTCACAAAAACCCAGACTTATCCGAAATCCTGTCGGATTATCCATCGACCTGAAAACCATTTGCGTGTGACCCTCTAGGCCCAAATACCAGTCCAGTTAATAGCCCATTAAGTCCAGTAACCCTTTACTGACCCACTGAATTAATTAATATCTTTATATTCAATTAATCAGTCGAATTTAATGTCCCACAATAAATTCGGACGGACTGCCGATCACGTTGGATGCCAAGCAACATCGCGTGATCCTGGATGGCACTGGGGTTATCGCAACCCTCTATTGGAACATTTCTGTCATCGGTTAGCGCGCGGATATAATCCTTCATCCGTACAATGTTCCCGAATCGACCTAGGGCATGGTTTACTGTTAAACCCTATTTGGTCGATTCACTTGAATCAGATGTCGCTAATCTGAATCTGATAACTCCTTATCGATTACAGAGTCCGCCCTGGCCAGGGACTTTAAGTGCATCATTCTCGGAACATTCTCTCTCAAACAACCGAGAGCGGATGATCCCGTATTGAGCACACAATTACCTTCGAGGGCATTTCCCTGAACCCGATCGCTTGACTTATTGATATCCCATGGTTAGGGATTCGTTCGTCAAGGTCAAAGCTCAGAAACCTACCAACAAGGTATCCTTGGAGTCTCAGGTCCAAGGATCATCCACGCAACCGTGACAATTGAATCGAGCTGGTTAACAGTGAGGTGATTACCATCCAGCGATTCATAGTCGGATCAGTTCAGTGAACTCATTCACCAATGAGCACCTATAGGTTCAGCATAGTGTCTCCACACAAGTGACTTATGGGATCAGTCACCCTCATCATATGAGCTGAAGTAACCTATACTAGTCTATCCGGATGTTCGATGTCCTATCTCAAACATCCTATGACTAGGAACAATTAAGAACATGTGTTTATAAGTCTTCGGTCCCGTAATTATGATCTCATCATAATCCGAACACTATTGCACATGTTCATGGACTTCATCGTGATACGATAAACACAGATCGAATTAATTACACACAATGAATTATTGCCATTTATTAATAATCTGAATATGTACACAGTATCGGATTGGCTTTGAGACCATCTAATACTAACAATCTCCCACTTGGGCTAAACCCAATCACTTTTATACAGAATACCCATATTCTCTAAGTGACGCTCAAAAACATTTTGAGACAAAGGCTTTGTAAGTGGATCTGCTATGTTGTCGGCTGAGGGAACTCTTTCCACCACGACATATCTTCGAGCTATAATCTCTCTGATCAGATGAAAGCGCCGCAGAATGTGCTTCGACTTCTGATGAGACCTCGGCTCTTTCGCTTGAGCAATCGCCCCATTGTTGTCACACAGCAGTGGGACGGGGCCAGATATGCTTTCCACCACACCAAGATCGCCGATGAATTTCTTCATCCATACAGCTTCCTTGGCGGCTTCAGCAGCAGCAATATACTCGGCTTCTGTTGTCGAATCAGCAGTGGTTTCCTTCTTGGAACTTTTCCAGCTCACTGCTCCCCCGTTGAGTGTGAAAATAAAACCTGATGTTGACTTGCTGTCATCAGGATCAGACTGAAAACTCGAGTCAGTGTATCCTTGCAGCTTTAAGTCTCCTCCTCCATAAACTAGAAATAGATCTTTAGTCCTTCTCAAGTACTTAAGGATGCATTTCACAGCCTTCCAGTGTTCATCACCTGGATCTGCCTGATGTCTGCTCGTAACACTTAGAGCATATGCTACATCAGGTCTGGTACACAGCATGGCATACATGATGGACCCTATGGCAGAAGCATAGGAGACTCTATCCATCATTGCCCTCTCTTCAGGTGTCTTGGAAGACTGACCTTTAGAGAGTGAAATTCCATGTCTCATCGGTATGAGACCTCTCTTGGAATTTTCCATGCCAAACCTTTTGACAATGGTTTCTATGTATATGGATTGGGTTAAAGCCAGCATCTTCTTTGATCTATCTCTATAGATCCGTATTCCCAATACGTAAGATGCTTCTCCCAAATCCTTCATGGAGAAGTTCTTTGACAGCCATATCTTTACTGATGGCATCATTCCTACATCATTCCCAATGAGTAGGATGTCGTCAACGTAAAGAACCAGAAATGTGATTGCGCTCCCACTGTTTTTCTTGTATACACAGGGCTCATCTTCCTTCTTAATGAAGCCATAAGATTTGATCGCCTCATCAAATCTTATGTTCCAGCTCCGGGAAGCTTGCTTCAGTCCATAAATGGACCTCTGCAACTTGCATACCATGTCTGGAGATTCTTTGGATGTGAATCCTTCTGGTTGTATCATATACACCTCCTCCTCAAGGTTTCCATTGAGGAAGGCAGTCTTCACATCCATCTGTCAGATTTCATAATCATGGTGGGCAGCAATGGCAAGAAGAATTTTGATGGACTTAATCATAGCAACGGGTGAAAAGGTTTCGTCATAGTCAACACCTTGTCTTTGACGATAGCCTTTTGCCACTAATCTTGCCTTATAAGTCTCAATACGTCCATCTGCACCGATCTTTCTTTTAAAGATCCATTTGCAGCCGATAGGTACTATACCATCGGGTAAATCTACCAAGTTCCAAACTTGGTTGATGTACATGGACTGTATTTCAGAATTCATGGCTTCCCGCCATTTCCCGGCCTCTGAACTTTCAATGGCCTCCTGGTAAGTCTTGGGATCATCATCCTCATTATAGAATATCCTTGAACCATCCAAATTAATATGTCCCACAGATCTTTCTGGTGGTTTAGGTACTCTTTCAGACCTACGAGGTTCCTGTATATCATTATGAATAGGTTCAGAAACTGACGGTTCATCTGATGAACCATTGCCAGTTTGTGGGTCTGGAACTTCTTCCAGAATTACTTTACTCCCACTGTCCTTCTGGAGAATATAATCTTCTTCCAGAAAGACAGCTCTCCTGGCCACAAACACCTTTTGTTCGCCAGGATGATAAAAGTAATATCCATAAGTTTCCTTTGGATATCCCACAAATCTGCATTTGTCAGTTCTGGATTTCAGCTTATCTGCGTCATGTCTTTTAACATGAGCAGGACATCCCCAGACTTTAACATGTTTAAGGTCTGGTTTCCTTCCATTCCATATCTCATATGGAGTGGTCTCAACAGATTTGCTGGGTACCTTATTCAGGATATACATAGCCAAACTAAGAGCATATCCCCATAAGGACACTGGTAGTTTGGACATGCTCATCATGGATCGCACCATTTCCATTAATGTGTGATTTCTCCTTTCTGATACACCATTCATCTGAGGTGTATAAGGAGGTGTAAGCTGAGAAAGGATACCATTATCCTTTAAGTATTTAATGAACTCAGTACTCAAGTATTCACCACCCCGATCAGATCGGATGGTTTTTATGTTCTTTCCTGTTTGTTTTTCCACTTCATTCTTAAATTCTCTGAATTTCTCAAAGGCTTCAGATTTATACTTCAATAAGTATACATATCCAAATCTTGAGTAATCATCAGTGAATGTAATGAAGTATGAGAAACCAATAATGGCTTGGGTTGACATAGGACCACATACATCTGAATGTATGAGTTCTAATATGCCTTTGGCTCGTTCTCCAGTTCCACTAAATGGAGACTTAGCCATTTTACCCATTAAACATGACTCACAGGTTGCATATGATTCATAATCAAATGGGTCCAAATATCCATCTTTATGCAACCTTTGGAGTCTGTTTTCACCAATGTGTCCTAGCCTACAATGCCACAAGTAGGCTTTGTTCATTTCATATTTACTTCTCTTAATCGAAGAACCGATATGTAAATTATCATGAGACACATTCAATAGATACAATCCATTGGACAAAATAGCAGAAGCTATTAATTTATTTCTGAAATAAATTGAACAACTATTGTTCCCAAAATTTAAATTGTATCCAATTCTATCTAAACATGAAATAGAAATGATGTTCCTTATTATGCTAGGTACATAATAACATTCATCTAATAAAAACGTGTCTCCGGATGGTAGCTTGAGCTCCACTGTCCCCACAGCGATCGCCGCAACTCTTGCGCCGTTACCTAGTCTCAGCTCCACCTCGCCGGTCCTCAGCTTACGCCTTCTTGTCAGTGCCTGCACAGAATTGCAGATATGAGATACACATCCAGTATCTAATACCCATGATGTACAATCTCTTATTGACAAGTTTATATCTATCATATAGATACCTGAAACGTCCTGTTGCTTCACAGTTCCTTGAGCCTTGTCCTTGAGGTATTCCTTGCAATTCCTCTTCCAATGCCCTTTCTGGTGACAGTAGAAGCAATCACCTTTCTCAGCACTTTTACCCTTGTCTTTCTTGACAACCTTTGCCTTTCTCTGAACCTTGTTCTTATTCTTTCGAAAAACTTGGACTGCAAGTCTTTTCCTGTTGGTCTTACCAACCATTAGGACTTGGGGTTTATCCTTCACAAGGTTCCCCTCAGCAGTCTTTAACATGTTCAGCAGTTCAGCTAAGGTGGCCTGGATCTTGTTCATGTTGAAATTGACAATGAACTGAGCATATGAAGGTGGAAGTGAAGACAACACAAGGTCTGTGTGCATCTCCTTGGGAAGTGTAACCCCAAGAGCATCCAGCCTCTCCACCCACTCAATCATCTTCAGCACATGATTCTGTACTGAAGTTCCCTCTGCCATCTGAGCTTTGAACAGATTCTTCGATATCTCATATCGTTCGATTCTGCTCTGCTCACCAAAGAGCTCCTTCAAATGGAGCATGATGGATCTAGCATCCATCTCTTCATGTTGCCTCTGCAACTCATTGCTCATAGAGGCTAACATGTAGCATTGGGCCATGGTGGAATCCTCCTTCCATTTCTCATACGCTATCATTTCCTCCTCTGGAGCATCCAATGCTGGTTCAGCAGGAGGTTCAGTATCCAAGACGTAGGCAATCTGCTCAGACCTGAGGACTATCTTCAGGTTTCTGAGCCAGTCTGAGTAATTGGTGCCTGTCAAACGGTTGGCATCAAGTATGCCTCGCAACGGGTTATGGTGCGACATTCTCGCCTACAGGAGATAATTAATTGATAATTAGCAGATATTCAGATTATCTAAAACAAGATATGGTCTTTTATTATCTAGTTTTACTCCCACTAATTTTCGACGAACTGTATAACCTTCAGATATACAGAACGGGAGACGCCGACTGTCTCCTAGTGGGGATCAGAATCTCCAAGCATCACAGTATGACCTCGGGTAAACACATAGTATCATACTGCTATCTCAGAGCAATCATCTCATGATAATTGCAACTCCTTGCAATATCCGATCATACTTCGCCTCCCAAGTTTAATGGTCCCGGGTAAACACAGTAGACCATTATCCCCGGTCTAAGCTTTACCATCAATACGTGACAGAGTAAAGTAGAAACATAGTTCCCGGATAAACACGTGGATGACTATATCGTTCCTCTACTCTTATCCAAAGGCATCTTATGCCATGATCAACAGTCCTCTTATCAGTTAATGGCAGACCTCGGGTAAACACATAGTATCTGCCACCACCGAATTAAGTTCTATCAATCATATTGATGGAGAGCCACGCGGTACATTCTCAATGACTCGCGCTACGGCTTAGAGTTTGTAACGAAGGTTTTGCTTATTTAATTTGGTCTCATCCTAGGTGATAGTATTAAATATATCGAATATATTTATTAATACTAATAACCTAGCAAATATAAAGCACACGCATCACATACATGTCATTAGTGTGGTCATGGACGGCACTGCGGTTTGACTTGAGCCAGATAGTCAAACGCACACATTCACACAATATAACAACTTATATCATGAGTCTGCAAACCCATGAATGCAATGAACTCCTTCATTTTCATCTGGTCAGCAGTTGTGGATCATCCTCGCTTCGCGCGCATCCGCCTCGATCAAATTACATCGTAATTCCCAATTACATGATAATTCAAAAGAGGAAGCCTTATGGCGATTACATTGAGGTGGAAGATAGAAGTACAATGGAATATGAGAGGGAGAGGTTCGCAGACCTCTATTTATTAATACACAATAAACCACACAATCACATTCCACATCCACAATTAATGCTCGTCCATGACCACCATGTGTTTTATTAAACAAACCACACATGAATAGCGCATCAAACGGCTAAATTAAAATTTTTCGAAAATAATAATAATTTTGGTTTCATAAAACCAGGGACCAAACAAAATTTGGATTTAGGATTTTCGAAAACTTTAGTATTTATTTCAAGCATGCTAATTTAAATCCAATTTAAACAAGCAAATCAATAACACATCAAATATGCATTAAAATCTAAAATTAATGGCTTCAGAAATATTCCATGCTCAATTTGAACAATTCAAATATTTATGGGGTTAATCTAACAATTAGATTGCATAAGGTTTAATCTAACATTTAGAATTAATTCAATTAACAACCTTTTGTTAATTAATTAACATAATAAACCTTAGTAAGGGCCCAATAAAAATTGAATTTAATAAAAAACAGTAAAATCATATTTTACAGATAATCATTAAACCAATTTTATAATTTAAAATTTTTAAAAAACAAAAATTAAACAAACTGGGCCCCCTTTAAATGGGCTCAGCCCTGCTGAGCCCCTGGCTCGGGCCAGGGCCGAGCCAAGGCGCAGCCAGGGCTCGGACCCAGGTCCGAACCCTGTTGCGCCCTGGCTCGGGCCGCCTGGCACGAGCCAGGGCCCAGCCGGGCCGGTTCGGTCGGCGGCTAGGGAAACCCTAGCCGCCCGGCCGAACCGCCCGAGGTTCCCTGCAACGCAGGGAACCCGACAGCGCCGCCCCAGCTTTGGGGTCTTCTCCGGCGCCGACCAGGCGGCGGCCGGGCACCGCTCCACGCCGCCGGCGACCCCCTATGTTCCGGCGATGTCCGGTGACCGGCGGTGGCCACGGAGGTGCCCCGGAAAGGGGTTTATTCGCCCCCCCTTTTCCTCCAAAAAATCTGGTTTTGCAGGTTTCTCAAACCCGTGGGGAGGAAGAAGAAGGTCCATGGCCGCTCTTTCACGGCTTCCCATGCCACCAACAACTCGACCAGGGTCATTGGGCATGATCTATAGCGATTAGAACCCCTTAAAATCCATCTCTATGGATCCGACCACGTCAAAAACGCCCCGTTCTTCGTCCAACGAAGAACACGACGAAAAACCCCAAAAAATAAATTTTTCTTCAGATTTAAATCACAATCTCATCGCAGTAATCATCTAATGATTATAAATCTTTCAAAAACATAAATCTAAGCATGGAATAAATTCGAAAACCATAAATTTTAGAGACCGAAACGGCGAAAACACAGTGGAACCTGGCTCTGATACCACTGTTGGGATCGCTGTGTCGGGATCCGATCTTAAAACGCAGCGGAATAAAGGAGTTCGGGATCGGATCTGTCCCGTTTCGGTCGTTAAAATTAAACCGGTGTAAATCGAATTTACCTTGCGCGGATTCGAATCCGCGTCCGTTTTCCGGTTCCGTCGGAGCGATGCCGCAAGTCGCGCAGATGCCCGACCTCTAGCGGTATCCACGCGGCTCTCCTCGCGATGGATCATCCTCGCTTCCTCGCTCGCTGCGGCGCTCGACGATCCCGTCTGACTGCGCGTGATCCGCCGCGACATGCGGATCCAGAATCCCTGTCGAACGGGAAGTGGAGCAGTTGGGAACGGCACGCCCAGAGGAGAAAGAAAGTGGGGAAGAACGAATGACGGCTAGGTCAGGGTTGCTGGCCCCGGACGTAGAATCCGTTCTTTTATAAGAAGTCAGTTTGCGGTTTTTCACAAAAACCCAGACTTATCCGAAATCCTGTCGGATTATCCATCGACCTGAAAACCATTTGCGTGTGACCCTCTAGGCCCAAATACCAGTCCAGTTAATAGCCCATTAAGTCCAGTAACCCTTTACTGACCCACTGAATTAATTAATATCTTTATATTCAATTAATCAGTCGAATTTAATGTCCCACAATAAATTCGGACAGACTGCCGATCACGTTGGATGCCAAGCAACATCGCGTGATCCTGGATGGCACTGGGGTTATCGCAACCCTCTATTGGAACCTTTCTGTCATCGGTTAGCGCGCGGATATAATCCTTCATCCGTACAATGTTCCCGAATCGACCTAGGGCATGGTTTACTGTTAAACCCTATTTGGTCGATTCACTTGAATCAGATGTCGCTAATCTGAATCTGATAACTCCTTATCAATTACAGAGTCCGCCCTGGCCAGGGACTTTAAGCGCATCATTCTCGGAACATTCTCTCTCAAACAACCGAGAGCGGATGATCCCGTATTGAACACACAATTACCTTCGAGGGCATTTCCCTGAACCCGATCGCTTGACTTATTGATATCCCATGGTTAGGGATTCGTTCGTCAAGGTCAAAGCTCAGAAACCTACCAACAAGGTATCCTTGGAGTCTCAGGTCCAAGGATCATCCACGCAACCGTGACAATTGAATCGAGCTGGTTAACAGTGAGGTGATTACCATCCAGCGATTCATAGTCGGATCAGTTCAGTGAACTCATTCACCAATGAGCACCTATAGGTTCAGCATAGTGTCTCCACACAAGTGACTTATGGGATCAGTCACCCTCATCATATGAGCTGAAGTAACCTATACTAGTCTATCCGGATGTTCGATGTCCTATCTCAAACATCCTATGACTAGGAACAATTAAGAACATGTGTTTATAAGTCTTCGGTCCCGTAATTATGATCTCATCATAATCCGAACACTATTGCACATGTTCATGGACTTCATCGTGATACGATAAACACAGATCGAATTAATTACACACAATGAATTATTGCCATTTATTAATAATCTGAATATGTACACAGTATCGGATTGGCTTTGAGACCATCTAATACTAACAGTCAACCCACAGGCAAGGTTCCGAAATGACCGACTGCGGGGGAAGGCGCCCCTGCATCAAAGTGAGCCGGACGTCCAGTTGCTGGGCGACTATCATTGTCATTTCTTGACGGCTTGGAGGTCACCGGCGTCAACTCCGGCTTTGTTGATCTGAGATGCCACCACGGCACAATAACTGTTCTTGTTGCCTCTTGCCATTACTTTTCGTGCGTTTCCTACAAACGACGCCAATCATGTAGTGGTCGGAAATAGGTGGGACTGTAACGACCGTTCGATCGAAGATCCTGGCTACTCGATAGAATTTGTTTGGTGGTGGAAACGCCCAGGGTAGAACCTGCAAGATGTTAGACAAAGGCGTCAAAGGGGACTTCCCACTCTGATGGGGAGCAAAACCCTCCAATACCTAAGTTAGGTGCTAGAAGGTGAGATCCTGCTAGGGGTTTTTTGTGCTCAAAAAGACGTACCTTGCACTGGAGAGGGTCTAGCGATTATATAGTCTTCCCCCCTCGAGGCATCCCGGGGACAGTTTCCTTCGGAGGGTGATTTGCCTATGATCGTCTCCTCCTGATTTAGGGAAATCGTGGGATATTGGGTAAGCCAGGACTCACCCGTAGTTGTATGGGACATATCGTGTGGTCCTGCTATAAGTGGGCGGTTGGGTCCATAGGACCCGCCTGATGGTGAGGATGCACGATGAATCACCCCTCGGGGAGGCTTTGTCGATACCCTGGGGGGTCTCGGGAGTAATGGTTGGGCTCTACGCTGGGGGATCCAATGGCCTGGGCTTGATGGGCTCAGAATTTGGTCGCTATGATGCAGGCCATAGCTTTAAGCGCCACGTGGCCTCTTGCGCCGTCTCCGGAGGACCGTGGGCCTTTGGACCTGTAGACTTGATGGGCCTGATTGGGCCGGACTCAATTTCCCTCGTCAATATGTATTTATATAACCTTGCTCACTAGATATGCTTCTTAAATTCAATTGTTTTTGCATTGATATGAAATTGCCCAATTTATTGACCTAATTTAATTTTTCATGTGATGAAAGAACACGCGCGTGTGCATACACATGTATACACACAAGTAATAAAAATATGCTATTTTTAGGAAAATCATAATTTAATCACAGTTTTTTATGTCATCATTTTTTTCATGTATAAATCATGATTTATTAAAAGAATATCTAGAGCATTTATTAACTAAAAAAGTCATGATGTAATTGCGTACTTTTCAAAATAGTGTGTTTCTTTATAAATATAGTTCAACTTATATGTTTCTTTCTTTGTTTTTCACGAAAAGTTTTTTATTGAAAGGTCTTTTACTTGGGCCATTTTTATCTCGATGTTAGACTTAGTGACATTGTATACACAATTTATTATTCTACCCTAATAGTTTCACTTTACAAATATATAAAACAAATTCAGTTTAAAGTAAAAATCGATTCCTAGATAATATAACCTACTAATATTTTTTTAATTGAATATTACTTTAATGATCAAAAGGCTATTTTATCATGCATTGTGTATGTATAACAATCAAAATGCTAGTTTTTCATGCATACTAAATTTCCTCTAAAAGAATTTAAAGTAAAAATCAGATGCAAGATGAAAGACTAATCTAGAGATTATTGCCTTGTCGGATATACTTGTTAATTAACATATGTGAAAAATGAGTGATGGGAAAAGAAATCTGCCCGTAACAGTAAGTATGTTACGGGATCCAACGTTATTTTTTAGGAATTTTTACTTTTTAGTCCCTACAATTTATCATTAATTTTATAAGTCCATACAATCTTTTTATTCTTTATTACTCCTTATAATTATTTAAAACATCCATAAAAGGTCCCTCAACCTTTCCTACAAAGCCCCTCCGAAGGGACTTTTTAGGGATTATTCATAGATTGCGGAGGGTTTAAAAAAAGTATCAAGATTATAGGGAGTCATAAGAAATATTGAAAGATTATAGGGACTGAAAAGTAAAAAAAATTATTTTTTGAAAATGGGAAAACGGTGCAGTAAGTGTTTCTCTAATTTTTGAAAAGTATTTCTATTTTATTTATTTTTCTGTAAAATATTTTCTTAAAAATATAATTAATAAAAAAATCATGCTTCCACGTTATCAAAGTTAAAATGGCAAAGCCAAAAGATCTTTTTGTTTTTTCCTATTTTTTGGGTTGCGAATGTCCTAACTTGACATTTAATTACATGATTCAAATAAAAGATGCACATTATATGTTTGGTTGTATTTACAATATAATTAGAATAAAAATAATTTAAGTTATCATGAGAATATATTTTAAGAATATATTTTTATTTATTTTTCCGTAAAAGTGAAACTTTTTTAAGTTTAAAGCTATAAGTATAAAATTACTATAAATAAAAGTAATTGCAAAGGGAGAATAATTTACTGTACCCATATGGGTTATTAAGTAGCATGATGGTACAGTCAAACTAAATTAAAAAAAAAATGAATTTTTTTGAAGCCCCAACATGTCCTTCATGGCCACATAATTGAGTTTTTCATCAGACATCTTAAAAAATATTAAAATTTTAAAAATAAGTCTCGATGAACAGTAATATACTATTCATTGGAGATCGATTTTTTAATTTTCATAAATTTTTTTGAAGGCTTCTAACATGATATACTTGCTCATATAATCCGATTTTCGATTGAACATCTCAAACAAATATGAAAATTAAAAAATTGGACCCCAATGATTTTTTCTTTTTTATATTTTTTTGAGTCGTCCTATCGGAGATTGAATTATACATGCACGTTGGACATGATGGGGCTCACCGCAAAAAAAAATTAAAAATTAAAAAAATAATAAAAGATTGTGGACCACATCTCATACTATCTAGCAAGTATACCTAGATGATAAAAGATGAAGGAAGACTGTGCAAACAAAAATCTTATCAAATGTCCAGCCTAAAAACGGCATGGCAACCAAACAAACGGCCCAATGAGGTTATCCTAAAAAGCTGCCTAGGGAACCCATTTTACCCCTTCCCAAACATCATCGGAGCACACAAACAAATTTCATATTTTAAATTTTCAAAAAATGCTCCAAAATCTAACCGTTAGGGCTTTATAACCCCTCGGCTCCCTCATAAACCCAACCCCCCACTCTGTGCGCAGACACAGAGAGAGAGAGAGAGAGAGAGAGAGAGAGAGAGAGAGGCGCAATAGCGTTGCCGAGGCGCAATAGCGCTGCCGCCGTGCGGCCTCGCCCGGAAGAGACGCGCAGCAGCAGCGCCTAGGGCTGCTCCGAGGGTTCGCTACCAAGAAACCCCAAGGAGGTGAAGCAAAACCCCAACACCCCCTCTCCAATTCGATTCCATCTTCACCGTTCCACTCGTCCTCGCTGCCTCTGGTTCCTCTGCAGAGAGGAGGGTCCCTGTTCCGAAGAAGCGCCTGCTCGACCTCCGGGCGGGGTTGGAGGCGGCAAGCACTAGCCTCGAGGAGGGCAAAAAGGAGGCCACCAAGCATGGCCTCAGGGGTGCTCCGTTGTCGCGCTCTCCATGGTTAACGCTTCCATTATGGCTCTGTAGGTCCCTTGCTCTCCTCTCATGCCTTCTTTTTCGTTTGCAGTAGAGATTGTCCTTAAATTTGCTGTTCCTGGAAATGCTGTGGTTAAATTTATTTGTAGAAGCTGAAAGTCTTAATGCGGTCATATAGGAACTCGGGTTTATTTTCTCTGCAACAATAATCACTCTTTTTCATGTGAAGATTAAGGAAGTGAAAAGAAATAATCTTGGCACATTGAGATGAACATCAGTTCTTCGATTAGAATAATTGGCATGAATCTATTTGAACATGGATATTATAAATGGTGAAAAAACAGATGAGACAAGAATGCTTACTGTTGAATGAACATACATCCGACCATTCAAGTGGGAAATCCTTCTTTGCACTTCGCTTGCATGATGACAATCTTGTAGTGAAGACACTTTCTGTACACATATATCATGAATGTCCCGGGTTACCAGGTCTTACGAAGTTTCTCCTCATTTTCTTCTTATTCTGCTTCTCTGTCTGATTTAGAGGTGTGGCATGAATTTGTTTCTAGGTAGTCTAAGGCTTTTCTCATAATCTGCTTCCTTGTCTTTTCACAATCCCTCAATATCATAGTGGAGTATTTATTACCACTTGGATACTATTAAGGCTGTTGGGTTTAAGTTTAGAGAATATGAACCTATGCTGCCAGTGGATTTCCATATTAGTTGGTGTTGGCATGTTGCCTTTAAGATATATTTATAGGATCTGACACCCAGGATTTTTCCTCCAAGTGAGTGATAGTGTGGTTTGTTCATCAAATAGTAGAGACGGGACAAAGCATTACCACTAGGCTTTGGTTAATTATGGAATATTTGCATACATGGAGGGGCTAAGTTTGTGAAAGAGAAGATTTAAAAGGATGTCAAAATCTGAAGAATAGAGGAGTAAAATGCAATCATGTTAGCATCAATAGAATGTAAGAGAAAGAAGAAACAAGAGAAAGATAGACACTTGCATCTTGTAGACTATAGCATCGATCTGTCTACGTGATGGAGGGTGAAGAAGAAAGTAAGAAGAGAAATGGGAGAAATAGAGAAGAGAAAGGAAGGTGAAATGATTTATGTAGAAAGGAAGATCAAACAGCCAAGGATAGATTGTATACCTCTCAAAAGGTGAGAAAGGAAAGAGGTGAGAGAGATGGAAAGGATTGCAATTTCAATCATGCAAGCTCAATTCTACTAGCATCATTCTTTCCTGGGCCTTCCACTGGATCATGCGAACTCAGACCTGTGTCCCTTATGAATTATTTACACAGTCTAAGAGACTACATCTACTTCACATGAGCCTACATCCTAATATCTTTTGATTTCTTTTATGAGGAATAGGTACCGTGGGGTTTGTTTGGTGAATGGACTTTTGTTGGGTATATAGTAGATATGGTGAGGACTTGATAATCAGGATTAGAGTTAATGGTTGAGGAAACAATCTTGATGGAGATGCAAGAGGATCCATCAATTCTATTATGAGATTTTCTTTGCTATTGATGTTGATGTACCCTGTCTAAGGGGAATTTAAGCCTCGGGGTTGTTGAGAGGTAGCAGGCTAGAACGGACTATGCATATCAAATGGATACACTGGTCAAGTGAGGGTGGTGTCAGAATGGAAACTGCCATCATGCCAGTAGCCACACAATGCTGTTATGAGCAATTGGTCTTTTCAAAGTTAAACAACTCTGCCAATATGACCATCTTTATACAGCTCTGCCTCGGGGTTGTTGAGAGGCAGTAGGCTAGAACGGACTATGCATATCAAATGGATACACTGGTCAAGTGAGGGTGGTGTCAGAATGGAAACTGCCATCATGCCAGTAGCCACACAATGCTGTTATGAGCAATTGGTCTTTTCAAAGTTAAACAGCTCTGCCAATATGACCATCTTTATACAGCGCTGCCTCGGGGTTGTTGAGAGGCAGTAGGCTAGAACGGACTATGCATATCAAATGGATACACTGGTCAAGTGAGGGTGGTGTCAGAATGGAAACTGCCATCATGCCAGTAGCCACACAATGCTGTTATGAGCAATTGGTTTTTTTAAAGTTAAACAGCTCTGCCAATATGACCATCTTTACACAGCTCATGAATTCGAGCATATTGGTGTGCTTCTATGGTAAAGTGAAAATTTGTGTGCTAAAAACATTACAAAGGTCACAGCTCTGAGTAAAGTGAAAATTCAGGTGATAAAAACAGTAGACAAACCAGATATGAAGCTAGCGTTTAAGTGTACAAGTAACGTGATGGTCATTAAACTTACTGTGGAGGTGGTCCACATTACTCGACAAGGTTGGCTCTGGATTGGGTGTGGATTTTGGAATTTAAGCAGAATTTCCAATCGCAATGGGGTTTGAAATGATCAAAGTTAATTATGTTCATGACTGGAGAACACTCCTGAAACCATGATTGCATTGTGAATGTGGAAAGAAACTGTTGATGAACTTTTCTTGAGGCTCATGCATGAGAACACTTCATACCCAAACTTGACAGAGTCATTCTTGTTAACAGCTGTCAATGACATAATGTTAACATGCACCAAAATGCCTGGACTGCATGTTAAGAAAGGAAAACTTGGAGGTAGGGCTGTAAAAGGGTCAGAGATGGGAATGGGGATAGGTGTTGCTTCCCTCTTCTACATAGTATATCAGAAGTGAAGTGGAAAAGAAAATTCCATTTCTGTATGCATTTCCTTCACACCCAAGCTTGACATATAGTCATTCTGGTTTGCTATCGACAATGGCATACTGTTAAAATGCACCAAGATGTCTGGATTGTGTGTTTAAAAGGCAAAACTTGGCACGAGGGTTGTAAATGGGTCAGAGACTTAAATGGAAGTAGGTTTCTTTCCTATATGAAATATCAGAAACAGAAGTGGAAATGGAAATGCATATCTTTGCTTTTGCATCCGTTTCTTATTAGGAAGTGAAAAACAGAAGTATTAATTCTGTTTTCCTCCCTCATGCATATTGACACTTGCAAGTTGCTGGCAAGGTGAGGTGAAGCCCATTGCCAGTCATACGTGTTGTTGTCCATCATGCATCATATAATTCATGCACTGTGATGTCTGTTGAACTGAGGTGTGTGATTCACACATCTTGGTAGGGTGGTGTCCTTGTTGTTTTGTATCAGATTGGACAAAGGTAGAAGGAAAATCAGACCCCTAGCCCCCTTTATAAAAGTGTACCCTCCATCTAATCAAAGCATTGGTAGCTGAGCAACTTAGTTAAAGCTGAATTTTTAGTTGGCTCCTATGAAAAGGAAACATATAATTAATACATGAATATTATAATAATATGTATCAGAAGGTCGATGCGGAAATGAGTGTTTCAAATTCTGGATCCAATTTGTTGCTGGAAGGTTCCAACTTGGAAACTCTTGTATACTGAAAAAGAACTATTTTCTGCATTTCCATATCCATTTTTGAAATTTCTGAAATGGATCAGAAACCAGGAAGTCAGAGTGCCACATATACCCCTACTTGGTGCAAGAGTCTTCTGACGATGGTATGTCTGTTGAAAGGCCCTCATTGTCCAAAACATACATATGATGTTCGAAAGGTTGATTGTATACCATGTAAGAGCCGGACGGGTAAAGGATTCCCATATATTTGCCCTTTTGTCCAGGAAGATACTTGTCCATTGAGCCCATACATACAAATACAATGTGCTTGCATGTAGTAAATTATAGTTACAACATGCAAACCAGTGTGAGATAAGTAACCTCAGAGGTTTATGTTTATATATTCCACGTTAAAATATCCATGACATTTAACTGCTTGCAGGAAATGGATGTCGACCATCAAAGAGCAAGAGAAGGATCGCTTGACTCCTGTGAGTACAACTTATCTGATATAGTCCTTCTGCACAAAATTTAGGTGCCGACCTTTAATTGTGTGGTTTATAATTTTCAATGATCAAATTTTAGAGGCATTGAGCACAAGTTACCTGGGTCCTGACTATTCTCAGGTATTTTGGTTAAGTTTGCCAAGACCCTGTTTTTTTTAAAAAAAATATCAAATAGAGATTAGTCTGGTTAACACATCATTCATCATTTACCACAACCTAAGGAATTTGCTGAGATATCACTCAAGGACATTGATAAATTGGCTAATGGTTCCTTTCCTTTATGTATGCGACACCTATTTGAGAAGGTAAGAGTGCAATTAATAAATAGTGTGCAATTAAAAAATGTTGTTTTTATTATATAGTTGGCAGCATCAAGTCAAGGGCAACTCGACAATCTCCTTGCAGCAACTCGGACTTCGATGAATCTCTTTTTATGTAAGGTGATACATTCATGCCCCTCCTTCAGTTTTTAACTTTAACATAAGATTTTTAGTTCCTAGTAATTAGAAAGCATCAAATTGGGGGCAATTCGAGAATATCTCAGCGGCAACTTGACCTTTAATGAATCTCTTTTTATGTATGGTGATACATTCCTTCTCCTCCTTTAGTTTCTGTGTTTAATATAGATAAGATTTACAGTTTCATCAAACTGTAAGTAGCTCAACAATATCTTAGCAGCAGCTCGGATTTCAATGAATCTACTTTTAGGTATGGTGACGCATCCTTGCTTCTCCTTTGGTTTCTAACTTTAACATAAGATTCGTAATTCCTAGTAAGTAGGAAACATCAAATTGGGGGGCAGTTTGACAATATCTCAGTAGTAACTTGGACTTCGATAAATCTCCCTTCAAGGAAGGTGATACAATACTTCTCCTCCTTTGGTTTCAACTTTAACACAAGATTTGTAGTTCCTGATAGGTAGAAGGCATCAACTTAGGCGCAACTCGACAATATCTCAATAACAATTTAGACTTCAATAAATCTCCTTTTAGGTACAATGATAAATTCTTGCTCCCCTAGTTTCTAACTTTAACATCGATAACATTTGTAGTTTTTAATAAGTAGTTGGAGCTAGGGGTGGCCAAGAGCCGCCACTCCCAAGCTACTTGAGCTCAGCTCGAGTTAAGCTTACCTTAGCTCATGTCATTCAATCAATCGAACTAAGCTCGAGCTCTAATTTAGGCTCGTCTGATCAAAGGAGCTAATCTCGAGCTTGAACCGTATCGGCTCGGCCGGCTCGTGAGCTTGCTCGAGGTAAAAATATTGATTAAATTACATATTATGTCAAACTTCCCTAGTCAAAGGTAAACCAACACCTCATAAGCCCACCATGCCTGTATCACTTCATAGGTCCCAACCTACTAAGCGTTGACATAAGTTTTGAACATGATTATTATAAGCAACGATAAAACAATCATGCTTACTATCTCGAGCTAAACTTTTAGAGCTCCAGATTCCTAGTGCGTCCACGGGAGGAAGTCCTAGGTCCATCCACCACCAAAGTCCCATCACTGTCGCTTGTCCAGAACGCTTTGAACTTATGGCAAAGTAGTGGGGGAGTGGGAGGGTAACAAGGTTTTCCAATGGCGACGAAGTAGATGTAAGCTGGGGTGATGAGGGCTTCCATGGGGCTTAGTATGAGGCTAAGGTTGTTTGCACCATGTCTAGGGCCTGTTACTACTCTATCGTCTATGACCACCTCCTGACCGATTACACTGATGGCAAAACTCTAGTGCCTCGCTCGCTCTAGGAGATTATAGCATTTGGGTACGTGCAACATTGCCCCCTTGCATAGCAGGCCGTTTGCAATGCACCAGCCTATAGAGGCCTGAGGCCTGATAGGCTGGTGCGACATTGGGTGGTAGATGAGGGTAGTGGTGGTAGTTGAGCCAACTTGGGGAAGTGAGCGTTGCTATATGGTGTGCTTCTCTAGCCTGTGAGAGAAGATGAAGTTCGCAGCAAGGGACCTTTAAGGCCCCAAGCCAACCTGGAGTGGGTTAATGACATATAGGTCCATCTTAACAGGAGTACGTAGACGAGCCTCCTTTCCCTACACAACACACCCCCCCCTCAGGTGGGATTCATATTTGGTCCTTAATCCGACATCGATTACTTTACAAAAGCTTCACTCTACTGCACCTTCTTGAGCTTAGCGATTCAACTGTTTCTAGTTGGGTGAACATAGGTTATTGGTTGAGTTAACTTAATAGTGCTCTAACGAGCTAAGCTCGAGCCCAATTCGAGTTGAGTTCCTTTCCCAGCGAGCCAAGCTCGAGCCCACAAAATGAGCTTGGGGCAGGCTCGGGCTCGAGGTCGAGGTCGAGCTTGAATAATTTTAGTTAAGTTTAGCTCGAGCGAGTTGTAGCTCAACTTAATTCGGCTTGTGGCCGCCCCTAGTTGGAGCCAACAAATTGGTGGCAGCTCGACAATATCTTAGTAACAAATCATTCTTCGATGAATCTCCTTTCAAATAAGGTGATACGTTTCTACTTCTCCTTTAATATAAGATTTGTAGTTTCTAGTAGTGAGTAGGAGGCATCAATTTAGGGGCAGCTCGACTATATCTCAACAACAACTCAAACTTTGAAGAATCTCCTTTCTGGTAAGGTGATACATTCTTACTCCTCCTTAAGTTTCTAACTTTAACATAGAAAAAGCTTTGCAGGTTTTAGTAAGTAGTTGGAGGCATCAAATCAGGGGCAGCTCAACAACATCTCAGCAACAACTCAGACTTTGGTGAATCTCCTTTTAGGTAAGGTGATACTCCTCATTAGGTTTCTAACTTTGATATAGAAAAGATTTTCAGGTTTTAGTAAGTAGTTGGAGGCATCAAATTGGGAGCAGCTCGACAATGTCTCAGCAATAACTTAGACTTTGATGAGCCTCCTTTTAGGTAAGGTGATACATTCCTGCTTCTTTGGTTTATAACTTTAACATAGTTGGGCCATTAAATTGGGGGCAGCTCAACAAAATCTTAATAGTAACTTGGACTTCGATGAATTTCCTCCTTTTACGCAAGGTGATACATTTTTACTCCGTTGGCTTTGAATTTTTTATTAGTTACAAGACCAAGGAGTTATCTTATCAATTTAGATGTTAATTTTTTTTAATTATCTAGAACGGTTAGAGTATTTGATTCAAATTTAAACAAAAAAGTAGACTAAGTTTACCATATATCATGCATATGAGGTTGATTGTGTTTTTGCGTAGGATATACATAAGTTTACCGTATTAAAATTGTAATTCTCATGTCTTTACATGCTAGGGCTATAGTGACGATAAATGGCATATTCGTGGGAGTTAAGATTTGTAGTTTTGCGTAGGATATCTACATTTATGCTCTTTTTGGCATAAGATTTGTAGTCCTAGTAGTAAGTAGGAGGCGTCAATTTAGGGTTAGTTCGATAATATCTCAACAACAAACTCATATTTCGAAGAATCTCCTTTTAGGTAAGGTAATACATTCTTAGCCATCCTAGAATATATAATCCATAAGTTTGCCATATTAAAATTATAATTATCATGTCTTTACATTCTAGGCTGACGTAATATGACGTACACATACGAGTTAAGAATCAACAAGATGCAGAGAAAGTCTTGAGAAAATTGAGCTGTATAAAGAACTGCTTAATAAATGTTATCATTCCGAAAGAATGATTGTCTTGAAATAATGAACACTGGATCTCATGTTATCGAATACTCTTATTATAGAACCATTTTTAAGCCATAATTAGTTTAGTTCACAGTATTGGCCATATTGTATGAGTAGATTCTTTATGATTTCTTGAAGGCAAAGCACTAGTGTTTCTGGCTATAGGCAAGGAGGAGATTTATGGTTCTTGGTAAGCAATTGCCGGTCGGGACTACGCAATAAGTTTGCACATTAAGTCTTGCCGATCGATTGATTTACGATAGAAGTTATACCACATCAGTTGACTCTTGTACGTGTTTTCTCGATGTATCCTAGGATGCGGTCTTATAAGAAAGTAGGGCACAAATGACCGAATAGAGCCAATGTGTTCTTAAGTTTATGTTTGCTAAGCAATATTATAATTTAAATAAATAAATATCTAGATAAGTTGACTAAAAGTGAAATGTATGATTTTACAATGACCTAAAGTGAAGTAAATGATTTTTTTTTATTGTTGATTGATAAGTCGAATTCTTGAGAATACCTAGACGAGATAGGAAAAGAAAGAGACTAAGAGAGGAAGGAAAGATTAAGGGTAGGGGATTGTATTGAATGTTTTAGTTTATTATGTTTGAAAATGAAAAACAAAGTACATTTGAGGTAATGGATGATGCAAGATGCCTTTTGATGAGGTATGAGTAACTCTTTAACTAAAATTATAATACAAGAGTAGAGTGATAGTTTAACAATGTAGGTAATTGATATTCTAAGTTTAACAATGTTGGCAATTGATATTCTAAATATAGAATACAGTAGCCTCATTTTGTAACTAATCCCTCTATAATCTTTCTTAGGGAGGAGAAGCATCAAATAACTTTAACCTATGTACGATTTGTAGTTCTTAGTTACATAGTTGGAGGCATCAAATCTAGGAAAACTCAATAATATCTCAACAGTAGCTTGGACTTTGAAAAAATCTTCAACCAGGAAAGGTGATACATTCATACTTCTCTTTCAGTTCTTAACTTTACCATAAGGTTTGAAGTTCCAAGTAGAAGGCCTCAAATTGGGGACAATTTGACACTATCTTAGCATCAACTCGAACTTCAATGAATCTCTCTTTAGGTAAGGTTATACATGCCTTCTCCTCCTTTGGTTTCTATTTTTAACATATATAGGATTTGCAGTTTTTAGTAGGTAGCTGGAGGCATCAATGTGGGGGGGTAGCTCGACAATATCTTAGCAGCAGTTCGGATTTTGATGTATCTCCTTTTAGGTAAGGTGATATGTTCTTGCTTCTCCTTTGGTTTCTAACTTTAACATAAGTTTATAGTTCCTAGTAAGTTGGAGGCATCAAATGGAGGCAGGTCGACAATATCTTAGCGACAACTCGGACTTGGATGAATCTCCTATCAGGTAAGGTGATACATTCATACTTCTCCTTTGGTTTCCAACTTGAACATATGATTTGTAGTTCCTAGTAAGTAATAGGCCGCAATTGGGACAATTCGACTATATCTCAGTGGCAACTTTGATTTTGATGAATATCATTTCAGGTAAAGTGATACATTCATACTCCTTAT
This sequence comes from Zantedeschia hybrid cultivar, assembly GCA_030544215.1. NCBI lineage: Eukaryota > Viridiplantae > Streptophyta > Magnoliopsida > Alismatales > Araceae > Zantedeschia > Zantedeschia hybrid cultivar. The sequence goes on along the minus strand of JARZZO010000004.1, from coordinate 26,858,967 downwards.
TCGGTTTCTAACTTTAACATAATAAGATTTGTTGTTCCTAGTTAGTAAGAGGCATCAAACTGGAGGCAACTTGATAATATCTCAGCAGCAACTCAGATGTTGATGAATCTCCTCTCAAGAAAGGTGATATTGCTCCTCCTTTGGTTTCTTTAACTTTACCGTTAGATTTGTAGTTCCTAGTAATAGAAGACATCATATTTGGGGCAGCTCAACAATATCTCAATAACAGCTCGAACTTCGATGAATCTCCTTTCATGCAAGGTCTTAGATTCCTACTTCTCATTTACTTTCTAACTGAAAAAGATAATATATGTAGTCTTTAGTAATTAGTTGGAGCCATAGGGGGCAACTCAAGAATATCTTAGCAGCAAATTGGAGTTCGATGAATCTACTTTCAAGTAAGGTTCGCTGACTCGTGGATCCAGATCGGATCGGGTTCGGCCAGATACGAGTCGGACTCGATCCGACTCGGGCTGACTCACACGAGGCAGGCTGATTCAGGTCAATGTAGGCTAGTTTATTTTTGACAAATCTTTTTTTTTTTTTTAATTGTTATTTAATTATAAATATCATACTTTACGTCCATCGTTACCATGAATAAGTCACATTTAAGAAAAATACTGCAATTTAATAGATTTAAATTTGCAAAAAAAATTACTCTAGGATCTTAATTGAGAGGAATTTAGTCTAGGGATCTTAGTTTGCAAAAAAAAAATGGTATAGCACATATCATAGAAAGTTAGATACATCAAATCTTAATTAACAAAATAAAGTACACCTAGACTAAAGAGAGAGGATCATACTTTATCAAGTCAGATCGCACTGACTCGAGCCGAACCGTAACTGGCTCACACTGGATCGCAGTGACTCATGTTTGTATCGTGCGATCCGGCACAAGTTAGTCTGATACGATGCGAGATAGCTGGATCCAGAAGTGTCCTAGCCCGACTCATACGATCCACCTGTACCAGGGACTCGGGACTGTCCAAATACAAGTCGACTTGTACGAGTTGGCCCGATGTGGTACGATACGGCAAACCTTGCATTCAACTAAGGTGATACATTCCTGCTCCTCCTTTGGTTTCTAACTTTAACATAAAAGATTTGCAATTTTTAGTAAATAGTCGGTGGCATCAAAACAGGGGTAACTTGACAATCAATATCTAAGCAGTAGCTCATATTTTGATGATTCTCCTTTCAGGTAATACATTCTTGCTCTACTTTGATTTCTAACTTTAACAATGCTGTTATGAGCAACTGGTCTTGCCTTGTTTTTAAAGTTAAACAGATCTTCCAACTGTATGACCATCTTTATGCAGCTCATGAATTCGAGCATATTGGTGTGCTTCTATGGTAAAATGAAAATTTGTGTGCTAAACATTACAAAGGTCACAGCTCTGAGTAAAGTGAAAATTCAGGTGATAAAAACTCTAGAACAAACCAGATATGAAGCTACCGTTTAAGTGGACAAGTAATGTGATGGTCATTAAACTTACTGTGGAGGTGGTCCACATTACTCAGCAGGGTTGGCTCTGGTTTGGGTGGATTTTGGTATTTAAGCAGAATTTCCAATCGCAATGGGGTTTGAAATGATCAAAGTTAATTATGTTCATGACTGGAGAACACTCATGAAACCATGATGAGTAGTTTGCATTGTAAATGAGGAAAGAAACTATTGATGAACTTTTCTTGAGGCTCCTGCATGAGAACACTTCATACCCAAAATTGATAGTCATTCTGGTTAACAGTTGTCAATGACATAATGTTAAAATGCACAAAAATGCCTGGACTACATGTTAAGAAAGGAAAACTTGGAGGTAGGGCTGTAAAAGGGTCAGAGATGGAAATGGAGATAGGTGTTGCTTCCCTCTCCTACATAGTATATCAGAAATGAAAGTGGAGAATAAAATTCCATTTCTGCATGCATTTCCTTCGCACCCAAGCTTGACATGTAGTCATTCTAGTTTGCTATCATCAATGGCATACTGTTAAAATGCACCAAGATGTCTGGATTGTGTGTTTAAAAGGGAAAAGTTGGCACTAGGGATGTAAATGGGTCATAGACTTAAATGGAAGTAGGTTTCTTTCCTATATGAAATATCAGAAACAGAAGTGGAAATGGAAATGCATATCTTTGCTTCTGCATCCATTTCTTATTTGGAAGTGAAAAACGGAAGTATTAATTCTGTTTTCCTCCCTCATGCGTATTGACACTTGCAAGTTTCTGGCATGGTGAGGTGAAGCCCATTGCCAGTCAAATATAATTCATGCAGTGTGATGTCTGTTGAACTGAGGTGTGTGATTCACACATCTTGGTAGGGTAGTGTCCTTGTTGTTTTGTATCAGATTGGACAAAGGTAGAAGGAAGATCAGACCCCTAGCCCCCTTTATAAAAGTGTACCCTCCATCTAATCAAAGCATTGGTAGCTGAGCGACTTAGTTAAAGCTGAATTTTTAGTTGGCTCCTATGAAAAGGAAACATATAATTAATTCATAAATATTATAATAATATGTATCAGAAGGCCGATGCGGAAATGAGTGTTTCAAATTCTGGATCCAATTTGTTGCTGAAAGGTTCCAACTTGGAAACTCTTATATACTGAAAAGAGGAACTATTTTTCTGCATTTCCATATCCATTTTTGAAATTTCAGAAATGGATCAGAAACCAGGAAGTCAGAGTGCCACTTACACCCCTACTTGGTGCAAGAGAGTCTTCTGACGATGGTATGTCGGTTGAAAGACCATCATTGTCCAAAACATACATACGATGTTTGAAAGGGTTGATTGTATACCATGTAAGAGCCAGACGGGTGAAGGATTCCCATATATTTGCCCTTTTGTCCAGGAAGATACTTGTCCATTGAGCCCATACATACAAATACAATGTGCCTGCATGTAGTAAATTATATTTACAACATGCAGACCAGTGTGAGATAAGTAACCTCAGAGGTCTATGTTTATATTTCATGTTAGAATATCCATGACATCTCCTTGCAGGAAATGGATGTCGACCATCAAAGAGCAAGAGAAGGATCGCTTGACTCCTGTGAGTACAACTTATCCTGATATAGTCCTTCCGCACAAAATTTAGGTGCCGACCTGTAATTGTGTGGTTTATAATTTTCAATGATCAGATTGTAGAGGCATTGAGCACAAGTTGCCTGGGTCCTGACTATTCTCAGGTATTTTCGTTTAGTTTGCCAACACCTATTTTTTTTTTAAATATCAAATAGAGATTAGTCTGGTTAACACATCATTCATCGCTTACCACAGCCTAAGGAATTTGCTGAGATATCACTCAAGGACATTGATCAGTTGGCTAATGGTTCCTTTCCTTTATGTATACGACACCTATTTGAGAAGGTAAGAGTGCAATTAATAATTAATGTGACCATCTCTTCCCTATCTTTCTCAAGTCGACTGGCTGCTTTCTAGATATTGTTTTGTGAATTTCCTTTATCTGGTTCTATACTTGCAGCTTAGAGAGAACCATCACTTGAAGCATGGAGGGAGGATGCAACTGGGCCTTTTCCTTAAGGCACTTTCACTCTTTTGTACACTTTTCTTGTCTTCACTCCCAAGAAATATAATGTTATACTATACAACAGGAGTGGGTGCTTATCCTTCATAGTTTATCATTTAAATTTCCTTTGGGAGTAGGAGTGGGAACAGGGAGCATGAGCACTTTTGGGAGTGAATCCTGTTACTATGCAGTAATCTTTTGGCTGGTTAGGGCCTTCAAAGGATATATTGAAGGATTAGGAGTGAGGTTGGGAAGTGATTGACCCTCTTGTGGTTCATGGGTTTAATGGTTTTGCGCATTGAGAAGCTTTTGTGTATATAATACTAGTAAATTTGGATTCTGCTTTAGTTTTGACAGTGGTCGCCTGAAACAGTAAATACATTTTCCACAAGTATGCCTATATGATGCTATACAATGTAGTGTGCATTCTTTTACTTTCATCATGCTATCATGTATATCATGATGTTTTTTTAGCTGATTAAACATGTTGTGTCATTTTCTTCTAGTGAGGAGACATCAAATTTGAATCATTCTTAACTAAAATCTTCTGGTAGCTGTCCTTAGGGATGGCTGGTTAGTTGGATCTTTTTGTTAAATGATGAACCTTTTTCTTCAATAAAGCTTGTTTGCCTGTCTTTTCTGCAGTAACAATTTTCATTAATCAGAAGCATGAATTCGCACGTATCATCTCAAGTCATGGTATCTTCTTTTTTGTAACGCTTATGTCCTCTGCAGGGTGTCGGCTTGAGTCTGGATGATGCTCTTGCATTTTGGGGAGCAGAGTTCACACCGTGGGTATGTTTGTTGCATTATTGAGAATCCATTATGTTTATAGAAATGCTTTTACCATCACAAGTGTGTGCAATCTTGATTATCTATATTGTCAGTGCTGACCTGCTTCCAAGAAATATCTCAACCTTCATTTAGTCTTTGTCTCCAAGTAGCAAAGCTGTGCTCTAATTTACTTTTCATCCCACCAACACTATATGCATGCATATACTTTGTTTATACCATACGTAGGTCACATAAAAAAAAATTATAGAATTGTCGTATCAGTGCCCATGATATGAAGCTTTTTCCGCCTTTTTTTAGAATGCACAGAAAACCTATGAAAATCTTGGCGGGTCATTCCCTGTTGCCTAAACTTACAATTTTGTAATTTATAAGTAGGTTTTTGTTCTGATCCTTCTACTTATATGTCATGGCAAGGCCATCCCCTGCCTACTGTTTCTGAGGTAGAAATCCTTTTTTGCATTAGAAGAAGAAGAGCAAAAGACGAGAGTCCTGGGAAAGTGGGATGCAAATTGGGCGGGTTTGGTTGGGTTGATGTGAAAACGATCCTGCCGAATTTTAGTTTTTGGCTGGCCCAAATTTGACCCAAACCATGTTAAAGTCAGCATGCCCCAATCTGCGTTCAACCTAAAGTCATTTGAGTGCATTTGGGTTGAATTCATGGTTGTAGGATTGGTTGATCCAGATCTGGATTGGGATCAGCCAATGCTGATCTGATTTCAATAGGGCAAGTCAGATCCCTATTTAAATATAAAAAAGGAACAAAAACTATTCACCTTGGATAGGTTGTTAAAAATTGGGCAAACCCAAGCTGATCTGGATCCGATCGGCCGGGATCCCTGAATTTGATCCAATTCTATAATCCTTGGTTGTGCCAGGTAATTGACCCAAAAATCATTGTTCAATGACCAGTTGTCTAATTTATAATAGTCAATTTGAACTGTAAAGTTTTTTTAAAAAAAGAGAACTATTGAAAAGAGGTATACATTCTTTTAAACATGTGTTAGCACCCCTTCTAGCTTTAGTGTCCTCGATAAGGGGAAGGGTGGAAGGTATGCTTCAAGGGTGTGGGCCGCATCTTAGTAAGGAAGACTGAAGGTCCTCAAGAGCCTAGTTCTAGGCTGATTTTAAACGTGGCGGGGGATTGGTTTTAATCTTCATTGGCGACTATTGGAAAGTCAGTAATCAAGAAGATTTTAAGCCTAGCTATAGCTAGGGACCGGTTTTAAGCCTCTTAATTGACTGATTTTAGTCTTAGCTTATGGACTGATTAAGGTATTTAACGGTTTAGTTAAGTGCATACTCATTTTGATACAAATGTTGTTGGAAGGATGCTTGATTAGAGGTACACAAAATATCCTCCATTACATTTCTGAAACTGTGACCTAAAATTGGGATCATGAGTTTTATAAGATTAGAAAGCTTAGTTTACTGTATTTACTTGTTATTTTAGTTGCATTATGCTACATAAACTAAGGTTCAGTTTGTTCACTCCTTTGAGGAATGGCATAATGAAAATAATCTCAGTAATTTTGTTCTACTGGGGACATTCTTGTGGAAGTTATATTGCAGCTAAATGTGCACTTAAGGTGATTATTTAAACATGCCAAATGTAAAAGCCTATCTGGAATTTTTCTATTCTAGTTGACTACAGTAGTTATCTCTTTTGCAGCACAACTGGCTTTTCCTCGGGTCAGATTCAAAGTCAAAGTGGTTGGCCAGATATCGTGCAACATGGAAGCAAGATATTATCAATCATCGTTGGGAATCCAAGTTTGCTCCTCAAAAGATATTAAGAGATCTCGCCTTCTGCAATTTATGTTTGATTCCCTTGTGCCAATTTCTATTCTTTTCTTAGCATGTGTCTATTACGGTTTTGGACTATTATGATTTTTTTATTACTAGTTTCTATCGTTGATCTTTGGGAATGCTTGCTGCTTGTTTCGTTTTTCTGTTGTTTAGGATCCTACAATTTATTCATTTGATCCATTTATATTGTTGTCTTATTAGCTGGTTTATGGGTGTCTCTATGGGTTGCAACGAGCCGAGCCAAGTCGAGCTTTTAGTTGCCCAAGCTCGGCTCGTTCAAATAAACCCAAGCCCGACCCCGAGCCCACTCCTTAAGCTCGAGCTTGGCTCAATTTTTTTTGTCTTCAATTCGTGCTCGACTCGAGCTTTGCTCGTTAAAAATCGAGTCCACCGGGTTAATCCTTGAGTGAACCAGCCACCAAGCATGAAGAGAGCGTAGAGAATGGCCCATCTTTATAGAATAAGCTGGGGGGCTATCTTTTTAGAGCTCGATACTGGATGAAAAATGTCCTGCTGAGAAATGCCCAGGCGCGTATGCAGTAAAGACCAAGTGGGGCTCCCGCAAACTTAGTCAGGTATTGGTGATATAAAAAAGTTTCAAAGCCTCATAACCTTCATGTGCTAGCCTCATTTGCATGGCTTAGTGAATACGGGTAGGTCTATTTGTGGGAGACGGGGTTTGTATTGTGTTTCCAGGGAGACTTATATAATTTGGCCTGGGTTCTATTTAGCATTTAAAATATATATTTTATTTCAAGCCGGCTCATAAGCCCAGCGAGCCGAGCTAGGTGGTGCTTGGGTCATTTGATTAAATGAGCTTATGTTGGAGTCGGGCTTGGCTCATTTGATCACATGAGCCGAGCCGAACCGAGCTAAACTCGAGCCAAGCTTGAGTAGCTCACGAACGGCTTGGCTCATTGCCACCCCTAGGTGTCTCCATCTTTAGCCCTAACAACTTGGGCTTCGACTAATCTCCTGTCAGGTTAGGTGATACATTCCTGCTCCTTTGGTCGCTAGATAGGATTTACAGTTCTTAGGAAGTAGTTGGGGCTATTAAATTGAGGGTTGCTCGGCAAAGTCTCAACATCAACTCGGACTTTGATGAATCTCATTTCAGGTAATGTGATAAACTTTTGCTTCCTTGCTTTTGATTTTGTAATTAGTTTAAATGCTAATTTTTATAATGAACTTGGATGATTAGATTGTTTGGTTAAAGTTTAAACAAAAAAGTATACTGATAGTTTAACAGTATAGGGAACTAATATTATAGGTAGGATATATAATGCATGGTTGATTGTGTTTTTGCGTAGGATATACATAAGTTTGCTAGATAAAAATAATTCTCATGTCTTTACATTCTGATGCAATATGGTGATAAATGGCATACACATACAAATTAATAATAAAAAAAGTTGCAGAGAAAGTCTTGAGAAAATTGTGCGACATAAAGAGTTGCTTAATAAATGTTATCTATGCAAAAGAATGATTGCCTTGAAATGATGACTCTTGATCTCATGTTATTTGAATACTCTTATTATGGAACCTTTTTGAAGCCATAATTAGTTTAGTTCACCGTATTGGGCATGTTGTATGACTAGACTCTTTATGATTTTTTGAGAGTAAAGTACTAGTGTTTCTGGTTTTAGGCAAAGAGTAGATTTGTGGTTCTTGGTAAGCAATTGCTTGTCGAGACTACGCACTTTGTTTGCACATTAAGTCTTGCTGGTCGATTGATTTACGATAAAAGTTCTACTACATTAGTCGACTCTTTTCTGTGTTTTCTTGATGTACCGTGGTATGCGGTCTTATAAGAAAATATGGCAGAAATGACAAAGTAGAGTCAGTCTGTTCTTAAAGCAACATCATAATTTAAATACATAAATATACATTAAGGCAACTAAATTCATACAATGATCCAAAAGCAACTAAGGCAACTAAAATTCATACAATGACCTAAAAGCAATGTGTATGATTTTTCAATTACTGATCATGAAGTTGAATTCATGAGAATGCCTAGATGAAACAGGGAAATGAAGAGATTAGAGAGAGGAAGGAAAGATTCGGGGAAGGGAATTATATTGAATATTTAAGTTAGTTTATTGTATTCGAAAATAAAAACAAAATACATTTGAGGTAATGGATCATCTTGCAAGCTGCTTATTTAAAGTATACATAAGTGTTTGATTGAAGTAGAAACTAATGTGATAGTTTTACTTTTTGTTTTGGCAATATACAAGAATGTTACATAGTTTTAAATGAAAAACAAAATACATTTGAAATAATAGCTCATCATGCAAGGTGCCTTATTTGAGGTCTGAGTAACTCTTTGATTAAAATTCTAATACAAGAGTAGAGGATAGTTTAACAATGTAGGAAGTTGATATTCGAAGTTTGGAACATAGTAGCCTTTTTATGCGACTAAGCCCTCTATAGTTTTGTTTAGGGAGAAGCGTGAATATTTCTGACGTTAACATAGATAAGATTTGTTGTTCTTATTATATAGTTGGCAACATCAAGTCAAGGGCAACTCGACAATCTCTTTGTAGCAACTCGGACTTCGATGAATCTCTTTTTATGTAAGGTGATATATTCATGCCCCCCCTTCAATTTCTAACTTTAGCATAAGATTTTTAGTTCCTAGTAAGTAGAAAGCAACAAATTGGGGGCAATTCGACAATATCTCAGCAACAACTTGACCTTTAATGAATCTCTTTTTTGGCATGGTGATACATTCCTTCTCCTCCTTTGGTTTCTATGTTTAATATAGATAAGATTTACAATTTCATCAAAATGGGAGTAGCTCGACAATATCTTAGCAGCAGCTTGGATTTCAATGAATCTACTTTTAGGTATGGTGATACATCCCTGCTTCTCCTTTAGTTTCAAACTTTAACATAAGATTCGTGATTCTAGTAAGTAAGAAGTATCAAATTGAGGGCAGCTTGACAATATCTCAACAGCAATTCGAACTTCGATAAATCTCCTTTCAGGTAACGTGATACATTACTTCTCCTCCTTTGGTTTCCAACTTTAACATAGGATTTGTAGTTCCTAGTAGGTAGAAGGCATCAACTTAGGCGCAATACGACAATATCTTAACAACAATTTAGACTTCAATAAATCTCCTTTCAGGTACAATGATAAATTCCTACTCCTCCTCTGGTTATAGATAACATTTGAAATTTTTAATAAGTAGTTGGAGCTAGAGGTGGCCAAGAGCCGCCACTCGTGAGCTACTTGAGCTCAGCTCGAGTTAAACTTTCCTTACTTATCTTACTCAATCAATCAAACCAAGCTCGAGCTCTAATTTAGGCTTGTTTGATCAAAGGAGCCAATCTCGAGCTTGAACCATATCGGCTCGGCTAGCTCGTGAACTTGCTCAAGGTAAAGATACTTATTAAATTGCATATTATGTCAAACTTCCCCAGCCAAAGGTAAACCAACACCTCCTCATAAGCCCATCATGCCTGTATCACTTCATAGCAAGGTTAAGAAACCCGAGATCGGGTCCCGGATCGGCCGGTCCAAAATCGATCGGATCGGCCGATTCCGATCCGAGTCAGTCCGATCCTGGCTGAGTCAGGCTCGGCTGGTTCGGATCGCAAAAAAAAAAAGAAAAAAATATGAAAAAATGTGGAAAAAATATAAAACACAAGTCTAATGCATAATTGTGTTGAAATACATTGATTACATTTATTCCAAACGTACATTATACTGAATGAACATATGGCTAACATACTCAGCCCATGACATATAGCTATGGTAGTATTGTTCATATTGCATCACATACCGGCTATAGTCATCCGTATTGGTATCAATGACTGACAATTGTGGATATTCTAGACAACCCCCTGAATAGTCGGATGTATCAGAATGTTGAGGAGGGTAAACTACATATTCAGTAGGCTAACTATACCCTTCGCATGGAGAATATGATGATGCATCTGATAGTTGCTCCTGATATTCTCTCTCCCTCCTAAGTTCTTCTTTGGCCTCTGTACACTGAGGAGCTTTACCTTTGTCCTTCCTCCTTGATCTGCTGAATGTTTGAATGGAAGATTCTTCACGTCCTGCTTTGCTACCATGATGTTCATCTTGGGTAGCATGTGTGTATTCTTCTTCTCCAGTGAATTGAATTGGTGGAGCTGGGGCTGGGGCACTGGTAGCATCTCCGCCATCCTCAGAACTGTCGGAGCTCGTCTTTGATGTCGAGTCACTTGAGGTTTGATATTGGACCTCATCACTTGGTTCTGACGTTTCATCCTCTTCCTCGATAGTCTCCAGATCAACAATCTGAATTCCAGTACCACTCTTCCTTTTGCTTGGTGCTTGTTTTTTGCTCTTCTTCTGACGTTTTGGAGGAGGAGGTTGAAAATCAGTAAGTAATGGAACATTATCTAACTCACCTTCCGCCCATTCCTGATTATTTGGGTTGAATTCAGGCTCATTTGAGGTGCTTGCATCAACCCATGCATTTAGTGGATGTTGCTCCTCGAACAGCTCATCCAAGTCTATGGGTTCTTCTGCATATGTCGTCTCCGTGGCTTGTTCGGAAATTCTCTCTTTCTCCTGCCTTTGAAGGTTCCTTATGAGCTCCAAATTTTTTAGCTCAACCTCATGTTATAATGACAGAATACTAGCTTCTCTAGACGGCTCAACTTCAATCTATTCCTTTGCTTGGTGTGAATCAAGCCAAAGGTGCTCCGGTTTCTCTCACAACCTGATGAAGAGGTTGTTTGACTTAAGACCCGAATTGCAACATAGGCTAGATCTTCATACCCATATGCTTTTCCATGATCTAGCCACCAGTCAGCTGTAAATAGAAAATTGGCCATGTCAACAATGTGCAAGTTATAATTAAAAATTAAGTAGAATATCTAGTTAATAATTTTCAAACCTGGACTCAAAATTTTGGCAGCTCTTTGAGCAGTACTTGTCCCAAAGTGGTATAACATCATTCTGTAATCATGCATTTGCTTGCATGCCATTATTGCTTTGTCCTCATCTGCAAGCATGTGCTTAATAACAGACTTAGCCCCCATCAACACTTCCGAGCAGCTATCATAGCTATCCTTCTTCCCATCAGTTCTAAACATATACTGAGGGTTGAAAAAATAACCTAAATAAATAAGTCGAAGTTAGTTATTACTTAAGAGAAATGTGTATACAAATAATACATATAGAAAGTTAGTAGCTTACCAGCTGCATGAAGATCGTGATATAAAGTGTGTTCCCAACGTCTGTCTATTATGTCCCACCACTTCACATAGGTTGTTGGATTGTTAAGTTGAATGAGCTCCTTAGCTCTGTCCATAGCTTCATATAAATATCCCATATCCGATCTTCTTTCTCCATCACAAGATCGCAAGACACGGACAAGTGGTTCTACAATATTTCACACCGCTTGCACCCCCCTCCAGAAGGGTCTAAACTGAATTAGATCATCCACTTTCTTATCTTTCTCTCTGACCTTAGTTGGTACATGCCGCAATATGTGATTCTCCCAATCTTCTGATGCCACCATCCTAATCAAGTTGTTCTTTTGCTGACTTAAACTATCTAGAGAGATATATTGAAATGCAAACCTGGTGGCTCCTGGACGAAGCAACTCTCTTCCATGAGTATATGTGCGCATGATATCCAGAATGTTGTTGTGGTTGTAGATGAATGTGGTGATAAATCGACCACTCTTGACCACTTCATCTACCATCGAATCAGAGCAAATGTCTTCCAACATCAAGTCAATACAATGAGCAGAACAGGGAACCCAGTATAGACGTTCTCTCTTCTGCATTAACATTTGTCCAGCTAACTTGAACGCCGCTGCATTGTCCGTAACCACTTGGACAATCCTTTTTTCGCCCACTTCTTCCACCATTTGAGCCATTAATTCATATAGGTATTGGGCATTCTTTATTTTTCCAGATGCATCAATGGACTTCCAAAATACGATTCCGGCTTTGCAGTAAATTAAGAAGTTGATCATACTTTTTCTTGTTATCCCTGTAAAGTTCCAAACGTGATAAGAAATCAGAAAGAGACCCATTTTGATTAAGAAAAAATGAAGGTAAGATAAGAAACTGAAGATAAGATTTATGTACCTATCCATCCATCGCACATTAAAGTGCATCCATACTCATCCCAGATCCTTTCAAATGATTTAATGTATGTTCGGGTGTCATCAACTTCCATATCCAAGTACTTGTTGTATATCTCATATGGAGAAGTTCCTTCAACTCCTTTGCCAACTTCTTGTATGGTTTCGATCATGGACTCATAATATGGCCCTTTGGCAGCATTAGCAGGGATACTGTTATAGAAAAACCACCTAGATGTAGCTCTCCCTATCTTCTCCTTACAAAGTTTTAAGTTCTTGAATGCAGCACTAATAGAAGGTTGTTTATCCCTCTTCTTGGTGAGCAAGGGATCTATTGGACCTACTCTAGGATCTCCAGCTCTAGTGAACTCCTGAGGTAGCTCCTCGCATACATTAGCGCTCATGCCGGCGCTAGTGCTCTCTTGTGCAGAAGGTGTGGAGCCACTTCCTTGTCCTCCATATCTTCCAGTTTGCCGAAATAAGTCCTCATCTGCAAAGGACCACCGGCTTGCTTCCATTGCACGTCGTAATTCAACTTTAAATGTAAAAGAAAAAAAAATTTAATCTACTACAACTATTTGTCTGAAAACGTTAAATGAAGAACATGAAAATAAGTTAAATAAGAAACTTACTTGTATCCCAATCATCAACATTTATAGGTTGATTACTTCCAATAGGCCGGACTCCAGCATCAGACCTTCGCGCTGGTTCATACAATTCCTCTCTAATTTCCTGTCTTCTTCTGGCAGTACTTGCTTTGCTTGATTCCTTCTCCTTCATATAAGTTCGAAATTGGATCCTAACCTCTGAAGGAATTCGAGCACATGCTGCAACTTCACCTTTTATTCCAACAAAATGTTGTTTGAATCGGTAGACCCCGCCAGAGACGACCCGGTTGCAATATTTGCATTGTACCTTTCTTTGGCCCATGTCCACCGATGTGCAATGACCCCAAGCAGGATCAGCGCTAGGAGGATTCCCAGATTACCGCTCAACAACACCTCGAGATGCCATTCCTTCAAAGCACAAGAAGATGAGAGATCGCGGAGCTTGTAGTAGACTAGAAGTGACCTCGTGGGAGAGATGGAGAGAGAATTCTATGATCGAGAGAGTGGGAGAGAGAGCAAGAATGTTAGGAGGCTCAAAGGAAATTTGTGGAGCCTTAGGAGGGCCTTGGGGGGGTTTAAATAGACCCCCAAGGCCCAAACTAGCCGTTGCTGGCCGTTTGGGAACGGCCAGCAACGGCTAGGTTGACCCCCAACGGCTAGTCAAACTAGCCGTTGGGGGCCGGGTCGGGCCGATCCGAGCCGACCCGGCCCGATCTAGTCTCGGATCGCCCAATCCGGCTTGGATTGGGCGATCCAAATCCTGGACTCGGCCAGGTTACTTGGGATCGGCACGGACGGCCTAAAACCGGTCCGACTCTTCCGATCCGTGCCGATCCGAGCCGAGTTTTTAAACCTTGCTTCATAGGTCCCAGCCTACTAAGTGTTTACATAAGTTTTGAACATGATTATTATGAGCAACGATAAAACAATCATGCTTACTATCCTAAACTAAACTTTTAGATCTCCAGATTCCTAGTGCGTCTACGGGAGGAAGTCCTAGGTCCGCCCACCACCAAAGTCCCATTACTGTCGTTCGTCCAAAACTCTTTGCAGTTATGGCGAAGTGGTGAGGGAGGGGGAGGGTAACAAGGTTTTCCAATGGGGACGAAGTAGCTGTGAGCTAGGGTGAGGAGGGTTTCCTTGGGGCCTGGTATGAGGCAAGGTTGTTTGCACCATGTCTAGGGCCTGTTACTACTATGTAGTCTATGACCACCCCCTGGCCAATCACGCTGATGGCAAAACTCTGGCGCCCCACTCGCTCTAGGAGATCATAGCATTTGGGTATGTGCAACATTGCCCCCTTGCGTAGCAGGCCGTTTACGTTGCACCAGCCTATAGAGGCCTGACAGGCTGGTGCAACATTGGGTGGTAGATGATGGCGGTGGTGGTAGCTGAGCCAGCCTGGGGAAGTGAGCGTTGCTATATGGTGTGCTTCTCTAGCCTGCGAGAGAAGATGAAGTTCGCGGCAAGGGACCTCTAAGGCTCCAAGCCAACCTAGAGTGGGTTGATGACGTATGGGTCCATCTTGACTGGAGTACGCAGGCGAGCCTCCTTTCCCAGCATAACCCCCCCCCCCCCCCCCCCCCCTCAAGGTAGGTTTCATATTTGGTCCTTAATCCGACATCGGTTACTTTACAAAAACTTCACTCCACTTTCTCTTTAAATCTTAAGCCTCCCTCTACTGCACCTTCTTGAGCTTAGCGTTTGACTGTTTCTAGTTGGGTGAACATAGTTTATTGACTGAGTTAACTTGTGCTTTAACAAGCTGAGCTCGAGCCCAATTTGAGTTGAGTTCCTTTCCCAGCGAGCCAAGCTCGAGCCCACAAAATGAGCTTGGGGTAAACTTGGGCTCGAGCTCGAAAAATCTTAGTTAATTTTAGCTCGAGCGAGTTGTAGCTCAACTTAGTTCGGCCTGTGGTCGCCCCTAGTTGGAGCCAACAAATTGGTGGCAGCTCGACAATATCTTAGTATCAAATCATTCTTCGATGAATCTCCTTTAATATAAGATTTGTAGTTCCTAGTAGTGAGTAGGAGGCATCAATTTAGGGGTAGGCCGACTAAAAGAAAGAGATTAAGAGAGGAAGGAAAGATTAAGAGTAGGGGATTGTATTGAATGTTTAGTTTATTGTATTTGAAAATAAAACACAAAGTACATTTGAGGTAATGGATGATCATGCAAGATGCCTTTTGATGAGGTCTAAGTAACTCTTTAATTAAAATTATAATACAAGAGTTGAGTGATAGTTTAACAATGTAGGTAATTAATATTCTAAGTTTAACAATGTTGGCAATTGATATTCTAAGTATAGAATACAATAGCCTCATTTTGTAACTAAGCCCTCTACAATCTTTCTTAGGGAGGAGAAGCATCAAATAACTTTAACCTAGGCAGGATTTGTAGTTCTTAGTACATTCTTACTCTTTTTAGGTAAGGTGATACATTCTTACTCCTCATTAAGTTTTTAATTTGACATTGAAAATATTTCAAGTAGTTGGAGGCATTAAATTGGGGGCAACGTGACAATATCTCAACAACAACTTAGACTTTGATGAGTCTCCTTTCAAGTAAGGTGATACATTCCTACTCCTTTGGTGTCTAACTTTGACATAGTTTGACCCATTAAAGTGGGGGTAGCTAGGCAAAATCTCAACAGTAACTCAGACTTCGATGAATCTCCTCCTTTTAGATAAGGTGATATATTTTTGCTCCTTTGGTTTTGAGTTTTTGATTAGTTATAAGACTAAGGAATTATCTTATCAATTTAGATGTTAATTTTTTAATAAACTAGAATAGTCATAGTGTTTGTTTCAAATTTAAACGAAAAAGTAGAGTAATAGCTTAACAATGTGGGAAATTAATATTGTGGACCTAGCATATATAATGCATATAAGGTTGATTGTGTTTTGCATAGGATATAAGTTTAGCATATTAAAATTATAATTCTCATGTCTTTACATGCTAGGACTATAGTGACGATGAATGGCATATGCATGGGAGTTAAGATTTGTAGTTTTGCATAGGATATCTACATTTTTGCTCGTTTTAGTATAAGATATGTAGTCCTAGTTGTAAGTAGGAGGCATCAATTTGAGGGGAGCTCAACAATATCTCAATAGCAACTCAGACTTCGAAGATTTGCTCCTCCTTTGGTTTCTTTAACTTTACCGTAAGATAGTTCCTGGTAAGTAGAAGACATCATATTTGGGACAGCTCAACAATATCCCAATAACAATTCGAACTTCGATGAATCTCCTTTCATGCAAGGTCTTAGATTCCTACTTCTCCTTTACTTTAACTGAAAAAGATAATATTTGTAGTCTTTAGTAATTAGTTGGAGCCATAGGGGGCAACTCAATAGTATCTTAGCAGCAAATTGGAGTTCGATGAATCTACTTTCAAGTAAGGTTTGCTGACTCGTGGTTCCGGATCGGATCAGGTTCGGCCAGATACGAGTCGAACTCGATCCGACTCGGGCCAACTCGCACGAGTGGGCCGATTCAAGTCAGTGCAGGCTAGTTTTTTTGACAAATCTCTTTGTTTTTCTTTGAATTGTTATCTTATTATAAACATCATACTTCACGTTCATCGTTACCATGAATAATTATAAGTCACATGTAAGAAAAATACTCCAATTAATAGATTTGCATTTGTAAAACAATTAGTCAAGGATCCTAATTGAGAGGAATTTAGTCTAGGGATCTTAGTTTGCTAAAGGAAAATGGTATACCACATGTCATAGAAAGTTAGAAATGTCAAATCTCAATTAACAAAACAAAGTACACCTAGACTAAAGAGAGTGGATCACACTTTATCGAGTTGGATCGCACCAACTCGAGCCGAATCGTAATTGGCTCGCACCAGAACGCAGCGACTCGTGTTTGTATCGTGTGATCCGGCACGAGTTAGTCCGATACGATGCGAGACAGCTTGATCCGGTAGCGTAACAGCCCGACTCATACGATCCACCCGTACCATCGACTCGGGACTGTCTAGATACAAGTTGACTCCTTTGGTGATACGACAAACCTTGCTTTCAACTAAGGTGATACATTCCTGCACCTCCTTTAGTTTCTAACTTTAACATAAAAGATTTGCAATTTGTAGTAAATAGTTGGTGGCATCAAAACGGGGGTAACTTGACAATCAATATCTAAGCAGCAACTCATATTTTGATGATTCTCCTTTCAGGTAATACATTCTTGCTCTACTTTTGATTTCTAACTTTAACAATGCGGTTATGAGCAATTGGTCTTGCCTTGTTTTTAAAGTTAAACATATCTGCCAACTATATGACCATCTTTATACAGGTCATGAATTCGAGAATAGTGTTGTGCTTCTATGGTAAAGTGAAAATTTGTGTGCTAAAAACATTACAAAGGTCACAGCTCTGAGTAAAGTGAAAATTCAGGTGATAAAAACACTAGAACAAACCAGATATGAAGCTACCGTTTAAGTGTCCAAGTAATGTGATGGTCATTAAACTTACTGTGGAGGTGGTCCACATTACTCAGGAAGGTTGGCTCTGGTTTGGGTGGATTTTGGTATTTAAGCAGAATTTCCAATCGCAATGGGGTTTGAAATGATCAAAGTTAATTATGTTCATGACTGGAGAACACTCATGAAACCATGATCAGTAGTTTGCATTGTAAATGAGGAAAGAAATTGTTGATGAACATTTCTTGAGGCTCCTGCATGAGAACAGTTCATAACCAAACTTGACAGAGTCATTCTGGTTAACAGTTGTCAATGACATAATGTTAAAATGCACCAAAATGCCTGGACTGCATGTTAAGAAAGGAAAACTTGGAGGTAGGGTTGTAAAAGGGTCAGAGATGGAGATGGAGATAGGTGTTGCTTCCCTCTCCTACATAGTATATCAAAAGTGAAAGTGGAGAAGAAAATTCCATTTCGGCATGCATTTCCTTCGCCCCCAAGCTTGACATATAGTCATTCTGGTTTGCTATCGTCAATGGCATACTGTTAAAATGCACCAAGATGTCTGGATTGTGTTTAAAAGGGAAAACTTGGCACTAGGGTTGTAAACGGGTCAGAGACTTAAATGGAAGTAGGTTTCTTGCTTATATGAAATATCAGAAACAGAAGTTGAAATGGAAATGCATATCTTTGCTTCTGCATCCATTTCTTATTTGGAAGTGAAAAACAGAAGTATTAATTCTGTTTTCCTCCCTCATGCGTATTGACACTTGCAAGTTGCTGGCAAGGTGAGGTGAAGCCCATTGCCAGTCAAATATAATTCATGCAGTGTGATGTCTGTTGAACTGAGGTGTGTGATTAACACATCTTGGTAGGGTAGTGTCCTTGTTGTTTTGTATCAGATTGGACAAAGGTAGAAGGAAGATCAGACCCCTAGCCCCCTTTATAAAAGTGTACCCTCCATCTAATCAAAGCATTGGTAGCTGAGCGACTTAGTTAAAGCTGAATTTTTAGTTGGCTCCTATGAAAAGGAAACATATAATTAATTCATAAATATTATAATAATATGTATCAGAAGGCCGATGCGGAAATGAGTGTTTCAAATTCTGTATCCAATTTGTTGCTGAAAGGTTCCAACTTGGAAACTCTTTGTATACTGAAAGAGAAGAACTATTTTTCTGCATTTCCATATCCATTTTTGAAATTTCAGAAATGGATCAGAAACCAGGAAGTCAGAGTGCCACTTACATCCCTACTTGGTGCAAGAGAGTCTTCTGACGATGGTATGTCGGTTGAAAGGCCATCATTGTCCAAAACATACGTATGATGTTCGAAAGGGTTGATTGTATACCATGTAAGAGCCAGACGGGTAAAGGATTCCCATATATTTAACCCTTTTGTCTAGGAAGATACTTGTCCATTGAGCCCATACATATAAATACAATGTGCCTGCATGTAGTAAATTATATTTACAACATCCAGACCAGTGTGAGATAAGTAACCTCAACAGTCTATGTATATATATTTCGTGTTAGAATATCCATGACATTTAACTGCTTGCAGGAAATGGATGTCGACCGTCAAAGAGCAAGAGAAGGATCGCTTGACCCCTGTGAGTACAACTTATCTGATATAGCCTTTCTGCACAAAATTTTGGTGCTGACCTGTAATTGTGTGGTTTATAATTTTCAATGATCAGATTGTAGAGGCATTGAGCACAAGTTACCTGGCTCCTGACTATTCTCAGGTATTTTGGTTAAGTTTGCTAAGACCCTGTTTTTTTTTTTTAAATATCAAATAGAGATTAGTCTGGTTAACACATCATTCATCGCTTACCACAGCCTAAGGCATTTGCTGAGATATCACTCAAGGACAGTGATCAGTTGGCTAATGGTTCCTTTCCTTTATGTATGCGACATCTATTTGAGAAGGTAAGAGTGCAATTAATAAATAATGTGACCATCTCTTCCCTATCTTTCTCAAGTCGACTAGCTGCTTTCTAGATATTGTTTTGTGAATTTTCCTTTATCTGGTTCTATACTTGAAGCATGGAGGGAGGATGCAACTGGGCCTTTTCCTTAAGGCACTTTCACTCTTTTGTACACTTTCCATGCCTTCACTCCCGAGAAATATAATGTTATACTATACATGTATTATGATCTTTCTGTAGCTTGGTTGACCATGTCTTATGGCTACACCAATAGGTGTTGTGGTGGGTGCTTATCCTTCATAGTTGATCATTTAAATTTCCCTTGGGAGTAGGAGTGGAAATAGGGAGCATGAGCACTTTTGGGAGTGAATCCTATTACTAAGCAGTAATCTTTTGGCAGGTCAGGGCCTTCAAGGGATATATTGAAGGATTAGGAGTGAGGTTGGGAAGTGATTGACCCTCTTGTGGTTCATGGGTTTAATGGTTTTGCACATTGAGAAGCTTTGTGTATATAATACTAGTAAATTTGGATTCTGCTTTAGTTTTGAAACAGTGGTTGCCTGAAACTGTACATACATTTTCCACAAGTGTGCCTATATGATATTATAGAGTGCTTGCTCAAGGTAAAAATATTTATTAAATTACATATTATGTCAAACTTCCCGAGCCAAAGGTAAACCAACACCTCATAAGCCCACCATGCCTATATGACTTTATAGGTCCTAGCCTACTAAGCGTTTACATAAGTTTTGAGCTTGATTATTATGAGCAACGATAAAACAATCACGCTTACTATTTCGAACTAAAGTTTTAATGCTCTAGATTCCAATTGCATCAACGGGAGGAAGTCCTAGGTCCGTCCACCACCAAAGTCCCATCATTGTCACTTGCCCAACACGCTTTGCACTTATGGCGAAGTGGTGGGGGAGGGTAACAAGGTTTTCCAATGGCGACGAAGTAGATGTAAGTTGGGGTGACGAGGGCTTCTTTGGGGCCTGGTATGAGGCCACAGTTGTTTGCACCATGTCTAGGGCCTGTTACTACTCTATTGTCTATGACCACCTCCTAGTCGATCACACTGATGGCAAAACTCCGGTGCCCTGCTCGCTCTAGGAGATCATAGCATTTGGGTACGCGCAACATTGCTCCCTTGCGTAGCAGGTTGTTTCCTCTGCACCAGCCTATAGAGGCCTGATAGGCTGGTGCAACATTGGGTGGTAGATGAGGGCGGTGGTGGTAGCTGAGCCAACATGGGGGAAGTGGGGGTTGCTATATGGTGTGCTTCTCTAGCTTGCGAGAGAAGATGAAGTTCGCGGCAAGGGACCTCTAAGGCTCCAGGGCAACCTGGAGTGGGTTGATTACGTATAGGTCCATCTTGACAGGAGTACGCAAGCGAGCCTCCTTTCCCTACCACCCCCCTAGGATTCATATTTTGTTCTTAATCCGACATCGGTTACTTTACAAAACTTCACCCTACTTCTACTGTACCTTCTTGAGCTTAGCGATTCGACTGTTTCTAGTTGGGTGAACATCATTTTTTGGCTGAGTTAACTTAATAATGCTCTAATGAGCTGAGCTTGAGCCCAATTCGAGCTGAGTTCCTTTCCCAGCGAGCCAAGCTCGAGCCCACAAAATGAGCTTAGGGCAGGCTCGGGCTCGAGCCCGGGCTCGAATAATCTTAGTTAAGTTTAGCTCGAGCGAGTTGTAGCTCAACTTAGCTCGGCTTGTGGTCGCCCCTAGTCGGAGCCAACAGATTGGTGGCAGCTCGACAATATCTTAGTAGTAAATCATTCTTCGATGAATCTCCTTTTAGGTAAGGTGATACGTTTCTACTTCTCCTTTAATATAAGATTTGTAGTTCCTACTAGTGAGTAGGAGGCATCAATTTAGGGGCTCGAGCTCGAGCTCGAATATTCTTAGTTAAGCTTAGCTCGAGCGAGTTGTAGCTCAACTTAGCTCGGCTTGTGGTCGCCCCTAGTTGGAGCCAACAAATTGGTGGCAGGTTCACTTTACAAAAGCTTCACTCTACTGCACCTTCTTGAGCTTAGCGATTCAACTGTTTCTAGTTGGGTGAACATAGGTTATTGGTTGAGTTAACTTAATAGTGCTCTAACGAGCTAAGCTCGAGCCCAATTCGAGTTGAGTTCCTTTCCCAGCGAGCCAAGCTCGAGCCCACAAAATGAGCTTGGGGCAGGCTCGGGCTCGAGGTCGAGGTCGAGCTTGAATAATTTTAGTTAAGTTTAGCTCGAGCGAGTTGTAGCTCAACTTAATTCGGCTTGTGGCCGCCCCTAGTTGGAGCCAACAAATTGGTGGCAGCTCGACAATATCTTAGTAACAAATCATTCTTCGATGAATCTCCTTTCAAATAAGGTGATACGTTTCTACTTCTCCTTTAATATAAGATTTGTAGTTTCTAGTAGTGAGTAGGAGGCATCAATTTAGGGGCAGCTCGACTATATCTCAACAACAACTCAAACTTTGAAGAATCTCCTTTCTGGTAAGGTGATACATTCTTACTCCTCCTTAAGTTTCTAACTTTAACATAGAAAAAGCTTTGCAGGTTTTAGTAAGTAGTTGGAGGCATCAAATCAAGGATAGCTCGACAACATCTCAGTAGCAACTCAGACTTTGGTAAATCTCCTTTTAGGTAAGGTGATACATTCTTACTCCTCATTAGGTTTCTAACTTTGACATAAAAAAGATTTTTAGGTTTTAGTAAGTAGTTGGAGGCATCAAATTAGGGGCAGCTCGAGAATGTCTTAGCAACAACATAAACCTTGATGAGCCTCCTTTTAGGTATGGTGATACATTGTTGCTCCTTTGGTTTCTAACTTTAGCATAGTTGGGCCATTAAATTGGGGGCAGCTCGACAAAATCTCAATAGTAACTTGGACTTCGATGAATTTCCTCCTTTCAAGTAAGGTGATACATTTTTACTCCTTTGGTTGAATTTTTCATTAGTTATAAGACCAAGGAATTATGTTATTAATTTAGATGTTAATTTTTTTAATAATCTAGAATGGTTAGAGTATTTGATTCAAATTTAAACAAAAAAGTAGACTAATAGTTTTACAATATGGGGAATTAATATTGTGGGCCTAGCATATATAATGCATAAAAGGTTGATTGTGTTTTTACGTACGATATGCATAAGTTTACCATATTAAAATTGTAATTCTCATGTCTTTACATGATAGGACTACAGTGACGATAAATGGCATATGCATGAGAGTTAAGACTTGTAGTTTTGCATAGGATATCTACATTTCTGCTCTTTTTAGCATAACATTTGTAGCCCTGGTAGTAAGTAGGAGGCATCAATTTGGGAGTAGCTCGATAATATCTCTACAGCAACTCAGATTTCAAAGAATCTCCTTTTAAGTAAAGTGATACATTCTTAGCCCTCCTTAGGTTTTCAACTTTAGTAAGTAGTTGGGGGCATCAAATCGGTAGCAATTCGATAATATCTTAGTATCTACCCTGACTTCGATGAATCTCCTTTCAGATGAGGTGACACAATCATGTTCCTTTGATTTCTTTCTATCTTTAACATAGATACGATTTGCATTTTTTAGGAAGTGGTTGGGCCTTTAAATTTGGACAGCTCAGCAAAATCTCGATAGCAACTCGGACTTAGATGAATCTCCTCCTTTCAGGTAGGGTGATACATTTTTACTCCTTTGGTTTTGAGTTTCTTATTAGTTATAAGACCAAGAAATTGCCTTATCAATTTAATAGACTAGAATGGATAGTTTGTTTGATTCAAATTTAAATGAAAAAGTACGCTGGTAGTTTAGCAATATAGGGAATTAATATTGTAGGCCTAGAATACATAATGCATAAGTTTGCCACATTAAAATTGTACTTCTCATGTCTTTACATTCTAGGATTGCTAATGTAAAATGACATACACATACAAGTTGAGAATCAACAAGATTCAGAGAAAGTCCTGAGAAAATTGAGCCACATAAAGAACTGCTTAATAAATGTTATCATTCTGAAAGAATGATGGCCTTGAAATGATGAACACTGGATCTTATGTTATTCGAATACTCTTATTATAGAACCCTCTTGAAGCCATAATTAGTTTAGTTTGCAGTATTGGCCATATTGTATGAGTAGACTCTTTATGATTTCTCGAGGGTGAGGCACTAGTGTTTCTCGTTATAGGTAAGGAGGAAATTTGTGGTTCTTGGTAAGTAATTGCCGGTCGGGACTATGCAATGAGTTTGCACATTAAGTCTTGCCGATCGATTGATTTACGATAGAAGTTATACCACATTAGTTGACTCTTGTATGTGTTTTCTCGATGTATCCTAGTATGCGGTCTTATAAGAAAATAGGGCACAATTGACCGAATAAAGCCAATGTGTTCTTAAGTTTGTGTTTGCTAAGCAATATTATAATTTCAATAAATAAATACGTAGATGAGTCGACTAAAAGTGAAATGTATGATTTTACAATGACCTAAAGTGAAGTAAATGATTGTTTTTATTGTTGATTGATAAGTTGAATTCTTGAGAATACCTAGATGAGATAAGAAAAGAAAGAGATTAAGAGAGGAAGGAAAGATTAAGGGTAGGGGATTGTTTTGAATGTTTTAGTTTATTATGTTTGAAAATGAAAAATAAAGTACATTTGAGGTAATGGATAATCATGCAAGGTGCCTTTTGATGAGGTCTAAGTAACTCTTTAACTAAAATTATAATACAAGAGTAGAGTGATAGTTTAACAATGTAGGTAATTGATATTCTAAGTTTAACAATGTTGGCAATTGATATTCTAATCTGAAATACAATAGCCTCATTTTGTAACTAAGCCCTCTACAATCTTTCTTAGGGAGGAGAAGCATTAAATAACTTTAACCTAGACAAGATTTGTAGTTATTAGTACATTCTTACTCCTTTTAGGTAAGGTGATACATTCTTACTCATTAGGTTTCTAATTTGACATTGAAAATATTTCAAGTAGTTGGAGGCATCAAATTGGGGGCAACTCGACAATATCTCAACAACAACTTAGACTTTGATGAGTCTCCTTTCAAGTAAGGTGATACATTCCTACTCTTTTGGTGTCTAACTTTGACATAGTTTGGCCCATTAAATTGGGGGCAGCTAGGCAAAATCTCAACAGTAACTCAGACTTCGATGAATCTCCTCCTTTTAGATAAGGTGATACATTTTTGCTCCTTTGGTTTTGAGTTTTTGATTAGTTATAAGACCAAGGAATTATCTTATCAATTTAGATGTTAATTTTTTAATAAACTATAATAGTTAGAGTGTTTGTTTCAAATTTAAACGAAAAAGTAGAGTACAGCTTAACAATGTGGGAAATTAATATTGTGGATCTAGCATATATAATGCATATAAGGTTGATTGTGTTTTGCATAGGATATATATAAGTTTACCATATTAAAATTATAATTCTCATGTCTTTACACGCTAGGACTATAACGACGGTAAATGGCATATGCATGGGAGTTAAGATTTGTAGTTTTGCATAGGATATCTACATTTATGCTCTTTTTAGCATAAGATCTGTAGTCCTAGTAGTAAGTATGAGGCATCAATTTGGGGGGAGCTCGACAATATCTCAACAACAACTCATACTTCGAAGAATCTCCTTTCTGGTAAGGTGATACATTCTTACTCCTCCTCAGGTTTATAACTTTAGTTAGTAGTTGGAGGCTTTAAATCGGGGGCTACTCGACAATATCTCAGTATCAACTCTGACTTCAATGAATCTCCTTTCAGGTAAGGTGACACATTGTTGTGCCCTTGGTTTCTTTAACATAGATAAGATTTGCATGTTTTAGGAAGTAGTTGGGCCATTAAATTGGGGGCAGCTCGGCAAAATCTCAGTAGTAACTTGGACTTTGATGAATCTCTTCCTTTTTGGTAAGGTGATGCATTTTTTCATCTTTGGTTTTGAGTTTTTGATTAGTTATGAGACCAAAGAATTATCTTATCAATTTAATAGACTAGAATGGGTAGTTTGTTTGATTCAAATTTAAACGAAAAAGTATATTGATAGTTTAGCAATATAGGGAATTAATATTGTGGGCCTAGAATATATAATGCATAAGTTTGCCATATTAAAATTATTCTTTTCATGTCTTTACATTCTAGGACTGGTGACGTTAAATGGCATACATATTCGAGTTAAGAATTAACAAGATGTAGAGAAAGTCCTGAGCAAACTGAGCCACATAAAGAAGTGCTTAATAAATGTTATCCTTCTGAAAGAATGATTGCCTTGAAATGATGAACACTGGATCTCATGTTATTCGAATACTCTTATTATGGAAACCTTTTGAAGCCATAATTAACTTACTTCATAGTATTCACACTGTATGAGTAGACTCTTTATGATTTCTCGAGGGTAAAGCACTAGTGTTTCTAGTTATAGGCAAAGAGGAGATTGGTGGTTCTTAGGAAGCAATTGCCAGTTGGGACTGTGCACTAAGTTTGCACCTTAAGTTTGCTGATCGATCGATTTACAATAGAAGTTATACCACATTAGTTGACTCTTGTATGTGTTTTCTCGATGTATCATAGTATGCGGTCTTATAAGAAAATAGGGTACAAATCTCCGAGTAGAGCCAATGCGTTCTTAAGTTTATGTTTGCTAAGTAATATCATAATTTAAATAAATAAATACCTAGATAAGTCGACTAAAAATGAAATGTATGATTTTACAATGACCTAAAGCGAACTATATGATTTTTTTTATTGTTGATCGAGAAGTTGAATTCATTAGAATATCTGGATGAGACAAGGACAGAAAGAGATTAGGAGAGGAAGGAAAGATTAAGGAAATAGGATTGTATTGATTGTTTAAGTAAGCTTATTATGTTTGAAAATGAAAAACAAAGTACATTTGAGGTAATGGATGATGCCAGGTGCCTTTTGATGAGGTATGAGTAACTCTTTGATAAAATTATAATACAATAGTAGAGTGATAGTTTAACAATGTAGGTAATTGATATTCTAAGTTTAACAACGTTGACAATTGATATTCTAAATATAGAATACAGTAGCCTCATTTTGTAACTAATCCCTCTATAATCTTTCTTAGGGAGGAGAAGCATCAAATAACTTTAACCTATGTACGATTTATAGTTCTTAGTACAAAGTTGGAGGCATCAAATCCAGGAAAACTTAATAATATCTCAACAATAGCTTGGACTTCGAAAAAATCTTCAACCAGGAAAGGTGATACATTCATACTTCTCTTTCGATTTCTAACTTTACCATTAGGTTTAAAGTTCCAAGTAAGTAGAAGGCCTCAAATTGGGGGTAATTTGGCACTATCTTTGCATCAACTCGAACTTCAATGAATCTCCATTTAAGTATGGTAATACATGCCTTCTCCTCTTTTGGTTTCTATTTTTAACATATGTAGGATTTGCAGTTTTTAGAAGGTAGCTGGAGGCATCAAAGTGGGGGGTAGCTCAACAATATCTTAGCAGCAGTTCGGATTTTGATGTATCTCCTTTTTGGGAAGGTAATATGTTCTTGCTTCTCCTTTGGTTTCTAACTTTTACCTACGATTGTAGTTCCTAGTAAATTGGTGGCATAAAATGGGAGGCGGGTCGACAATATCTTAGCAGTAACTTGGACTTGGATGAATCTCCTATCAGGTAAGGTGATACATTCATGCTCCTCTTTTGGTTTCCAACTTGAACATATGATTTGTAGTTCTTAGTAAGTAGAAGGCCGCAAATGGGGCAATTCGACAGTATCTCAAAAGCAACTTTGATTTTGATGAATATCATTTCAGTTAAAGTGATACATTCCTACTCCTTATTCAGCTTCTAACTTTAACATAATAACATTCGTAGTTCCTAGCTAGTAAGAGCAATCAAACTAGAGGCAACTCGATAGTATCTCAGCAGCAACTCAGACTTCGATGAATCTCCTCTAAGGAAAGGTGATATTACTCCTCCTTTGGTTTCTTTAACTTTACTGTAAGATTTATAGCTCCTAGTAAGTAGATGACATCATATTTGGGGCAGCTCAACAATATCTCAATAACAACTGGAACTTCGATGAATCTCCTTTCATGCAAGGTCTTAGATTCCTACTTCTCCTTTACTTTCTAACTGAAAAAGATAATATTTGTAGTCTTTAATAATTTGTTGGAGCCATAGGGGGCAACTCAAGAATATCTTAGCAGCAATTTGGAGTTCGATGAATCTTCTTTCAAGTAAGGTTTGCTGACTCGTGGTTCCGGATCGGATCAGGTTCGGCCATATACGAGTCGGACTCGATTTGACTCAGGCCGACTCGTACGAGTCGGGCCGATTCAAGTCAATGCAAGCTAGTTATTTTGACAAATCTCTTTTTTTTTTTTTGAATTGTTATCTTATTATAAACATCATACTTCACATTGATCGTTACCGTGAATGATTATAAGTCACATTTAAGAAAAATACTCCAATTGATTAGATTTGCATTTGTAAAAAAATAGGACCCTAATTGAGAGGAATTTAGTCTAGGGATCTTAGTTTGCAAAAGGAAAATGGTATACTACATATCATAGAAAGTTAGAAACGTCAAATCTCAATTAACAAAATAAAGTACACCTAGACTAAAGAGAGTGGTTCACACTTTATCGAGTTGGATCGCACCGACTTGAGCCGAACCGTAATTGACTCGCACTGGACGCAGCGACTCGTGTTCGTATCGTGTGATCCGGCACGAGTTAGTCCGATACGATGCGAGACAGCTCGATCCGGTAGCGTCCCAGCCCGACTCATACGATCCACCCGTACCAGCGACTCGGGATTGTCTAGATATGAATCGACTCGTACGAGTCTGCCCGATCTGGTAAACAAATCTGCCAACTGTATGACCATCTTTATGCAGCTCATGAATTCAAGCATATTGGTGTGCTTTCATGGTAAAGTCCTAGCTCGACAATATCTTAGCAGCAGTTCGGATTTTGATGTTTCTCCTTTTAGGTAAGGTGATATGTTCTTGCTTCTCCTTTGGTATCTAACTTTAACATAAGATTGTAGTCCCTAGTAAATTGGAGGCCTCAAATCGAGGCGGGTCGGCAATATCATAGCGACAACTCGGACTTGGATGAATCTCCTATCGTATAAGGTTGATATATTCATGCTCCTTTGTTTTCAAACTTGAACACATGATTTGTAGTTCCTAGTAAGTAGAAGGCATCAATTGGGACAATTCGACAATATCTCAGTAGCAAATTTGATTTTGATGAATATCATTTCAGGCAAAGTGATACATTCCTACTTCTTATTTGACTTCTAAATTTAACATAATAAGATTCGTAGTTCCTAGTTAGTAAGAGGCATCAAGTTAGAGGCAACTCGATAATATCTCAGTAGCAACTCAGGTTTCCATGAATCTCCTCTCAGGAAGGGTGATATTGCTCCTCCTTTGATTTCTTTAACTTTATCGTAACATTTGTAGTTCCTAGTAAGTAGAAGACATCATATTTAGGGCAGCTTAATAATATCTCAATAACAACTTGAACTTTGATTAATCTCCTTTCATGCAAGGTCTTAGATTCCTACTTCTCCTTTACTTTCTAACTCAAATAGATCATATTTGTAGTTTTTAATAATTATTTGGAGCCATAAGGGGCAACTCAAGAATATCTTAGCAGTAAATTGGAGTTCGATGAATCCACTTTCAAGCAAGGTTTGTTGACTCGTAGATCCGGATCGGATCGGGTTCGGCCAGATACGAGTCGGACTCGACCCGGCTCGGGCCGACTCGCACGAGTCGGGCCGATCCAAGTCAATGCAGGGTAGTTATTTTTAGGAAATATCTTTTTTTTTTAATTATTATCTAATTATAAACCTCGTACTTCACGTCCATCATTACAGTGAATGATTATAAGTCACGTTTAAGAAAAATACTCCAATTTAATAGATTTAAATTTGGAAAGAAATTAGTCCAGGATCCTAATTAAGGGGAATTTAGTCTACGTATCTTAGTTTGCAAAAGGAAAATGGTGAAACGTCAAATCTCAACTAACAAACAAAGTACACCTAGACTAAAGAGAGTGCATCACACTTTATCGAGTTAGATCGCACCGACTCGAGCCGAACCGTAATTAGCTCGCACCGTATCGTAGCGACCCGTGTTCGTATCGTGCGATCTGGCACGAGTTAGTCCGATATGATGTGAGACAGCTCGATCCGGAAGCGTCCTAGCCCAACTCATACGATCCACCCGTACCTGCGACTCGGGACTGTCCAAATACGAGTTGACTCGTACGAGTCGGCCCGATCTGGTACGGGTGGTACGAGTGATACATTCATGCTCCTTCTTTGGTTTCTAACTTTAACATAAAAGATTTGCAATTTTTAGTAAATAGTTGGTGGCATTAAAAAGTGGGTAACTTAACAATCAATATCTAAGCAGCAGCTCATATTTTGATGATTCTCCTTTCAGGTAATACATTCATGCTCTACTTTTGATTTCTAACTTTAACAATGCTGTTATGAGTAATTGGTCTTGCCTTGTTTTTAAAGTTAAACAGATCTGCCAACTGTATGACCATCTTTATGCAACTTATGAATTAGAGCATATTGGTGTGCTTCTATGGTAAAGTGGGGGGTAGCTCGACAATATCTTAGCAGCAATTCGGATTTTGATGTATCCCCTTTAAGGTAAGGTGATATGTTCTTGCTTCTCCTTTGGTTTCTAACTATAACATAAGATTATAGTTCCTAGTAAATCAAAGGCCTCAAATAGAGGCGGGTCGACAATATTTTAGTGACCAATGGGACTCAATCCGACTCGGGCCGACACGCATGAGTCGGGCCGATTCAAGTCAATCCAGGGTACTTTTTTTTTGACAAATCTCTGTTTTTTTTTTAATTGTTTTCTAATTATAAACATCATACTTTACGTCGATCATTGCCTTCAATGATTATAAGTCACATTTACGATAAATACTGCAATTTAATATATTTAAATTTGTAAAAGAATTAGTCTAGGATCCAAATTGAGATGAACTTAGTCTTGGGATCTTAGTTTGCCAAAAAAAATGGTATACCACATATCGTAGAAAGTTAGAAACGTCGAATCTCAATTGAGAGGAATTTTGTCTAGGATCCTAATTGAGAGGAATTTTGTCTAGGGATCTTAGTTTGCCAAACAAAATGGTATACCACATATCATAAAAAGTTAGAAACGTCAAATCTTAATTAACAAAACAAAGTACACTTATACTAAAGAGAGTGGATCACACTTTATCGAGTTGGATCGCACCGACTCGAGCCGAACTGTAACTGGCTCGCATCGGATCGAAGTGACCTGTGTTCGTATCGTGCGATCCAACACGAGTTAGTCTGATACGATGCAAGATAGCTCGATCCGGAAGTGTCCCAGCCCGACTGATACGATCCACCCGTACCAGCGACTCGGGACTGTCCAGATACGAGTCGACTCGTATGAGTCGGCCCGATCTGGTACGATATGTCAAACCTTGCTTTCATCTAAAATGATACATTCTTGCTCCTGCTTTGGTTTCTAACTTTAACATAAACGATTTGCAATTTGTAGTAAATAGTTGGTGGCATAAAAAAGGGGGTAACTTGACAATCAATATCTAAGTAGCGACTCATATTTTGATGATTCTCCTTTCAGGTAATACATTCTTGCTCTACTTTTGAATTCTAACTTTAACAATGCTGTTATGAGAAATTGTTCTTGCCTTGTTTTTAAAGTTAAACTGATCTGCCAACTGTATGACCATCTTTATGTTGCTCATGAATTCAAGCATATTGGTGTGCTTCTATAGTAAGGTGATATGTTCTTGCTTATCATTTGGTTTCTAACTTTAACTTAAGATTGTAGTTCCTAGTAAATTGGAGGCATCAAATGGAGGCGGGTCGACAATATCTTAGTGACAACTCGGACTTGGATGAATCTCCTATCATGTGAGGTGATATATTCATGCTCCTTCTTTGGTTTCCAACTTGAACATATGATTTGTGGTTCCTAGTAAGCAGACGGCCTCAATTGGGAGAATTCGACAATATCTCAGTAGCCACTTTGATTTTGATGAATATCATTTCAAGTAAAATGATAAAATCCTACTCCTTATTCAGCTTCTAACTTTAACATAATAAGATTCGTAGCTCCAAGTTAGTTTGAGGCATCAAATTGGAGGCAACTCGATAATATCTCGGCTGCAACTCAGACTTCGATGAATCTCCTCTCAAAAAAGGTAATATTGCTCCTCCTTTGGTTTCTTTAACTTTACTTTAAGATTTGTAGTTCCTAGTAAGTAGAAGACATCATATTTGGGGCAGCTCAACAATATCTCAATAACAACTCGAACTTCGATGAATCTCCTTTCATATAAGGTCTTAGATTCCTACTTCTTTACTTTCTAACTCAAATAGATAATATTTATAGTCTTTAATAATTGGTTGGAGCCATAGGGGGCAACTCAAGAATATCTTAGCAACAAATTGGAGTTCGATGAATCTACTTTCAAGTAAGGTTTGTTGACTCGTGGATCCGGATCGGATCGGATTTGGCCAGATACAAGTTAGACTAAATTTAACTCGGGCCGACTCGCACGAATTGGGCCGATTCAAGTCAATGCAAGCTAGTTTTTTTGACAAATCTCTTCTTTTTTTTAAAATTATTATCTAATTATAAACATCATACTTCACGTCCATCCTTACCGTGAATGATTGCAAGTCACATTTAAGAAAAATACTCCAATTTAATCGATTTAAATTTGTAAACAAATAAGTTTAAGATCCTAATTGAGAGAAATTTAATCTAAGGATCTTAGTTTGCCAAAAAAGGATAGTATACCACATATCATAGAAAGTTAGAAACGCCAAATCTCAATTAACAAAGCAAAGTACACTTAGACTAAGAGAGTGAATCACACTTTATTTAGTTGGATCGCACCGACTCGAGGCAAACGATCACTGGCTCGCTCTGGATCGCAGCGACTCGTGTTCGTATCGTGCAATCCGACATAAGTTAGTCCGATACGATGCAAGATAACTTGATCCCGAAGCGTCCCAGTCCGACTCATACGATCCACCCATACCTGCGACTCAGGACTGTCTAGATATGAGTCGACTCGTATGAGCCAGCCTGATTTGGTACTATACGACAAACCTTGCTTTCTACTAAGGTGTTACATTCCTGCTCCTCCTTTGGTTTGTAACTTTAACATAAAAGATCTACAATTTATAGTAAATAGTTGGTGGCATCAAAACGGGGGTAACTTGACAATCAATATCTAAGTAGCTGCTCATATTTTGATGATTCCCCTTTCAGGTAATACATTCTTGCTCTACTTTTGATTTGTAACTTTAACAATGCTGTTATGAGCAATTGGACTTGCCTTATTTTTAAAGTTAAATAGATCTGCCAACTGTATGACCATCTTTATGCAGCTCATGAATTCGAGGATATTGGTGTGCTTCCATGGTAAAGTGGGGGGTAGCTCGACAATATCTTTGCAGCAGATCGGATTTTGATGTATCTCCTTTAAGGTAAGGTGATATGTTCTTGCTTCTCCTTTGGTTTCTAACTTTAACATAAGATTGTAGTTCCTAGTAAATTAGAGGCCTCAAATGGAGGCGGGTCGACAATATCTTAGCGACCACTCGGTCTTGGATGAATCTCCTATCATGTAAGGTGATATATTCATACTCCTTCGTTGGTTTCCAACTTGAACATATGATTTGTAGTTCCTAGTAAGTAGAAGGCCTCAATTGGGACAATTCGACAATATCTCAGTAGCAACATTGATTTTGATGTATATTATTTCAGGTAAAGTGATACATTCCTAATCCTTATTCGGCTTCTAACTTTAACATAATAAGATTCGTAGTTCCTAGTTAGTTAGAGGCATCAAATTGGAGGCAACTCGATAATATCTCGGCTGCAACTCAGACTTCGATGAATCTCCTCTCAAAAAAGGTAATATTGCTCCTCCTTTGGTTTCTTTAACTTTACTTTAAGATTTGTAGTTCCTAGTAAGTAGAAGACATCATATTTGGGGCAGCTCAACAATATCTCAATAACAGTTCGAACTTCAATGAATCTCCTTTCATGCAAAGTCTTAGATTCCTACTTCTCCTTTACTTTCTAACTCAAACATATAATATTTGTAGTCTTTAATAATTAGTTGGAGCCATAAGGGGCAACTCAAGAATATCTTAGCAGCAAATTGGAGTTTGGTGTATCTACTTTCAAGTAAGGTTTGCCGACTCGTAGATCTGCATCGGATCGGGCTCGGCCAGATACGAGTCGGGCTCGATCTGACTCAGGCCGACTCGCACGAGTCTGCCCGATTCAGGTCAATGCATGGTATTTTTTTTTGACAAATCTCTTTTTTCTTGTTTTGAATTGTTATCTAATTATAAACATCATACTTCACGTCCATCGTTACCGTAAATGTTTATAAGTCACATTAAACAAAAATAGTACAATTTAATAGATTTAAATTTGTAAAAAAATTAGTCTAGGATCCTAATTTAGATGAATTTTGTCTAGGGATCTTAGTTTGCAAAAAAAAATGGTACACCACATGTCATAGAAAGTTAGAAACTCCAAATCTCAAATAACAAAACAAAGTACACCTCAACTACAGAGAGTGGATCACACTTTATCGAGTTGGATCGCACCGACTCATGGCGAACCGTAACTGGCTTGCACCGGATCGCAGCGACTCGTGTTCGTATCGTGTGATATGGTACGAGTTAGTCCGATAGGATGTGAGACAGCTCGATCTGGAAGCATCCCAGCCCGACTTATATGATCCACCTATACTAGCTACTCGGGACTGTCTGGATATGAGTCGACTCATACGAGTTGGCCCGATCTGGTACGATACGGCAAACCTTGCTTTCAACTAAGGTGATACATTCCTGCTTCTCCTTTGGTTTCTAACTTTAACATTAAAAATTTGCAATTTTTAGTAAATAGTTGGTGGCATCAAAAAGGGGGAAATTTGACAATCAATATCTAAGCAACAACTCATATTTTGATGATTCTCCTTTCAGGTAATACATTCTTGCTCCACTTTTGATTTCTAACTTTAACAATGCTGTTATGAGCAATTGGTCTTGCCTTGTTTTTAAAGTTCAACAGATCTGTCAACTGTATGACCATCTGTATGCAGCTCATGAATTCGAGCATATTGGTGTGCTTCTATAGTAAAGTGGTGGGTAGCTCGGCAATATCTTCGCAGTAGTTCGGATTTTGATGTATCTTCTTTTAGGTAAGGTGATATGTTCTTGCTTCTCCTTTGGTTTCTAACTTTAACATAAGATTGTAGTTCCTAGTAAATTAGAGGCCTCAAATGGAGGCGGGTCGACAATATCTTAGCGACCACTCGGTCTTGGATGAATCTCCTATCATGTAAGGTGATATATTCATACTCCTTCGTTGGTTTCCAACTTGAACATATGATTTGTAGTTCCTAGTAAGTAGAAGGCCTCAATTGGGACAATTCGACAATATCTCAGTAGCAACATTGATTTTGATGTATATTATTTCAGGTAAAGTGATACATTCCTAATCCTTATTCGGCTTCTAACTTTAACATAAAAAGATTCGTAGTTGCCAGTTAGTAAGAGGCATCAAACTAGAGGCAACTTGATGATATCTCAGCAACAACTCAGACTTCGATGAATCTCCTCTTAGGAAAGGTGATATTGCTCCTCATTTGGTTTCTTTAACTTTACTGTAAGATTTGTAGTTCCTAGTAAGTAGAAGACGTCATATTTGGGGCAGCTCAACAATATCTCAATAACAACTCGAACTTCGATGAATCTCCTTTCATGCAAGGTCTTAGATTCCTACTTCTCTTTTACTTTCTAACTCAAACATATAATATTTGTAGTCTTTAATAATTAGTTGGAGCTATAGGGGGCGACTTAAGAATATCTTAGCAGCAAATTAGAGTTTGATGAATCTACTTTCAAGTAATGTTTGCCAACTCGTGGATCCGGATCACATTGGATTGGGTTCGGCCAGATACGAGGTGGACTTGATCCGACTCGGATAGTCGGGCCGATTCAAGTCAATGCAGGGTAGTTTTTTTGACAAATCTCTTTTTTTTTTTGAATTGTTATCTAATTATAAGCATCATACTTCACGTCCATCGTTGCCGTGAATGAGTATAAGTCACTTTTAAGAAAAATACTCCAATTTAATAGATTTGAATTTATAAAAAAATTAGTCTAGGATCTTAACTGAGAGGAACTTAGTCTACGGATCTTAGTTTGCAAAAGGAAAATGATATACCACATATCATGGAAAGGTAGAAACGTTAAATCTCAATTAACAAAACAAGGTACACCTAGACTAAAGAGAGTGCATCACACTTTATTGAGTTGGATCGCACCGACTCGAGCCGAACCGTAACTGGCTCGCACTGGATCGCAGCGACTCATGTTCACATCGTGCGATCTGGAAAGAGTTAGTCCGATACGATGCGAGGCAGCTCGATCCGGAAGTGTCCCAGCCCAACTCGTACGATCCACCCGTACCAGCGACTCGTGGCTGTCCAGATACGAGTCGACTTGTACGAGTCGATCCGATCTGGTACGATACGGCAAATCTTGCTTTCAACTAAGGTTATACATTCCTGCTCCTACTTTGTTTTCTAACTTTAACATAAAAAATTTGCATTTTTTAAAAAATAAATGGTGGCATCAAAAAGGGGGAAACTTGACAATCAATATCTTAGCAGCAGCTCATATTTTGATGCTTCTCCTTTCAGGTAATACATTCTTGCTCCACTTTTGATTTATAACTTTAACAATGCTGTTATGAGCAATTGGTCTTGCCTTGTTTTTAAAGTTAAACAGATCTATCAACTGTATGACCATCTGTATGTAGCTCATGAATTCGAGCATATTGGTGTGCTTCTATAGTAAAGTGGTGGGTAGCTCGGCAATATCTTCGCAGCAGTTCGGATTTTGATGTATCTTCTTTTAGGTAAGGTGATATGTTCTTGCTTCTCCTTTGGTTTCTAACTTTAACATAAGATTGTAGTTCCTAGTAAATTGGAGGCATCAAATGGAGGCGGGTCGACAATATCTTAGCGACAACTCGGACTTAGATGAATCTCCTATCATGTAAGGTGATATATTTATGCTGCTTCTTTGGTTTCCAACTTGAACATATGATTTGTAGTTCCTAGTAAGTAGAAGGCCTCAATTGGGACAATTTGACAATCTCTCAGTAGCAACTTTGATTTTGATGAATATCATTTCAGGTAAAATGACACATTCAGACTCCTTATTCGGCTTCTAACTTTAACATAATAAGATTCGTAGTTCCTAGTTATTAAGAGGCATCAAATTGGAGGCAACTCGATAATATCTCAACAACAACTCAGACTTCGATGAATCTCCTCTTAGGAAAGGTGATATTGCTCCTCATTTGGTTTCTTTAACTTTACTGTAAGATTTGTAGTTCCTAGTAAGTAGAAGACGTCATATTTGGGGCAGCTCAACAATATCTCAATAACAACTCGAACTTCGATGAATCTCCTTTCATGCAAGGTCTTAGATTCCTACTTCTCTTTTACTTTCTAACTCAAACATATAATATTTGTAGTCTTTAATAATTAGTTGGAGCTATAGGGGGCGACTTAAGAATATCTTAGCAGCAAATTAGAGTTTGATGAATCTACTTTCAAGTAATGTTTGCCAACTCGTGGATCCGGGTAGGACGGGTTCGGCCAGGTACGAGTCGACTCGATCCGACTCGGGCCGACTCGCATGAGTTGGGCCGATTCAAGTCAATATAGGCTAGTTTTTTTTGACAAATCCTTTTTTTTTTTTAATTGTTATCTAATTATAAACATTATACTTTACGTCCATCCTTACTATGAATGATTATAAGTCACATTTAAGAAAAATACTCCAATTTAATATATTTAAATTTGTAAAAAAAATTGTCCAATATCCTAATTAGGAGGAATTTAGTCTAGGGTTCTTAGTTTGCCAAAAAAAATGGTATACCACATATCATGGAAAGTTAGAAACACCAAATCTCAATTAACAAAACATAGTACACTTAGAATAAAGAGAGTGATTCACACTTTATCGAGTTGGATCGCACCGACTCGAGGCGAACTATAACTGGCTTGCATCGGATCGCAGCGCCTCGTGTTCGTATCGTGCGATCTGGCACGAGTTAGTCCGATAGGATGCGAGACAACTCTATCCGGAAGCGTCCCAGTCCGACTCATACGATCCACCCGTACCAACGACTCAGGATTGTCCAGATACGGGTCAACTCGTACGAGTCGGCCCAATCTGGTATGATACGGCAAACCTTGCTTTGTACTAAGGTGATACATTCTTGCTCCTTTGATTTCTAACTTTAACATTGCTGTTATGAGTAATTGGTTTTGCCATGTTTTTAAAGTTAAACAGATCTGCCAACTGTATGACCATCTTTATGCAGCTCATGAATTCGAGCATATTGGTGTGCTTCTTTGGTAAGGTGATATGTTCTTGCTTCTCCTTTGATTTCTAACTTTAACAAAAGATTACAGTTCCTAGTAAATTGAAGGCATGAAATGGAGGCGAGTTGACAATATCTTAGCGACAACCAGGACTTAGTTGAACCTCCTATCAGGTAAGGTGATATATTCATACTCCTTCTTTGGTTTCCAACTTGAACATACGATTTGTAGTTCCTAGTAAGTAGAAGGCCTCAATTGGGACAATTCGACAATATCTCAGTAGCAACTTTGATTTTGATGAATATCATTTCAGGTAAAGTGATACATTCCTAATCCTTATTCGGCTTCTAACTTTAACATAAAAAGATTCGTAGTTGCTAGTTAGTAAGAGACATCAAACTGGAGGCAACTCGATAATATCTCAGCAGCAACTCAGACTTCTATGAAGCTCCTCTCAGGAAAGGTGATATTGCTCCTGCTTTGGTTTCTTTAACTTTACCGTAAGATTTGTAGTTCCTAATAACTAGACGACATCATATTTGGGGCAGCTTAACAATGTCTCAATAACAACTCGAACTTCTTTGAATCTCCTTTCATGTAAGGTCTTAGATTCCTACTTCTCCTTTACTTTCTAACTCAAATAGATAATATTTGTAGTCTTTAATAATTAGTTGGAGCCATAGGGGGCAACTCAAGAATATGTTAGCAGCAAATTGGAGTTCGATGAATCTACTTTCAAGTATGGTTTGTCGACTCGTGGACCCAGATCGGATCGGATCGGATTTGGCTAGATACGAGTCGAACTCGATCCGACTTAGGCCGCGTGCACGAGTCGGGCTGATTCAAGTCAATGCAGGATTTTTTTTTTTTTGATCTTTTTTTTTTTAATTGTTTTCTAATTATAAACATCATACTTCACGTCCATCATTACCCTGAATGATTATAAGTCACATTTAAGAAAAATACTAAATTTAATAGATTTAAATTTGTAAAATAATTAGTCTAGGATCCTAATTGAGAGGAATTTAGTTTAGGGATCTTAGTTTGAAAAAAAAATTGTATACCACATATAATAGAAAGTTGGAAACGTTAAATCTTAATTAACAAAACAAAGTACCCCTAGACTAAAGAGAGTGGATCACAATCAAGTTGGATCGTACCGACTCGAGCCGAACCGTAATTGGCTCGCAGCGGATCGCAGTGACTCGTGTTTGTATCGTACGATCCGACACGAGTTAGTCCGATACGATGTGAGACTTCTCGATCCGGAAGCATCCCAGCCCGACTCATACGATCCACCCGTACCAACAACTCGGGACTGTCCAGATACAAGTCGGCTCGTACGAGTCGGCCCGATCTGGTACGTTATGGCAAACCTTACTTTCAACTAAGGTGATACATTCCTGCTCCTCCTTTAGTTTCTAACTTTAACATAAATGATTTGCAATTTTTAGTAAATAGTTGGTGGCATCAAAATGGGGGTAACTTGACAATCAATATCTAAGCAATAGCTCATATTTTGATGATTCTCCTTTCAGGTAATACATTTCTTGCACTACTTTTGATTTCTAACTTTAACAATGATGTTATGGGCAATTTGTCTTGCCTTGATTTTAAAGTTAAACAGATCTGCCAACCGTATGACCATCTTTATGCAGCTCATGAATTAGGGCATATTAGTGTGATTTTTTGGTAAAGTGAAAATTTGTGTGCTATAAACATTACAAAGGTCACAGCTCTGAGTAAAGTGAAAATTCAGGTGATAAAAACACTAGAACAAACCAGATATGAAGCTACCGTTTAAGTGTACAAGTAATGTGATGGTCATTAAACTTACTGTGGAGGTGGTCCCCATTACTCAGGAAGGTTGGCTCTGGTTTGGGTGGATTTTGGTATTTGTGCGGAATTTCCAATCGCAATGGGGTTTGAGATGATCTAAGTTAATTATGTTCATGATTGGAGAACACTCATGAAACCATGATCAGTAGTTTGCATTGTGAATGAGGAAAGAAACTGTTGATGAACTTTTCTTGCGGCTGCTGCATGAGAACACTTCGTACCAAAACTTGGCAGAGTCATTCTGGTTAACAGTTGTCAGTGACAATGTTAAAATGCACCAAAATGCCTGGACTGCATGTTAAGAAAGGAATACTTGGCGGTAGGGCTGTAAAAGGGTCAGAGATGGAAATGGAGATAGGTGTTGCTTCCCTCTCCTACATAGTATATTAGAAATGAAAGTGGAGAAGAAAATTCCATTTCTGCATGCATTTCCTTCACACCCAAGCTTGACATATGGTCATTCTGGTTTGCTATTGTCAATGGCATACTGTTAAAATGCACCAACATGTCTGGATTGTGTGTTTAAAAGGGAAAACTTGGCACTAGGATTGTAAATGGGTCAGAGACCTAAATGGAAGTACGTTTCTTTCCTATAAGAAATATCAGAAACAGAAGTGGAAATGGAATGCATATCTTTGCTTCTGTGTCCATTTCTTATTTGGAAGTGAAAAATGGAAGTATTAATTATGTTTTCCTCCCTCATGCATATTGACACTTGCAAGTTGCTGGCAATGTGAGGTGAAGCCCATTGCCAGTCATACGTGTTGTTGTCCATCATGCATCATATAATTCATGCACTGTGATGTCTGTTGAACTGAGGTGTGTGATTCACACATCTTGGTAGGGTGGTGTCCTTGTTGTTTTGTATCAGATTGGAGAAAGGTAGAAGGAAGATCAGACCCCTAGCCCCCTTTATAAAAGTGTACCCTCCATCTAACCAAAGCATTGGTTGCTGAGCGACTTAGTTAAAGCTGAATTTTTATTTGGCCGATGCAGAAATGAGTGTTTCAAATTCTGGATCCAATTTGTTGCTGGAAGGTTCCAACTTGGAAACTCTTGTATACTGAAAGAGAAGAACTTTTTTTCTGCATTTCCATATCCATTTTTGAAATTTCAGAAATCGATCAGAAACCAGGAAGTCAGAGTGCCCTACTTAGTGCAAGTCTGGAAGAGAGTCTTCTGACGATGGTATGTCTGTTGAAAGGCCATCATTGTCCAAAACATACATATGATGTAAGAGCCAAACGGGTAAAGGATTCCCATATATTTGCCCTTTTGTCAAGGAAGATACTTGTCCATTGAGCCCATACATACAAATACAGTGTGCCTGCATGTAGTAAATTATATTTACAACATGCAAACCAGTGTGAGATAAGTAACCTCATAGGTCCATGTTTATATATTTCATGTTAGAATATCCATGACATTTAACTGCTTGCAGGAAATGGATGTCGACCATCAAAGAGCAAGAGAAGGATCGCTTGACTCCTGCGAGTACAACTTATCTGATATAGTCCTTCGACACAAAATTTAGGTGCTGACCTGTAATTGTGTGGTTTATTTTTCAATGATCAGATTGCAGAGGCATTGAGCACAACTTACCTGGGTCCTGAGTATTCTCAGGTATTTTAGTTAAGTTTGCCAAGACCCTGCTTTTTTTTTAAACATCAAATAGAGATTAGTATGGTTAACACATCATTCATCACTTACCAGTTACCACAGCCTAAGGTTCACTTTGTTTGCAGAAAGTTTAAATCAGAATAAGGTTTTGGTGATTTCTTAAACTAGAATAAGAGGTATTTTGATTTGGTAAGTTGTTGGTATTTCACCCTGAATAAGGAGAATTACATTGCGTTATTCCAAGTGATTTGGTAGGAATAAGTGGAATAAGGAGTGAAATAAAGGGTAAAATTGGGGGAATTGGGAAATTAGGCATTCCAAGTAGAGTTTAGGGAATTGGAGGAATGTTCCTTTCCTTTATGTATGCGACACCTATTTGAGAAGGTACGAGTGCAATTAATAAATAATGTGACCATCTCTTCCCTATCTTTCTCAAGTCGACTAGCTGCTTACATATTGTTTTGTGAATTTTCCTTTATCTAGTTCTATAGTTGCAGCTTAGAGGGAACCATCACTTG
Source organism: Zantedeschia hybrid cultivar (assembly GCA_030544215.1). NCBI lineage: Eukaryota > Viridiplantae > Streptophyta > Magnoliopsida > Alismatales > Araceae > Zantedeschia > Zantedeschia hybrid cultivar. The sequence goes on along the minus strand of JARZZO010000004.1, from coordinate 26,817,345 downwards.
AAGCATGGAGGGAGGATGCAACTGGGCCTTTTCCTTAAGGCACTTTCACTCTTTTGTACACTTTCCTTGCCTTCACTGCCAAGAAATATAATGTTATACTATACATGTATATGATTTTTCTGTAGCTTGGTTGACCATGTCTTATAGCTGCACCAACCGGTGTTGTGGTGGGTGCTTATCCTTCATAGTTTATCATTTAAATTTCCCTTGGGAGTAGGAGTGGGAACAGGGAGCACGAGCACTTTTGGGAGTGAATCCTATTACTAAGCAGTAATCTTTTAGCAGGTCAGGGCCTTCAATAGATATTGAAGGATTAGGAGTGAGGTTGGGAAGTGATTGACCCTGTTGTGGTTCATGGTTTTAATGGTTTTGCGCATTGTGGAGCTTTGTGTATATAGTACTAGTAAATTTGGATTCTGCTTTAGTTTTGACAGTGGTTACCTGAAACGGTACATACATTTTCAACAAGTGTGCCTGTATGATACTATACAGTGCAGTGTGCATTCTTTTTCTTTCATCCTGCTATCATGTATATCATGATATTTTTTTAGCTGATTAAACATGTTGTTGTGTCATTTTCTTCTAGTGGTGAGACATCAAATTAGAATCCTTCGTAACTAAAATCTTCTAGTAGCTGTCCTTAGTGATGGCTGGTTAGTTGGATCTTTTTGTTAAATGATGAACCTCTTTTTTCTATAAAGCTTGTTTGCCTGTCTTTTCTGCAGTAACAGTTTTTTTAACAGGTAATAGAACCAACTAGGAGCATTGATGAATTTTGAGATTAGGATGGATGAGTTCCCATATGTAGCATTAATCAGAAGCATGAATTCGCACATATCATCTCAAGTCATGGTATCTTCTTTTTTGTAACACTTCTGTCCTCTGCAGGGTGTCGGCTTGAGTCTGGATGATGCTCTTGCATTTTGGGGAGTAGAGTTCACACCGTGGGTATGTTTGTTGCATTATTGAGAATCCATTATGTTTATAGAAATGCTTTTACCTTCACAAGTGTGTGCAATCTTGATCATCTATATTGTTAGTGCTGACCTGCTTCCAAGAAATATCTCAACCTTCATTTAGTCTTTGTCTCCAAGTAACAAAGCTGTGCTCTAATTTACTTTTCAACCAACAGTATATGCATGCATATACTTTGTTTATACCATATGTAGGTCCCTTCAAAACAAATTTATAGAATTTGTCGTATCAGTGCCCATGATATGAAGTTTTTTCTGCCTTTTTATAGAAGGCACAGAAAACCTATGTAAATCTTGGCGGGTCATTCCCTGTTGCCCAAACTTACAATTTTGTAATTTATAAGTAGGTTTTCGTTCTTAACTAAAATCTTCTAGTAGCTGTCCTTAGTGATGGCTGGTTAGTTGGATTTTTGTCTAAATGATGAACCTTTTTCTTCTATTAGGCTTGTTTGCCTGTCTTTTCTGCAGTAACAGTTTTTTTAACAGGTAATAGAACCAACTAGGAGCATTGATGAATTTTGAGATTAGGATGGATGAGTTCCCATCTGTAGCATTAATCAGAAGCATGAATTTGCACGTATCATCTCAAGTCATGGTATCTTCTTTTTTGTAACGCTTCTGTCCTCTGCAGGGTGTCAACTTGACTCTGGATGATGCTCTTGCCTTTCGGAGAGCAGAGTTCGCACAGAAGGTATGTTTGTTGCATTATTGAGAACCAATTATGTCTTTTATAGAAATGCTTTTGCCATCGCAAGTGTGAGCAATCTTGGTCATCTATATTGTCAGTGCTGACCTGCTTTTAAGAAATATCTCAACCTTTATTTAGTCTTTGTCTCCAAGTAACAAAGCTGTGCTCTAATTTACTTTTCATCCCACCAACAGTGTATGCATGCATATACTTTGTTTATACCATACGTAGGTCACATCAAAACAAATTTATAGAATTTGTCGTATCAGTGTCTGTGATATGAAGTTTTTTCTGCCTTTTTATAGAAGGCACAGAAAACCTATGAAAATCTGGGCGGGTCATTCCCTGTTGCCTAAACTTACAACTTTGTAATTTATAACTAGGTTTTCGTTCTGATCCTTCTGCTTATATGTCATGGCAAGGCCATCCCCTGCCCACTGTTTCTGAGGTAGAAATCCATTTTTGCATTAGAAGAAGAAGTGCAAAGGAGGAGAGTCCTCGGAGAGTGGGATGCAAATCGGGTGGGTTTGGTTGGGTTGATGTGAAAATGGGCCAGCCCAATTTTAGTTTTTGGCTAGCCCAAATTTGACCCAAACCACGTTAAAGTCAGCATGCCCCAATCTGCGTTCAACCTGAAGTCATTTGAGTGCATTTGGGTTGAATTCATGGTAGGATTGGTTGATCCAGATCTGGATTGGGATCAGCCAATGCCGATCTGATTTCAATAGGGCAAGTCTGATCCCTATTTAAATATAAAAAAGGAACAAAAACTATTCACCTTGTATTGGTTGTTACAAAAATGGGCAAACCCAAGCTGATCTGGATCCGATCGGCCGGGATCCCTGAATTTGATCCAATTCTATAATCCTTGGTTGTGCTAGGTAATGACCCAATAAGCATTGTTCAACGACCAGTTGTCTAATTTATAATGGTCAATTTGAACTGTAAAGTAAAAAAAAAAAACGAGAGAACTTTTGAAAAGAAGTATAAATTCTTTTAAACATGTGTTGACATTTTCTTCAAAATGTACTCATATAGCACTAATATAGCACATGCAAGTGGTACATGTATCTTTTTGGAGGAGGATGTCAATGCTGGACGTGGGACTTGTGCAAGTGAGCACCAGGATCAGTACTAGAGAATGTAGCAGTTGCGGATTGGGATTTGGGAGAAAGGGTTGTTAGGAGGCGTCAGGCCGTTAGAAAGAGTTGGGAGGGCACGCGCACTATAGCTTGTTTCAAAATAAACTTATAGCTTGTTTTTTTAAAAATAATATTGAGGGATTATAAAAGGACTTATAGTTCTTTTTTGTTTGTTTACAGTTCTTTTTTTCTTTTTTGTATGGATTGACGATGTTTTTGTAGTTGTCCGAGGAAAAGTTATTCATTTTTTATTCTGGATTCTTCCTTGATTAATTATTCTAAGTCACTGAGACTTTTATTTGATTATTTTATTTACAATGACTTCTCATTCCACTTTCACTTTCCGAGTTATAGGTGATTTCAGTCCTTTTGACGTGGACAAGGTTACATCCATCTTATGCATCCAATATGTAACAAACACATGGGAACAGTGGTACATGACTACTTTCTTTTTTAGTAAAACAGGTTGATGAAGCTGCCCTGTTATTTTCTATGTGCATGGTCCTCTTTATTCTTACGTCTATGGACCCTCAGGGCCATTAGTTATTTATGACCTCCTTACTTTCTCCTATATATCCTTGAGCATATCCTAAAGTTAGCATCAACATTGACCAAATGACCAAAGTTAAGCATTGGCAAAGGGATAATAACATTGATCAACATTTTGCACAATGCATGAATTCTCTTTTGATATATTCCAAAGCATAGCTCATTATTCCCTAGAGACATTGTTTGTGTACTTATGTACATGATATTGCATATGGCATAGATCATTTTAGTGTGCTTACTACCAATTTATGAAGTGGTTAGCAACTATCATGGCATTCAAGAATTACTTGTACATTTAAAAACCATTATATAGAATTTGGTTGCAACCTCCTGGGAAATATATTTGTTGAAATCAAAGAAAGGAATGACCAAGTTGATTATTTACCATAAAAGTATTGCAACTATAGTATAGTGTATCATGTGTATGTATTCTTGTCCTGGTTGTTGTCATATTGATGGTCAAGTTTAGTGAGGAGTGTGCAACATTGTGAGGCAGAGATCTTGGAGTTACCCAGGGGCGATCTTGCTATTGCCTATTATAGGTGGCATCTCCTACCTTGTCTTTGCCATCAGCTACTGATGAAACTCTCTGTGTGTGTGAGAGAGAGAGAGAGCGTGAGAGAGAGAGAGAGAGAGCATACTAGGTCAACAACCATTTCCACGAATGGAATTGCTACAGTAGAGCGGGAGGGGGATCTGGTGCGATGGAGATCTGTTGACAAGATCATCACCCATCATAGGTTTCAGCATTGATGGGATTTGTCATAGGTTGAGCGGTGGTGATGGATATCTGGCGGGTGCAATGGGGTAGCTTAAGGGCAACAACCATGGCAAAGTAGATCCTCTCTACCTCTCCTCTTCTTTGCTTCTCTCGCTCCTCTCGTCGGACCTTTTGCTCACTTAACCTCCCTCTGTTTTTAGGTCTCTATGGTAGTTTCCTCTCATATGGGATTAGGGAATTTCAGGTCAGATCGGGTCCCTGAATCGGGATCAGATCGGCCGGAATCGGCCAGGATCGACTAGAATTGGCTGGGATCAGCCTAATCGGGACCTGCCGATCCCGATCTGAATCGGTCGATCCGGATCGGGATCGGCCGATTCTGCATTCCATGTATGGGATACTAGTGGGGAGAGAGAGATTGGAGGGCAGTGAAAATCCTCTCTACATCTCTGCTTCTCTCGCCCCTTCTCTCATTGGAATTCCTACTCTCTCTTGGCCTCCCTTTATAGTTTTGGGCCTCCATGGTCATTTCCTCTCATAAGGGATACTCAAAGAGAGAGAGAGAGAGAGAGAGAGAGGGAGAGAACAAAAGCAAGGGCTAGAGGGTGAGGGCTAGTGGGTGTTCGGGCGGTGCATATGGCGGACATGGTTGAAGGGTTTGTGGCGGAGGGAATGCGGAGACATAGGAATGACATGGTGGGGACAACATTAGTTTCTCGGTCGCTTCAACTCTGAGCTCGGCAAAGCAAACTCATGCAAGCCCGAAGCTGCCCCAAAAGATGCAACATGCAGTGCCCATGCAAGTGTTTTTTTTTTTAATATGCTCTTTGGGTCAGACTTGTGAGGGTGTTGGGTTTTCGCGACGTGCATGACATGGTGCACCTACAAAGAGATCGAGTTGGAAGGAAAAACAGTTGGTAGTGACCACGTACCCTTGCATGGTAGATGATGTCTTTCGTTGGTGGCATCGCCTCCACCTTAGATGATTAAGGCGCGCGTAGAGTATATGGTGTTGCTGCTGGGGCCAACCTCAGAAACAATGGTATCTGAGCTTGAAGTCATGGGCGGCCTGGTCAGACATGGTGAGGACGTGTCGCTCATCTTAGGAAGGAGGAGAGCCCTTGAGGATGGTACTCGAACTCTACATCTTCGGAGGATGGTTGTGAGGCCATGAGGACTGGGGAGATCAGACAGTACTGAGGATGCTCTTGCTGCAAGTCGAAGTTGCCACTAAGGATGACAACATCCGGGGACGATGTCGTTGCTGATGGTAAGACGGTGATCTTAGTTGGTGTGATCGTAGTGAGGAGCAAATAGGCCTCCCTTCCCATAAGGATGGCCTCATTGGATGTAACTCAAGTAATGAATGTTCCTATGGGTCGGAACTAACTACTGAGCTTGACATCGCCGTTGACGTCCTTGATAACGCTAGAAGAAGATGTGATCTGACGTATACAACCCTAGTCCATCTTCACCATGTTCATAATTTTTCCTTTCTTCTTCTTTCCTATCTAATGATTTCCTTGTAATGCTCTTTTCCTTTAGGTATTGGAAATAGTTATTATGCTGATAAAGTACCGGAGAGGGCATAAAAAGGTGATTCGCGCGGATAGGAAGTGATTAATCTGGTAATGAAGTGATTCTCATATAGTTGAACAGATTCATAAGAACTAGAAGAGATTCTCATGTACTAGAAATGGTTATTCTGCCGAGCAAGTAATTCTTATATACTGGAAAGGTAATTCTAGAGAGGTGTTTTACTAGAAGCGACTATAGTGATTAACATGTGATTCTCTCTACTCGATGATACCTTATTGAGGGAGCTCTACTCCTCTCTATGTGCAAAGTTCCTAATTAGAGATCAGAAAGTGACGTACTAGTAGGTTAGTAGGGGTTAATTATTGTTGGAAGGGTTGGAAGGGGTTACGTACTAATGGAGAGGGCATAGGAATGTGTTCCCTATTGCTGGAAGCATTCATTTGCTATAGAGAGTCAGAAGAAGGCACTTAGATGTTTAGGAACAGATAGTAGAAGTAGGCCACTGCTATTGAATAATCGACGAGGTGTTGAAAATTAATGGACCAGAAAGCATGATAAAGCCCAATTCTTCTTATTGTACTTGTTGCGCCCCCTTCTCTGACAACAATAAAAAATTCCGCTTCGGTATGAACATCCCTCCCTTTCAGCAACCACTTCATGAATGCATTCTAGTTCAACCAGAGCTGGAGCAGTGACAGGAGCAGTAGTTGCTGACCTTCTGCAGTTTTTAATAAGTAGTTGGAGGTATCAAATCATGGGTAGATCGACAATATCTCTACAGCAAGTCAAATTTCGATGAATCTCCTTTCAAGTAAGCTAATCCACTCTTGCTTCTCCTTTGATTTCTAGTAAGCTGGAGGCATCAAATTGGGGGCAACTTGACAAAATCTAAGTAGTGACTCGGACTTCGATGAATGTCCTTTCAAGTAAGGTGATACATTCGCGTAAGATTTGTAGTTTCTAGTAAGTAGAAGGCATTGAATTGGGAGTAGCTTGACAATATCTTAGTAACAATAGAGACTTCGATGAATCCCCTTTCGAGTAAGATGTTACATTCTTGCTCTTCCTTTCGTATCTATCTTTAACATATATAAGATTTACACCTTTTAGTAAGTAGTTGCAATCATTAAATTGGGCGCAACTCAACAAAATCTCGGTAGCAACTTGGACTTCGATGAATCTCCTTTCAAGTAAGATGATACATTTCTACTCCTTTGGTTTCTTCTAACTTCAACATGTATATGATTTGCAGCTTTTAGAAAGTAGCTGCAGTCATCAGACTGGGTGCGACTCATCGAAATATTAGTAGCAACTTGAACTTCGATGAATCTCCTTTTAGGTAAGGTGATACACCCCTGCTCCTCTTTTGGTTTCTGACTTTAGCATAAGATTTGTAGCTACTAATAAGTAGGAACATCAAATTGGAGGCAGTTTGACAAAATCTAAGCAACAACTCAAACTTCGAAGAATCTCCTTTCAAGTTAGGTGATACATTCCTGCTCTTTCTTTGGTTTCTAACCTTTACATAGATAATAATTTTTGCAGTTTTTAGTAAGCAGCTGAAGGCATCAAATCAGGGTAGCTCGACGACAACTTTAATAAATCTCCTTTCAAGTAAGTGGAAGGCCAAATCTCAGTAGCAACTCGAACTTCGATGAATCTCCTTTCTGGTAAGGTGATTTATTCATGCTCCTTTGATTTTGAGTTTATAATGGTTAATTTTTTTCTTCTTATCTATTTAGATGTTAACTTTTATATAATAAACAAGAATGATAAGATTGTTTGGTTAAGTTTTAAACGTAAAAGTAGACTGATAGGTTATTGATATTGTGGGCCTAAAATATAGAATGTTACAAGGTTGATTGGGTTTTGCAAAGGATATACATAAGTTTACAATATTAAACTTGTATTTCTCAAGACTAATATGTTATTAATATTGTGGGCCTAGAATGTAGAATGTTATAAGGTTGATTGGGTTTTACGAAGGATATACATAAGTTTACAATACTAAAATTGTAACTCTTATGCCTTTAAATTTTAAGACAATGGTGTCGATAAATGGCTTCACAGTTATACAAGTTAAGAATCAACAAGATGAAGAGAGAGTCCTGAAACAATTAAGTCACATAAAGATTAGCTTGATATGTGTTATCCTTATGAAAGCATGGAACCCTTTTGAAGCCATAATTAGTTCCGTTCACTGTCCTAGCAATTGTTGCCCAAGGCTAGACTAACTCAGAGGGAGGTGAATGTGTTAATAAAAATTACTCTAATAGAAATTAAATGCAAAAGGTAATAAATGGACAGAAATAGGAAAACAATCACACAATGAATGCTCAAGAGACTTATATTGATTCGATCTATCCAGACCCATGTCCAGTCCTCAAGAAACCACTTTGGATTTCTACTAACAGCAAGGTACCAACCCCTTGCAAGTTAGACAACCCCTTGCAAGTTACACACGACAACCTCCTGCAACTGCAGGCCCTCTCTTCAACAAGAAGATAAACAACCTCTTGCTTCCAGCTGGCCCTCTCTTCTACAACCAGGAAGAGGAAACAAAGCAAATGTAGAATATAGAGAGTGCCTAAGGTACCAACCCCTTGCAAGTTACACAACCCCTTGCAAGTTACACACGACAACCTCCTCCAACTACAGGTCCTCTCTTCAACAAAAAGATGAACAACCTCCTGCTTTCAGTAGGCCCTCTCTTCTATAACCAGGAAGAGGAAACAAAGCAAGTGTAGAATATAGAGAGTGCCTGAGAAATAGGCAAGTATTCACGAAGAATACAGTACAGATCAAGATAGAAAATAAACAACTATTTTGCACAGGTCTTAATCTGAAAGAGGATCTTTAAGAGCTTCTTGTGAGAAAGAAAAGGCACAACTCTTGAGATCTTCAAGCTCTTTCTCTTAACTAGTTAGGTGTGTTTGCTCTTGCTCAGACTAGGATGTGTGTATCTCTTGTATGTCTATATTCTATGTCTATATGTTCTTTGTTGACGGGCTTCTACTTATATCATTTCTTCAAAATTAATCCGTTAGACTGATTTGCTTGAAGAAGGCTTTTTCCCGCTTGTATTTAATGTTCAAAATCTTAAAAGAGAAGTTAGAGAGAGAGAGCATGACAGATTTGCTACGTTAGTGAACTCGAGATGGCATGAATTAATGTATGGAAGCTTCCTCAAGTACAAATCTTGTATTGTAAGGTCAAACCTGCAAAAAGTGTAAACACTAAAAAAAGGCAAGATTATTGTTTTCTGCCATTGTGTCATTTCTAGTAGAAGTCTATGATAGTACAAGGTGCATAGAAACTCTTAACAAATCTGTCAAATAAGGATATAGCAGAGATCTCAGTCAAAAAGTACACATACAAATAACTCGAGAGCACCGACTAATTTAAATTCAATTCAATTAAAGAAATTCACTACCCGAAGTTGCAGCATTATCAAGATGACATATCTTTAATATAAGTCATAAACGAACACTAATCTAAGTGATAATTTGGCCACTTAATTGAAGTCAATAGGTGAGTGTTAGTCTAACTTAAATAGATTAATCGTAGTAAAAGTGGCTCTCACACAGATTAGAAGAATGAATTAACTCAAAACACAGGAGAAATAGTTAATCGAAGTGATAACTAAAGCGTTAAACGAAGTCTTAATCGACATGGTGAAACATAAGTAAAGTCTCTCATTAATAGAAGTCTCAATTTGTTCAGTAATCGCAGTGAGACTAATGATTAGTAATCGAAGAGACATTGTTAATCGAAGTAAAGCTGCAACCATTAATCGAAGTGAAACTTACAACATGTAACAACCCAATCAGTTAACTGACCCAACAATTGTGCTAGTTGGTAGACTTCCCAGGAAGGTCACCTATACTGAGATTTCTCCCAACAGAGCACGCTTAACTTCAGAGTTTTTTTCAACTCGAATCCTGAAAAATGACTAACCGATATTGTTAGTAGTCTACTAATGTAGTCTATTTAACAGCTTCTTATACGAGGTATTACAATCTATCTCCCTTAGATAGGCGACATCATCGTCGCTATACCCCAACTATTCCAGATCACCAGGCATGTAGGATTGTAGAGGTAGCCCTCATAGGTTCAAGAGGTGGCTCCCATCATGTAGCACTTTGTCCCATATGGGTTCAAAAGGTGGTTCCCATGATGTATCACTTTATCCTGTGTGGCACTTAGCTCCCATGCTTCCAGCTGATGCCAGGCTCTGATATCATTTTTAACGACCCAATCAGTTAACTGGCCCAACAATTGTGCTAGTTGATAGACTTCTCAAGAAGGTCACCCATCCTGGAATTTCTCCTAACCGAGCACGCTTAACTTTAGAATTATGTCCAACTCGAACTCCGAAAAATAGGTAACCGGCATTGTTAGTAGTCTACTGTTTTAGTCTATTTAACATCTTCTAATACGAGGTGTTATACAACATTACTCAAAGTAAAGTCCGAGAGCGAAACTTCGATTAGCATGATAACAGTAATCAAAAGGATATCTAAGAACACTAATCGAAATGAGACTAAAACTTTATTTCGATTAAGACACAAAAGGTAACTTTAAGTTGAGTTTCAATTACCGTTATCAAAGTAATCGAAGTGGTTGCTCAAACGTTAATCAAATCATACTTGTATGGATTCGAAGTGAACACTATAAATAGTTATCAAATGTAACTATAAAATGTTAATTGATAGAAAACTTAAAAGGCTAATCAATAGAAGACTTATAAAGCTAATCGATAGGGAACTTTAAGTTCTTTACTCAAAGTGAGTAAGTCAACATTAATCGAAGTGAGACTAAATGTAACGACCCGCCACCCTATAATTGGAGATCCGATTACTAAATGGGTACCGAATCATTAATTTGGAACCAAACTAGGATCTAAGTAAGTCTGGGAAATAAATAATAAACTAAGCTAAACATTCACATCGCATTGAATTGAAAGGAAGTGCAGAAATTAAAAATTATTACAATGCGACTCGATACAGCAAATAATTGCATACTCCAACAGAAAAGGAATAATTAAGCATACAGGCCAGAAATAAAGGTAACAACTACGTCAGGGCATACCCCGGAACAACAGCTGGCGGCGCGCAACTCACTGCAGTACACACCTCGCTAAGTCTGCCTGAAACCCTCACCTGAAAACCGCAGGGGTGCGTCTCAACGAAAAGAATCAGTAGGGATCCTTCGATCCCCACTGCCCACACACACACACACAAGTGCAAGGTACAACTAGAGATACAGTAACTCAGTAAAGCAGTAATTATTACACCTAAATCTCAATATGAATCGCATGCATTCGAAGTATATTTAACATGCATAATCTCAATTTACCGGGAAACCCGTAACTAGCGTATCCTCAAAACACGTCAACCACACAACAAAAGTGGGAAACACCGACCCGCTGAGACCAAACAGTAACTCCTCGGATAGCACGCTAGCTACTCCGGCCCAACTGGCTCAGGTGGTTACTCCTTCCCCCAGCACGAGTGACACTCCACATGGTCTCCGACACCAGTACTAGCTAACCCCGGGGTTCACCAGGTGACCCTCTCTCACTAGGCGTCACCCCGCCACTGCTCCCACCGGTGCTGTGCTCCACCCACACCAGCACAGGGTGATAAAGCGCTACAACTGTCACTCTAGGTCCACAGTAACACAAAACACGGTACAGTGTGATCCGGTCACGAATAAATCCATCATTATCGAGTAGATTTAAGGCATGCATTTAACCGACTATCTAATAGTGTAAATACATTTTACTGACATGGATTAGTGTGGTTCTGTCTTGAATCGCGTCGCCCAAGGCCGACGCTATTCAAGCATCCTAAACTGGTTTATAAAATCTCGGCCTCAGAACCTGGCCTAAGACGCGTCATCCTGGGAAGCCGCCTTTTAAAAGGCGTCTGCGTCCTCACACGTCATTCACAACAAATTCCGAGATTGCAGAGACCTCAGTCGGGGTGATTTCCTGCCTAAATGGCATCATGATAGCCCGACGTCCTTCTAAAAGGCGTCGTCCGTGCATGACGTCTTTTAGCGCCAGATTCCCCGAACTGACAGAGACTTGGTGGAACGATTTCTGCCTAAAAGGCATCATGATAGCCCGACGTCCTTCTAAAAGGCATCGTCTATGCATGACGTCTTTTAGCGCCAGAAGCCGAGTTCTGTCCCCAGCCCGATGGCTCCTTTTTCACCCCCAAAATCAAACCAAACAGAAGAGGAAGATGGGCAATCTAAACCATCACAAAACCACATTCACAGAAACTCCCATTCCCATCAAGAAAAAGTCCCTAACATGCTCATTCTACCCAAAAACCACAGATCCGTAGCATGCTTCAAGCGAGAGAACATTGTTTTAAAATAAAACACTACGGGGATCGTCACCCTACTGATTCTTGAACTCCTCCTGTCTCTGCCGCCAAACCGTCGCACCGCAAACCGCCGCCGGTACTCCGAGGACGCCGCCACTCCGTCGGGACGTCGGCCGCCGTCCGGAGAATGGAACGCCGCGAAGAAAGTGGTGGTGGCAGTGGTGAGAGGTGGAGAGGTGGAAGAGGAAGAAGGGGAAAAAGGAAGGAGAAGAGTGGGGAGAGTCGGAGGGTGGAGAGGGTGAGGAGAGAGAGTGTGAAGGTGAGAATGAGGGAAAGGAGGGAAGGTCTGCGGGGTAACCAGAAACTGGCTAAAACGTGTCGAGATGTACAGACGCCTATCAGTTGACATGTCAGGCCGCTCTGACAGAACTCTGAAACGCGTCGTCCATCCAAGACGCCGTTCAGACGACAAGACTGGCGCCGTACACTGACAACCCAGGGTCGCAGTTTGAAAGGCGTCGTCCCTCGCGGACTCCATTCAGACGACACGACAGGGCCGTACTCTCGCGGCCCAAAGCCAGTCCACGTGGCACCCACGTGGCACAAACTAAAACGCGTCTGCAATGCTGGATGCCGTTTAAACCGCATCGAGCGGGCTCGACGCGAAATATAACAGAGTCTCAGCTCCACTAGGGCCTGAACTACAAGGTCCGACCCCGAAAACTGGATCCGAAAACCTCAGTCCTTACACTAAATCACTTAATCGATAGAACATTTAGAAAAACTGATCCGATTAAAATAAAGAGTGATGCTTCGCTTAGTACTGAACTATCTGTATGTTACTAGAAGTTCGAAAGGTTAATCGAAGTTTCTGATAGCTCTTTAAGTGTAAGAGTTAGGGAACTCTGAAAGCAATTAAGTCACAGAGCTTACACAAATTATGATAGAAATTGTCAGCAACAAAACTAATGAGACAGAGAGATTTCTCTTACTCTCATAGAAACAAAGTCTTGACGTTTTCATAGTGTGTTATCACCAAAACGTGGAGAATATGAAAATACAAATTACTCAACAATGTCTCCCTTTTTGTTGATGATAAAACTGCTTGAAAATAACAACACTGCTAGAAGAAATAAAACCACAACCAGAAACAATTCAATCATACTTGGAAATGGAACTGGTATTAGAGCTAAACAAACAAATAGAAGAAATAAGACTACGATCAGAGACAATTTAATCATACAATAAAATGAAACTAGTATCAGGGCTAAACAAACAAAACACCACAAACAAAATTATCAAAACTGATACAAGTGGACAATTTATTTCTTCTATATGCAAATGCAGTTAAATAAGAATGTTAGATAGTTTATTTCTCCCACTTTTTGTCATTTACACAAAAAGGCAATCACATACATAGAACAAATTAAAGAGGGATACTAAGATAGGAGAATGCAATAAGATAGATATATTGCTTTCCAAAATTTATTTACAAAGTGTGTTTGAGGAGATACAATGGTGTAATATAGGAAAAATAATAATAATGCAGAGAGGGTACAGTGACTAAGAATTGAAAGAATTTGTCTAGACAGGTCAGAGCAAAGGTTGTGACTATCTCCTAGGTCTTCTACTCAATGGCTTCGATCTGGCAATGTATTCCTAGAGAATCATCTTCACTCACTCCTCGCTCTGTCCTCTTCTGGTCGTACTGAGCATAACCTTGTTGCATCCCGGTCATGTATACTTCACTATATATTTTATGCCTTAAGTATCTAGGCAATGGATTCTTCTCATAGAGAATGAAACCTTGTATCTTAAAGGGAGAGACTAGACCTTCATTCTTCAATGTTTGCTTTATGTTTCTGTAGGCCATGTAAATGCACTTATAATTGAAGTATGTGGAGAAGGCTATGGACTACTGGTCTTCAAGTTCTCTTACACTGATAGGACTCTTCTTGAGAGGTTCCCTTTCTCTGTTGACTGTCAGGAGTTGTTGATGGAGTTTAGGATAGGCCTTAGTCCATTCTTCTTCAATGTAAAAAGTCTCTAGCTTCACCTTCCCATTCTGAATAGCCATTTTCAGGAAATGAGAGAAAGGAAGAATAGAGTTGTACTTAGCTAAATGCTTGCCTTTCATTTTCCCATATAGCTCTATATCTGTAAGCCTTCCTCTGTTTCCATCATCAAATAATAAAGCTGTCGAAACTTCATAGGCATAGTGGCCTCATCTAGATTAAGGCTGACCTATATTGTCTCTTTAGGGTGCTGAGCTCTGAGTATTTGGACTTCGTGCTGAAATTGGCTCAAGCTGACCTCTGGTTTGTTTGCTGCCCTTCTCTTGTTATGGTACTGCAAGAAGTGCCTGTACTCCCACTTAGCTAACTCCTTGCACCTTCCTCAATAAGCCTCATGCCTCTAAGCTAGCCATTCTATAAGAGCCAAGGTTGACTATTTTCGCTGAGCTCGGGTAGAGTTGTCTTGTAAGAATGAGTAGTGTAGCTGTGGGTGTAAATTACTCCACTTATGTTCCTTCAATATTGTTGACTCGTTCCTGACCTGGCTAACTTCCTTATTGGTTAAGTAGTGCTGAGCTGTGAACTGGTCTATGTATATCTTTAAGGAAACAGTAGGCAGCTCCAACACTATCTAACATTCTTCTGCAAGAATTCTATATACACAAGTCTTCTCTTTGCAGTTGAGGAGAAGACATCTAAGATAGAGGATATAAATGATACTTAGTTCTCCTCTTGGGCCTCTTGGGAGTTCTGAATTTCTGAATTTCTCTCTTTGACTCAGTACCTTCCTCTTGACATACACTGCATCGAATCATGTTCTCTCAACTAGTAACTTCTCCAACAACTTCCTGATCTGCAACATTCCATCCTTGTGTTTAGAGATCTTTCCCATCTTCCTCTTGATGTCCTTAATATTAGCGTGTTGCTGATGAACTTTGTTGAGGACTTCATCTAACTTATCAGAGTCTACTGACCTATCCTCCTGCCTCTTTCTTACTTGTTTTTTTTTAGGCATATAGGGAGGAGAAGTAGGTATCTCTGAGGGTTGAACAAATGATGCCCTCCTTAGCAGCTCATCTACTATATATGCTGCTTCGGTGGCTCTTTCTTCTTTCAAACAAGTTTCCATATGGACCTCCTCCTCAACAAATACTAGTTGAGGAGAGGGTTCTATGGCCCTATTTGTCTGCTTTGCAGGCTAATCCTACATCAGCTCTTCACAAACTGCAGGTTGATCCTACATCTGCTCTTCAGGAGTTGCAGGCTGGTCCTACATTTGCTCTTCTACTGCTGCTACTGCTAGGTCTTCTGCTGGTGGTGTTGTGGTTGTTGCTACTGGAGCTTCTTCTGTTGTAGTTGATGCTACGGGTGCTGCTTTGCTAGCCTCATTTGGAGTGGCTGTAACCAAGGAAGGGTCATCAACAGGGGTAATGTCCTTTGTCTATACCCCCTTAGAGAATTTGAACGTGGTCCTTTTGCGACAAAATAGATAGTAGGCTGGAGCGTTGAATCTTCTCTAGTGAAGTCCACTTTATGGTGTCTGAAGAACATTGTGAGAAAGAGACCATAAGGTAGCATGACACTTTTGGACTTGGGAGGGTCCTTCACAGTTTCACTAGCATTAAGCATGTTGGCCATCATTATAGTAGTTATGTTCACCCTCATCTTCTGAACAATCTAATGCAGTATGTCTGAGTCCTTCTCTGTGATTACACCAAAAGTAGCTCCTCTTGGACTTGGAATGTGAGCTATGAGGAAGTGAATCCTCTGCTTCTCTATTGATAGCTGATTTACATCTACTGTGCCATTCTTCAGTACATAACTTGGCCCAATTATAGTTGCAGCCTTAGTTTCCATGTCTATTGTGTTCCTCAAAGTCTAACCTTCTGCTTCACACCTAAAGAGTTGAACTAAGAGCTCTGGAGTAATAATGATAACCTTTCGCTTTACTCTGGCAGTAAGAAGTGGGGGTGTGACCTGACATGTCAAGGTGATGTAGAAGGACTTGACCAAGATGGGACAAAAAGGTGGCACATCTGGTTCAGCTGAACATTTGCCAGAACTTTATCCACTGACCGTAGTCCCTTCTTCCTCAAATCCATAAAATCCACCCTCTTACAGCTGCAGTAATCCACTAGGATGTTGAAGAATCGCTGATGCTTGGCCTTATCTTGAAAATACTCAGCTACAGCACTGGATGGCACTTTGGTAGCCTGAGAAACGACGGTGGAGCTTACAGAGGCGGCCATAGAAGCTGGATTCAAAGAAAAAGAAGAACTAGGGTTTCTAAGTAAGGAAAAGACCGAAAATGGGCAGAAAAGAAGAAATCAGGTAGTAGGATTCAAGAAAAAGGATTAAAGATCCTACCTTTTGCAGAAAATCGTAGAGATCAATAGGAAAGTGCTCGAAAGGCTTAGATGCCTTTGCGCAAGAGGACTGGAGCGCAAAAGTATCAAAATCGCTAGAGAGGGAAAGTTCAGGTGGAAGGAAGTCGAAGAGGGTTGAATTTCCTTTAATAAGACGTTCAAATCGAAAGAGCGGCGATTTAAAAGGTTCTGATTCGTCCTAAGGGCGCCAAATGAGAAGAAGTAATAGGAGGATAATCGAAGTGGTAAGGCGAAATGCTTGCTTCGATTAATGAAGAAGTCACAGGCTTCGATTAGAGAAGAAGGATAAATATAAAGAAGACAAGTTCTGCTTCGATTATCAATCAAAGGCAGAACTTCGATTAGAGAAGAAAATAAAATGAAAATAGAGAAGATGAGTTCTTCTTTGATTAACGATCAAAATCAGAACTTCTATTAGCTAACAACTAGACATGTCAATTAATGAATGGGTTGGGATGAAAGAAAAGGATAATCGAAGTATCGATTAAACTAGAAAAATAGTCTTCAATTAAAGTTTAAGTTCATTCAATTAACTATATGAGTTCATGGAGTTAATAAATGAGATTCAGATTTTGATTAATAAATAGTGTTTCAACAAAGGTTTTGATTTGTGTCTATTTTCATCATATTTGTGTGTTTTCTCAGGAGAACTATCCATATTTTTAATGATATAAAAGTACTGATGAATTTACAAATTACAGATTCCTAACTCTCTTCGGATAGAAGTAAATCTATCTTCTGAAAGATATTTTTTAAAGATATCAACCAGTTGATGTAATGTATCTACAAAATCCATACTATATCACCATTAGCCAATGATCTCTAATAAAACGATGGTTAACCTCAATATGTTTAGTTATTAAGTGTTGAATGAGATTCTTGGTTAAGTTGATGGTACTTGTATTGTCATATAGTCTTGAAATCCCTTTAAGCTTGTGTCCAAAGTCTTCTAGCTGATGCTTGATCTACAAGAGTTGAGTGCAGGAGCTTCTAGCTACTACATGTTTTGCTTCTTCTGTTGATAAGGCTATTGAGTTTTGCTTTATTGAGGATCATAAAATGAGACAACCCTGCAAGAAATTGATAGGTGCCACTAGTGCTTTTTCTATCAACTTTGTAACCTATATATAGTCAGCATCATAATATCCAAACAATTTAAAATTGCATCCTTTAGGATACCACAGTCCTCAGTCACAGATATTAACCAGATATCTAAAGATTCTCTTGACACATATCAAGTGACATTCTTTAGGATCTATTTGAAACCTGGCACACATGCATACACATAATAGAATATCAGGTCCACTAACTTTGTTATTCACCTATTTGCTAGACCAAATGCTCTGATACCAATTGTAACGACCTGCTACCCTATAATCGAGGATTTGATTACTAAATGGGTGTCGAATCATTAAAATTAGGAGCCAAACCAGGATCTTAAATAAGTCTTCGAAATAAACGATAAACTAAACTAAGCATTCCACACAAGATCAAACTGTAAAGTAAAAAGTGCAGGAAATAAATTATTACAGTCCATCTCGAGTTATGTGCCAGTAGCCACCATTCTCGGGTATGCCCCGACGTAATATACTTTTATTTATGGCATGTAGGCATAATTGTTTCTTTTCAATTTTGGATTATGTAATTATTTTCCAACATACCAAAAATAAAAGTACAACTACGTAGGGCATACCCCGGAACGGTGGCTACTGGCACGTAACCCGAGACGAAACCTGCAACTCCTACGCCTATCGAGAACCCTTACCTGAAAATGCAGGGAGTGAGTAAGAATGGACTCAGTAGGGATCCTTCGATCCCCCCCTCCTCCCCCCCCCCCCCCCCTACACACACACACAATCGCAACAAAATGAGGATATATATACAAGATATGTGCAAGTAAAGTGATAATAAACTACAAGTCCATCATAAGAAACTTAAAAGAAGCTGCCGAGTCAACCAGGAAAACACTGACCCGTTGGGACGGAACAACAACCCCTCGAATAGCGAGCTGGCGGCCTGTCTAGTTCTAGGTAAGGAATTCCGGGTTGAATCGGGTCCCTGAATTGGGACCCGCCGATCCTGATCCGAATCGAGATCCTCTCAGCTACGAGTGACACTCCGAAGTGTACCACTCCCACACTGGTACTGGCTACTATCTTGGGTACACCCGATGACCCTTTCTTCTTAGGTGCCACCGTATCACTCCCACACTAAATTAGGATGTCAAGCACTAATAATTGTCTAATAATATATAAGAATCTAATTGACATAAGGTATAATAATTGCACATTATGAATGCAGGAAAAATAAGGGAATAATCACAAAATAACGTGATTCCGGGGTACACCTGGTGTCATTCCCATACGGACATAGGGTGTCAAGTACTAACAATTGTCACTTTAGGTCCATGATCGCATAGTCACAAAATAACATTATTCTGAGCACATGGAAATCTCTGTCCTCAATGTATGATTTCAAGCATGCATCGAGAAAGTTGTCTAACAATATACAAGATTCCAATTGACGTTAAGTATAAATGTAGGGAAAATAAGGCTCTGGCTTGAATCACGTCAACCATGGTCGACGCTATGCAACGCCCTATCTCATTGGAAGTACAGTCTCTGGCCTCGGGACTCCGGGTGCATAGGCCGCAAATCGCGTCGACCCAGGCTGATGCATTTTGCAAGGCGCGTCGTCCTGAGTGGACGCATTTTGCACCAGAAATCGAACTTCTCCTCAGTCTCCATCGAGCTACAACACGAGATTCCCTAAATCGAATGAAAACAACACAAATAAAGATATGGGGAATCCATTAATCACAATAAAACACACTACTCCCATTTTCATAAAAATGCCAATTTCAATCAGAAGCCTCCTAAAACATGTTCATTTTCTATACAAAGTCTCCACACATCTATAACATGCTCCAAAGCCAGAAATAAGTAAAAATTCACAAGTTAAATTGATCGAAACACATACGAGGATTGTCATTCTATCGGTTACTTGAACTCCTTCTGATTCCTCGCCACTGAACTGCCACACCACAAGCCGCCGCCGGTCCCTCCGTAGATGTCATTACTCCACCAAGACGTCGGCCGCCATCCGAAAAGTGAAGAGCCATGGTGGAGGTGGTGGTGAGAGGTGGTAGAGGGGAGTGGAGTGGTGAAGGAGGAAGAGAAAGAGAAGGAGGCGGAGAGACGAAAAGGAAGAAGAGTGAGAGAATGAGAGAAAGGAGGGAGAAAGGAGAGGTGGTCTGGGGCGTCAACCCCGACCGAGTTAAATTGCATTGTTCCAGAACGACGCTGATCAGACGACAAGACGGGGGTCGTACACTGGCAGAGGTCTAAATTGCGTCAACCACACGCGACGCCATTCAGACGACAAGACCAGGGTCATACACACGCCCCCCGACGCCCGCCCACGGGTCACGCATGCATGGTCCCTAAATCACGTCTCCCATGGCCGATGTCTTTTAAAAGTGCATCTTGCTTGCATGACGCGATTCGGACCCCATCCACTAAGCTCACGAAGACCCAAAACAAGGAATCCAATATCAAAACCGACCTAAAACTTAATCAAAGTTCCAATTAGCTCCTTAAGTGTAAGAGTTGGAGAATTCTAAAAGCGATTAAGTCACATAGCTTACACAACTTATGACAGAAACTGTCAATAAATTAATGAGACAAAGAGATCACTCTCACTCTCATAGAAATAAAGTTCTAACATTTTCATAGTGTGTTATCACTAAAATATGGAGATTATGAAAACACAAATTACTTGATAATCTCTCCCTTTTTGTTGATGACAAAACTATTTGAAAATAACATCACTAGGTAAAACCATGACCAGAAATAATGCAATCATATAAGGAAATGAAATCAATATCAAAGCTAAACAAACAAAACAACACAAATAAAATTGTTAGAACTGAAACAAGTGGACAATTTATTTTCTTCTATATGCAAATGCAGTTATATAAGAATGTTGGATAGTTTATTTCTCCCCCTTTTTGTCATTTATACAAAAAGATAATCACATACATAGAATAAATAAAATAAAGATACTAAGATAGGAGAATGCAATGAGATAGATATATTAGATTCCAAAATTGATTTACAAAGTGTGTTTGAGGAGATACAGTGGTGTAGTATAGAAAAAATAATAATAATTCTGAAAGAATTTGTCTAGACAGGTCCGAACAAAGGTTATGACTTTCTTTCAGGTCTTTTGCTTAATGGCCTCTGATCTAACAATGTAGTCTTGGAGAGTCATCTTGACTCAATGTCTTTGCTCTGTTATCTTCTGGCAGTACTGAGCATAACCTTGTCGCATCTTGGTCATGTGCACTTCACTAGACACTTTATGCCTTAGGTATCTAGGCACTAGATTCTTGTCATAGAGAATGAAACTGTGTATCTTAAATGGAGAAACTAGGCCTTCATTCTTCAGTGCTTGCTTTATATTTCTGTAGGCCATGTAGATGCACTAATTGTAACGACCCGTCACTCTATAATCGGGGATCCGATTACTAAATGGGTACCGAATCATTAAAATATGGAACCAAGCCATGATCTCGATAAGTCTGGGAAATTAATGATAAATTAAGCTAAACAACAAATTGTAAAGGAAGTGCAGGAATTACAAATTATTATAATTTCACTTGGCTCAGCAAAAAATTACATATTCCAACTAAAAAAGTAATAATTAAGCGTACAGGCCTAAAAAGGAAATAACACCTCGGAACGATGGCTGCTGGCGTGCAACCCGAGACGAGACCCCACCACGCTACATCTGTCGAGAACCCTCCCCTGAAAACCGCAGGGGTGAGTCGCAACGAAATGGACTTAGTAGGGATCCTCCGATCCCCACCACTCACACACGCAACTATGGTGCAATAAGATTCTATATAGACAATTAAAATAAAGCAGTAAACACAACTCCTAAAGATTCTCAAATTCCGATATGAAATATATGCATTTGTAAATGCAACATGCACAACTCTGAAACCACTCCACCACGGAGTCTACAACTAGCGTCTCGGCTAAACACACAAACCATGCAGCCGAATGCGAAAAACACTGACTCGCTGGGACGGAACAACAACCACTTGGATAGCGTGTTGGCTACTCTGGCCTGTCTTAGCTTTAGGTGGTTCTGTCTCCTCCAAACCACGAGTGACACTCCAAAGTCTACCACCTTTACACCGGTAGTAGTTATACCCCGAGGTACACCAGGTGACCCTCTCTTACTTGGCGTTACCCCACCACTCCTACACCAGTGTTGTGTCACTCCCACACCGACACAGGGTGTCAAGCACTGACAACTGTCACTGTAGGTCCACAAAAACACAAAACACAATACAATGCGATCTGGTCACGTGAAAATCCTCGTCCTCGAAGTACGGTTCTGAGCATGCATTTAACCGGGTTATCTAATAGTATAAACACATGTTAATTTCATGAATTAATTGGGTTACGTCTTGAGTCGTGTCGCCCGTGGTCGACGTCATTCAAAACTCTTAAACTGGTTCAGTTTTCACAGAGCCACTAGGACCAGGGATACTGGCCTGAATGGCGTTGTCCATAGATGACGATGTTCGGCTCTTTACCCTACACTGGCCTCGAGAACCAGATAAATGGCTCGTAAATTGCGTCGACTCAGGTCAACACCTATCTTACATAGCGTCGGCTTGAGTGGATGCCTTTTATGCCCGAAATTGCATTCCACCGAGCCAAACCGAGGGCCCCTCTTCTCCCCTAAAGTACTGAAAAACGCAAAGGAAACAAGGGGAGAAGTCCAATAACCAATTCATCACCTAAAACCCTATTTCATAAAAATGACAATTTTCATTAAAAACCCCTTAAAACATGCTTTTTATCCGAAAATATCCACACACATCGCATGCTTCAAAGCGGGAAAATCATGGTTTTAAACAAAACACAACGAAAATCGTCACCCTACCGGTTTAGCTTGAACTCCTCCTTGCTCCTTGCCGCCGAACCGCCGCGCCACAAGCTGCTGCCGGTACTGTCGTGGACGCCGTCACTCCACCGGGATGTCGGCTGCCGTCCGAAGAGTAAGGTGCCGCGAAGGAGATGATAATGGTAGTGGTGAGAGGTAGGGGGGTTTGGAGTGGAGGAAGAGGAAGAATGGAAAGAGGGAGGGAAGGAGAGGATCAGATGGATGCAGAGAGAGAGAGAATGAGAGCGAGTAGGAAAGGCTCGGGCGTCAAACAGAACTAGCTTAAATCTTATCATTTTAGGAAGACTCCATTCAGATAACAAGACACGGGTCGTACACTGGCAGATCTATAAATGGCGTCTTACATGGCCAACGCCATTCAGACGATCAGACCGGGATCGTACACTCGCACCCCAACGCTTGCCTACGTGGCACCCCCGCATGGCTTCTAAATCGTGTCCTCTTAAAGAGCCCATACTCTAGGTCCCAAGGGCCCAAACCGAGGGGTCCGACATCGAAACCGACCCAACAACTAGATCCGAAACCTCAGTCTTTACATTCTCTCCCCCTTAAAAGAATTTCGTCCTCGAAATTACCGCAACAGAATTAGCATCAATGACAAGATATCACAGGCAAAAGAAAGAACTTACAAGAAAAGGTAGGGAAATTGTTCCCGCATCTCGTCCTCTTGCTCCCAGGTCACCTCGCCTTCGGAGCGATGCTGCTAAATTACCTTGACTAGAGGAACAACCTTGTTCCGAAGGATCTACTCTCTGCGATCCTCAATACGCACTGGGTATTCTGGAAAGGACAAGTCCTCGGCGACTTCCAACTCTGAAAATCCAAGATATGAGACATGGAAACATGGAACACATCGTAGACTCCTGTAAGACTGGATGGCAAGGCTAGCTGATACGTCGTTTTCCCAATTCTTGCAAGAATGGGAAAAGGTCCGATATACTGATGATTCAGCTTACCTCGCTTCCCAAATCTCATCACACCCTTAGAGGGTGAGACTCGGAGAAACACGTGGTCCTCAACATCAAACTCAAGCGGTCTCCTGCGAACATCTACATAACTCTTCTGCTTGTACTGAGCTGCAGTCAACCTCTGTTGCACTACTCTGGCAACTTCTGCGCACTGTTGTATCATCTCTGGTCCTGCCATCTGTCTTTCACCAATCTCATACCAATTCATAGGAGATCGACACGGCCGCCTGTACAATGCCTCATACGCGCTATGTCGATACTAGAATGATAACTGTTGTTGTAAGCAAACTCTGTAAACAAGTGTTGCTCCCAAGAACCTCCCCAATCTAGGCAACAAGCCGTCAACATATCCTCCAAGGTCTAAATGGTCCTTTCTTACTGCCCATCAGTCTCGGGATGGTAAGCCGAGTTAAAGGCTAATTGCGTACCCAATGCCTTCTAAAAAGTCCTCTAAAATCTAAAAGTGAATCTCGGATCCTGATCTGATATAATGGATAAGGGCATCCCGTATAAACAGATGATCCTGTCTACAAATAACCTAGCCAACTTACCGACTGTCCAATCCTTCCTAATAGCTAGAAAGTGTGCTGACTTGGTCAATCGATTAATAATGACCCAGATCACGTCTCTCCTGCCTGGTGACACGGGCAATCCCATCACAAAGTCCATAGTCACGTGTTCCAATTTCCACTCCATGATCGGTAATGGCTGCAACAACCCTCCTGGTCTCTGATGTTCTGCCTTAACCTGCTGACAAGTCAGGCACGTTGCCACATACTCAGCCACGTCATTCTTTATGTCAAGCCACCAAAAGTGTCTTCTCAAACAATGATATAGCTTAGTCATTTCGGGATGCACTGCATATCTAGAATGGTGCGCCTCATTTAGGACATTCCCGCGCACCTCTTCCTCTGTTGGAACATAGAGTCTGCCTCTAAATCTGACTGTGCCGTCATCCCACAACTTTACCTCTGATATCTGGAGAATCTGCGGTAACTCTATGTGCATCCTCTGAGCCTTGATCACATAATAGTACACCGTTGGCCTCATAGTCAAACTGGCCAACACGGCTCTAACAGCCTTTTGGGGAATTCTAAAGGAAGATTCCACAACTTGCTCATACAATCTCCACTGCCGAATTATGAGATATGACATGACCATCTTCTGACTCAAAGCATCCGCCACCACGTTCGCCTTGCCCGAGTATTAGGAAAGGTCGAGATCATAATCCTTGATAAACTCCATCCACCTGCGCTGCCTTAAGTTCAGGTCCTTCTGTGTGAATACATACTTCAGACTCTTGTGATCAGTGAAGACCTGAAACTTCTCCCCGTATAAATAGTGCCGCCAGATCATTAGTGCAAACACAACTGCCGCCAGCTTCAAGTCGTGAGTGGGATAATTCTCCTCATGCTTCTTCAGTTGCCTAGAAGCATAGGCCACAACTCTACCATGTTGCATCAAGACTACACCCAAACCTCGACGGGGTGCATTCGAGTACACCACAAATCCACCTGAACTAGACGAAAGCACCAGACTGGAGTCGAAGTAGGATGAGTCTTCAACTCAGTAAAAGTCTACTCGCATTCTTCGGTCCATGCGAAACAAACTCTCTTACGTGTCAACCTTGACGAGGGGGCCGCTATAGAAGAAAAATCTTGGACAAACCGCCTGTAATACCTTGCCAACCCTAGGAAGCTCTTGATCTTAGTCACAGTCGTTGGTCTTCCCCAATCCATCACTGCCTTAATTTTGGCTGGATCCACTGAAATACCATTACTAAAAATGACATGCCTTAGGAAGTGCACCTTATCTAGCCAGAATTCACACTTACTAAACTTAGCATAGAGCTGGTGCTCTCTCAGGACCTGCAACACTGTCTGAAGATGCGTGGCATACTTTTCCTCAGAAGAAGAATACACCATAATATCATCCACAAATACTGCCATTGATCTAGATAGGCCTTAAAAACTTGATTCATTAAATCCATGAAAGCTGTCGGGTCAAGCCGAAAGGCATAATAAAAAACTCAAAATATCTATATCGAGTCCCGAAAGTTGTCTTACTCACATCAGCCTCATAGATCCTCATCTGGTAATACCTTGATCTCAAGTCAATCTTCAAGAATACCTTAGCAGACTGCAACTGATCCATCAGATCATCGATCTTCGGAAGTGGGTACTTACTCTTTATTGTTACTTGGTTCAGCTGTCTGTAATCGATATACAACCTCAAGGAATCATCCTTCTTCTTAACGAACAAAACTAGAGCACCCCATGGAGAAGTGCTGGGACGGATAAACCCTTATCCAGCAAATCCTATAGCTGCACCTTTAACTCAGCGAGTTCGGCCAGAGCCATCTGATATGGGGCCTTAGACAACGGCGCCGTACCTGGTGCAAGCTCAATAGTGAACTTAACCTCTCGTTGAGGAGGAAGGCCAGACAAATTTTTAGGAAACACATCAACAAAGTCATAGACTACAGGCACCTCACAAGGACGGGAACTACTAATATCACCAGCTACAACTACTGAAACAAGGAAAGTCTTACAACCACCAACAAGTAAGCTCTGGGCCTTAAAAGCAGAAATAAGAATACTATGAGAAGAGAGCCTAAATACCTTGGAAGTAGAAGGTCGGGATGCCTGGGATGGAGAAGAGCACCCTCTTCCTGTGGCAGTCCACCTCGGCATAATAAGCTTTTGACTAGTCCATGCCTAAGATGACATCAAAGTCACGAATGACAAGCACAACTAACTGAGCAGGTAACTAATGACCCTCAATGGTCAAGGAAACCTCACTTATACAGTTATAAGTCAATATGTAAGCCCCAGAAGGAACCTCAACCATCAGTCCATCAGATATCTCATTAATGGGTGCAAAAAGAACATCTACGAACTGCTCAGAAATAAAGGAATGCGAAGCACCCAAATCAATCAACATATGGGCGGAGTTACTAAGGACAGAAAGTGTACCTTCCACCAGGTTATATGCTCGAGTCTCCTTCCTTATGATAGCAAGAACTCGCCCCTGGGTCCTCGGCTTCTTCTGATCTCCCGGTCCCTTCCCCTTACACGGCCCTGCGGGCAATACCTCGCCAAATGGCCCTACTGGCCATAAGTATAACACCTCCCAACAAATGCGGGACATTGAGTCCCATTATGAGTACCACCACAATGGCGACAAGCCTCTAGCAGTCTCTGCGCTGCCTCTTGCTGTATGCTGGGTACCGACTGACTCTGCTGCATTTGCCTGGCTTTGCTACTGCCACTGCTACCGCTGTTGCCGCCACCACCTCGAAAGAACCTCCTGAATTTGGAGCCGAGTGAAGACGACCCCGATCCAAACGAAGGAGCTACTACTGCTGCTATTGTCTTCCCCTTACCGTATGCTGGCATCTGAGTTGTAACGACCCGCCATCCTATGACCGGAGATCCGATCACTAAATAGATGTCGGCCCATTGACTACGGGTTCACACCCGGATCTCACACAACACGTCTGGAGGAGTAAGTGCTAAACAAGGCTAAATATAACAATCACACGGACTACAAAGGTAAACGAGTGCGCAGAAAGGGAAATAACAATGTCCGTATACAGTCCAACAATAATTACATGTCCAACAAGTTAAATAAGTACAGGCAGAAGGAAAGTACAACAACATCGGGGCATACCCCGGAACTGAGACAGCTGCTGGTCCGCACGCCAAGAAGACACCACGCTACCGCTCGCTACGAGGTCCACACCTGAAACCGCAGGGAGTGAGCCACACCAGAATTGGGCTCAGTAGGGATCATCCGATCCCTTGCCTCCCACTCACACACCCACAAGTGTAACAACAGGGATATACATAGCAATTAAGTAAAGCAGTAAACATAGCACCCAAACCTAATAAGAAACGCACGATAAGCAGTGTAGCAAGAACAGTTATAAGCAACTCGAAGAACCCAACACAGAGTCACGTCTCACAGCCAAAGTCCACAAGGCGACTGAACCACACTGACGACCGAAGTCAAACGTCGCCTCCCAACACTACCACCAATGCTCACGCCTGTCCACCCCTACAGTGTTCCGGGGCACTGTAGGGTGAGGCAGTGAGCCAAAGTAGGACTAGTTGGAACCAGTGTACCGCCACTGCCAGCTACGTGTGCACACAAGCAGTCTAGACTACTGTCCTACCACCGGATTGCCTCCACGCTAGGCCTCAGCACTTCAGGAGGGCCCTGGGGACCGGCGAATCCCCGTCAAGCCGAAGCTATAGGAACTACCCACAACCCTAACCTCCCGGGCTGCGTTAGGCCAAAGGGCTAAGGGTACCACTCGTAACCTTGATCAAAGGTCACATCAGGCCCAGTGGCTACAGGGGTAAAACAACTCCACAACCAGCTCCACAGCAAGAAACGCGCACACACACACACACACATAACATATTGTAATTCCACTCACACAGAAGTCCTCAGTCTCAGTGTACAACGTAAAGCATGCATTTGAAATCGTCCCACAGTGAAACACATGGTAAAACCAAGATTACACAGTTCTGTCTTGAATCGCGTCGACCGAGGTCGACGCCATTCAAGCCCCTCAGACAGGTTTATTAAAGCTAGATTATTCCTTGAAACGCGTCGTCATAGGGAGTCGCCTATTTAAAACGCGTCCAGGTCCACAGACGCCATTCACACCGAAATTCTAGATTTACAGACCCTCACTCGGGGTGATTCCCTTGCCTAAATGGCGTCATGATGGCTCGACATCCTTCCGAAAGGCGTCGTCCATTTATGACGTCATTTAGCGCCAGAACCCCTACTTGAAAAACCTCGAACATGGAGGTTTATGCCCTAAAAGGGCGTCGTACTGCCCTGACGTCCTTCTAAAAGGCGTCGACCAGGCACGACGCCGTTTAGCGCCAGAAACCTGGTTTCCTGGTTCGAACCGAGGGTTTCTCCCTTAACCACAAACACCCCGAAAAAGCCCCAAAACAAGAAGGGGAGGAAGAAGAACTCAACCACCATAAGCATGCTACGAATCCACGATCACAAGCACGGCTATTCCCACAAGAAAACCCCCTAAACATGCTCATTCTAGCCCGAACACGTCATGACACGCCAAGGAAAACACATGCAACACACGCAAGGTTCGTCCCCCTACCGGTTCTTGAACTCCTCTAAGCTCCTCGCCGCCGACCCGCCGCACCGCAGACCGCCGCCGGTACCCTCGAGGACGCCGCCACTCCGCCGGGACGTCGGCCGCCGTCCGAAGAAGGGAACGCCGCGAAGGAGATGGTGGAGGTAGAGGTGAGAGGTAGGGAGGTGTTGGAGTGATGGAAGAGGAAGAAGAGGAAGGGAAGGGAGGAAGGAGGGCGGAGAGGGAGCGGAGAGGGCGAAGAGAGAGAGTGAGAGGGCGAAAATGAGGGAAAGAAGAGGAGGCTCGCGGGGTCAATCTGATTCTAGCTAAAACGCGTCGATCGAGGTAGACGCCATTCAGTCTGACAGGACGGGCCGTACTGACAGCGCTCTGAAACGCGTCGCTCACCGTGGACGCCGTTCAGACGATGTGACCGGCCGTACTGACAACGCTCTGGCGTCGTACCCTGACATCGCAGATGTCGCAGTCTGAATCGCGTCGACCAACCTGGACGCCGTTCAGACGAAGTGACATGGGCCGTACTCTCGCGGCCCGAAACCCGCCCACGTGGCGCCCACGTGGCACAACAGCAAGCATACCTAAATGGCGTCCACACAACCTGACGCCTTTTGAAAGGCGTCGAGCAGTGCTGACGCCATTCAGCCAAGAATCTCAAGACCCCACAGGGTCCAAACCAGGGGATCCGGCCCGATCCCGACTCGAATACAGTACCCGAAACCTCAGTCCTTACATGAGTAGCCAGTCCCCTCTCCCGAGCCGACTGATCGTGTTGTGCCTCTACTGCTGTAGCGCACTTAACTGCCGATGCCAAGTCTGAACAACAGTGGGACGCCACAAAACTCCTCAAGTTGGACCTAAGTCCATCCACAAACCTCTCAGCCCGACGCTCCTCATCCCCCGAGATGAAGGGTACAAACCGTCCTAATGCAACAAACTTCATCTGGTAGTCGAGCATTGTCATGCTTCTTTGGGTCAACTCCATAAACTCCCTCTCCTTGGCCTTTTGGACATGCCTAGCGAAGTACTGTCCATAGAATTCCTTTACAAAAGTCTCCTATGGAATCTCCATAAGATTTCTATCTGCATAAGACAAACTCTTCAAAGTAGTCCACCAGTCATCAAGGATGGCAGTACTGGTACCGGTATCGGTGGGTACCGGTACCGGTACGGTACCGGCCGGTATCGGCCCGGTACCCATGGATTGCAGAATTGGCCGATTCCGATCGGAATCGGCGGGTTCCGATCCAATTCGGGGGGGATTTCACTGTTCTCCCCCCCACCGATTGGAAAAAAAAAAAAAATGGCCGAAATCGGCTCGAACCGGACCAAATCGGGGCCGGACCGGCCAGATCGGCCGGTCCGGACCCGATCTGGTCCCGTTCGGGCCGGTCTCGATCCCCCCCTTAAGGTTTAAGGGTTTAGGGGTTTAGGGTTAAGGGTTAAGGGTTTATGGTTTAGGGGTTTAGGGTTTTAGGGTTTTAGGGTTTAGGGTTTAGGGTTTAGGGTTTAAGGGTTTAAGGGTTTAAGGTTTTAGGGTTTTAGGGTCTAGGGTTTAGGGTTTAAGGGTTTAAGGGTTTAGGGTTTAGGGTTTAGGGTTTTAGGTTTAGGGTTTTAGGTTTAAGGGTTTAAGGGTTTAAGGGTTTAGGGTTTAGGGTTTAAAGGTTTAGGGTTTAGGGTTTTAGGGTTTTAGGGGTTTAGGGTTTTAGGTTTAGGGTTTTAGGTTGAAGGGTTTAGGGTTTAGGGTTTAGGGTTTTAGGGTTTTAGGGGTTTAGGGTTTTAGGGTTTTGGGTTTTGGGTTTAGGGTTTAGGGTTTTAGGGTTTAAGGTTTTGGGTTTTGGGTTTAGGGTTTAGGGTTTTTTATGGATGTACATGAATTGCATTCATTCTTATTGTACATCAATTGAATAATATGTATGTAATTTTCTCTGATTTTTTTTTAATTTTTTCTGTTTTTTTTTTATTTTTTTGATTTTTTTTTCCGGCCGAGTCGGACCGCCCGGACTGAGTTTGGATCGGCCGACTCGGCCGATCCAGATCGGATCGGGTCGGGATCGCTGCGTCCCGATTCCCGGTCCCGACTCGACCCGGAATTCCTTGCCGGTACCGGTCGGTACCGGCCCAATCCCAGTCCAGTACCGGCTGGTACCGGCCCGGTACCCAGGGTACCGGTGCCGGCCGATACCGGTACGTACCGGGCCAGTCATAGGCATTATCCTTCAATATGAAGGCAGCCAACGGAGTCCTCTTAACTGCCGCACAGTCCATAGTATCTAAAGTCTTCTCTAACTCCTTTAACCAATGAACGGCTTCATCAGGATCGGGATAGTCAGTAAAATGAGGCGGCTTCAGCTTCAAGAATCTCTCCAGAGCGGCTGAAGGTCTCGAGCACTAGAACTCTCACTAGGGTCTCAAGTCTGATATTTATTCATCGTGTCCATCGTGGCCTTCATAAAACGTTCCATATTTGGCCTGTCGGCCTAAAACCCACTAGGAACATCTCCTTGCTCTCGAATAACTGGCACTCTCTTCCTAAGAGCCATCTGATCGCCTACAGTCACAAGAATCGATAATGTATTTATTTGCTGAATATTATGATATTTAATCTAGTTATTCATCTATTTGCTAGACCAAATGCTCTGATACCAACTGTAATGACCCATCACCCTATAATCGGAGAACTGATTATTGAATGGGTACCGAATCATTAAAATCTGGAACCAAGCAAAGATATCGATAAGTCTAGGAAATAATGATAAACTAAGCTAGACAATGCATAACACATCAAATTGTATAGGAAGTGCAAGTTACAATTCGACTTGACTCAGCAAATGATTACATATTTCAACTGAAAATGAAATAATTAAGCATACAGGCCTGAAAAGGAAATAACAACTACATCGGGGCATATTCTGGAACGATGGCTGCTAACACGTAAACCGAGACGAGACCCCACCATGCTACATCTGCTATGAACCATCACCTGAAAACCGCAGGAGTGTGTCACACCGAAATGGACTTAGAACTAGCCTAAACCGCGTCGTTCTAGGAAGACGTCATTCAGACGACAGGACGCGGGTCATACAGTGGCAGATCTCTGAATGACGTCTTGCATGGCCGACGCCATTCAGACGATCAGACTGGGGTCGTACACTCGCACCCCAACACTCACCCACATGGCACTCTCGCATGGCTCCTAAGGAGAAGGATGTGTCAAAGGAGAAGGCTATAGACTGGTGGTCTTCAAATTCTCTTATACTAAGATGACTCTTCTTGAGAGGTCCTCTTTCTCTTATACTTAAAGTAACTCTTTGAGTAAAATTATAATACAAGAGTAGAGTGATAGTTTAACAATGTAGGTAATTGATTTTCTAAGTTTAACAACTCTGGCGATTGATATTCTAAGTATAGAATACAATAGCCTTGTTTTTGTAATTATGCCCTCTATTATCTTTTTTAGGGAGGAGAAGCATAAAAAGACTTTATTTAACCTAGGTAGGATTTGTAGTTTGGACTTCGAAAAAATCTTCTACCAGGAAAGGTGATACATTCATACTTCTCTTTTAGTTTCTAACTTTACTATAAGGTTTGAAGTTCCAAGTAAGTAGAATGCCTCAAAATGGGGGAAATTTGACACTATTTTAGCATCAACTCGAACTTCAATGAATCTCCCTTAAAGGTAATCATTGGCTTCTCTTCCTTCAATTTCTATCTTTAACGTAGATAAGGTTCACAGTTTTTAGAAGGTAGCTGGAAGCATCAAGTGAGAGTAGCTCGGCAATATCTTAGCAACAGTTCGGATTTCGATGTATCTCATTTTAGGTAAGGTGATACATTCTTATTTATCCTTTGGTTTCTAACTTTAACATAAGATTATAGTTCCAAGTAAGTAGGAGACATCAAATTGGAAGCGGGTCAACAATATCTCAGCAGCAACTCGGACTTGATTGAATCTCCTGTGAGGTTTTGTAACGTGAACATAGTTCCAACTAAGCAGAAGGCCTCTAGTTGGGACAATTCAATAATATCTCAGTAGCAACTCTGATTTTAATGAATATCCTTTCAGGTAAGGTGATATATTCCTACTCCTTATTCGGCTTCTAACTTCAACATAATAAGATTCGTAGTTCTTAGCTCGTAGGAGGCATCAAATTGGAGGCAACTTGACAATATCTCAGCAATAACTCGGACTTTGATGAATCTCTTCTTAGGAAAGTTGATATAACTCCTCCTTTGGTTTCTTTAACTTTACCGTAAGATTTGTAGTTCCTAGTAAGTGAAAGGCATCATAGTTGGGGCAGCCCAACAATATTTCAGCAACAACTCGAACTTTGATAAATCCCTTCTCAGGCAAGGTCTTAAATTCCTACTTCTCCTTTACTTTCTAGCTCAACTAGATAATATTTGTAGTATTTAATAATTAGTTGGAGCCATCAAATTAGGGGGCAACTCAAGAATATGTTAGCAGAAAATTAGAGTTCGATGAATCGACTTTCAAGTAAGGTCATACATTCCTGTTTCTCCTTTGGTTTCTAACTTTAACATAAAAAATTTGTAATTTTTAGTAAATAGTTGGTGGCATCAAATCGAGGGCAACTTGACAATATCTAAGCAACAACTCAGATTTTGATGATTCTCCTTTCAGGTAAGGTAATACATTCTTGCTCCACTTTTGATATCTAACTTTAACATAAGCTTTGTAGTTCCTTGTAAGTAGGAGACATCAAATTGGGGGCAGCTCGACATAAGCTCAATAGCAGCTCTGACTTCGATTAATCTCCTTTCAGGTAAGCTAAGTAACTTCGATTAATCTCTTTTCAGGTAAGCTAATACATTCTTGCAACTTTTTGGATTTTTAATAAGTAGGAGGCATCAAATTGGGGGTAGCTTGACAAAATCTAAGTAACGACTCGGACTTCAATGAATCTCCTTTTAAGTAAGGTGATATATTCGCGTAAGATTTGTAGTTTCTAGAAAGTAGAAGGCATTGAATTGGGAGCAACTCGACAAGATCTCAATAACAATAAAAGACTTCGATGAATCACCTTTCTAGTCAGATGATACATTCTTGCTCCTCCTTTCGTATATAACTTTAGTGTATATAAGATTTACACCTTTTAGTAAGCAGTTGCAATCATTAAATTGGAAGCAACTCAATAAAATCTATGTAGCGACTTAGACTTTAATGAATCTCCTTTTGGGTAAGATAATACATTTCTACTCCTTTGGTTTCTTTTAACATTAATATATATATATGATTTGCAGCTTTTAGAAAGTAGTTGTAGTCATTCGGATTGGGTGCAACTCAACAAAATATTAGTAGCAACTTGAACTTCGACAAATCTCCTTTTAGGCAAGGTGATACATTCATGCTCCTCCTTTGGTTTCTGACTTTAGCATAAGATTTGTACCTGCTAGTAAGTAGGAGGCATCAAATTGTGGGCAGTTTGACAAAATTTAAGCAGCGACTCAAACTTTGGAGAGTCTCTTTTAAAGTAAGCTGATATATTCTTGCTCTTTCCTTGGTTTCTAACCTTTACATAGATAATAAGATTTGCAGTTTTTAATAAGTAGTTGGAGGCATCAAATCGGGGTAGCTTGATGATATCTTAATAGTAACTCGGATTTGGATGAATCTCCTTTCAAGTAAGGTGATACAGTCCTGCTCCTCCTTTGATTTCATCTTCACTTGTTATCCATGCTCTGTCCTCTTCTAACAGTACTAAGCATAACCTTGTTGCATCTCGGTCATGTACACTTCACTAGATATTTTATGCCTTAGGTAGCTAGGCACTAGATTCTTCTCGTAGAGAATGAAACCTCGTATCTTAAAGGGAGAAACTAGACGTTCATTCTTCAGTGCTTGCTTTATGTTTCTCTAGGCCATGTAGATGCACTTATAATTGAAGTATGTGTCAAAGGAGAAGGCTATGGATTGCTAGTCTTCAAACTCTCCTATACTGATAGGACTCTTCTTGAGAGGTCCCCTTTCTCTGTTGACTGTTCGGAGTTGTTGATGGAGTTTAGGGTAGGCCTAAGTCCATTCTTCTTCAATGTATCTCTCAGCTTGGGAAAAGACAATGGAAAAAGTCTATGGCTTCACCTTCCCGTTCTAAATAGTCATTTTCAGGAAATGAGAGAAGGGAAGAATATAGTTGTACTTAGCTAAATGCTTGCCTTTCATTTTCCCATATAGCTCCATATCTGTACGCCTTCTTCTGTGTCCATCATCCAATAATGAAGTTGTGGAACCTTCATGGGCACAGTGGCCTCATCCAGATCAATATTGACCTGCGCAGTCTCTCTATTGTCTGCTACGATGCGAGACAGCTCGCTCCGGAAGCGTCCTAGCCCGACCGACTGATACGATCCACCCGTACCTACGACTCGGGACTGTCTAAATACGTGTCGACTCGTACAAGTCGGCCCGATCTGGTATGATACGGCAAACCTTGCTTTCTACTAAGGTGATACATTCCTTTCTTGTAATACATTCTTGCTCTTCTTTTGATTTCTAACTTTAACAATGCTGTTATGAGCAATTGGTCTTGCCTTGTTTTTAAAGTTAAACAGATATGCCAACTGTATGACCCACTTTATGCAGCTTATGAATTCAAGTATATTGGTGTGCTTCTATAGTAAAGTGGGGGGTACCTCGACAATATCTTAGCAGCAGTTCGGATTTTGATGTATCCCCTTTAAGGTAAGGTGATATGTTCTTTCTTCTCCTTTGGTTTCTAACTCTAACCTAAGATTATAGTTCCTAGTAATTAGAGGCCTCAAATAGAGGCAGGTCGACAATATCTTAGTGACCGCTGGGACTTGGATGAATCTCCTATCATGTAAGGTGATATATTCATGCTCCTCCTTTGATTTCCAACTTGAACATTTGATTTGTAGTTCCTAGTAAGTAGAAGGCCTCAACTGGGACAATTCGACAATATCTCAGTAGCAACTCGATAATATCTCAGCAGCAACTCAAACCTCGATGAATCTCCTCTCAGGAAAGGTGATATTGCTAGTCCTTTAGTTTCTTTAACTTTACCGTAAGATTTGTAATTCCTAGTATGTAGACGACATCAGATTTTGGGCAGCTCAACAATATGTCAATAACAACTCGAACTTCGATGAATCTCCCTTCATGTAAGGTCTTAAATTCCTACTTGTCCTTTACTTTCTAACTCAAATAAATAATATTTTTAGTCTTTAATAATTTATTGGAGCCATAAGGGGCAACTCAAGAATATCTTAGCAGCAAATTGGAGTTTGATGAATCTACTTTCAAGTATGGTTTGCCAACTCGTGGAACCGGATCGGATCGGGTTTAGCCAGATGCGAGTCGGACTCGATCCGACTCGGGCCGACTGGTACAAGTCGGGCTGATTCAAGTCAATGCCGGGTACTTTTTTTTGTCAAATCTCTTCTTTTTTTTTAATTATTATCTAGTTATAAACATCATACTACACGCCGATTGTTGCCTTCAATGATTATAAGTCACATTTAGGATAAATATTGCAATTTAATACATTTAAATTTGTAAAAGAATTAGTCTAAGATCCAGATTGAATTGAACTTAGTCTAGGGATCTTAGTTTGCAAAAAAAATGGTATACCACATATCATAGAAAGTTAGAAATGTCAAATCTCAATTGAGAGGAATTTTGTCTAGGATCCTAATTGAGAAGAATTTTGTCTAGGGATCTTAGTTTGCCAAAAAAAAATGGTATACCACATATCATAGAAAGTTAGAAACGACAAATCTCAATTAAAAAAACAAAGTACACTTAGACTAAAGAGAGTGGATCTCACTTTATCGAGTTGGATCGCACTGACTCGAGGTGAACCGTAACTGGCTCGCACCGGATCGGAGCGACTCGTGTTCGTATTGTGCTATCCAGCATGAGTAAGTCTAATACAATGCGAGATAGCTCGATCCGGAAGCATCCCAGCCCGACTGAGACGATCCACTCGTACCAACGACTCGGGACTGTCTAGATACGAGTCGACTCGTACGAGCCGGCCCGATCTGGTACGATACGTCAAACCTTGCTTTCAACTAAAATGATACTTACCTGCTCCTCCATTGGTTTATAACTTTAACGTAAAAGATTTGCAATTTTTTGTAAATAGTTGGTGGCATCAAAAAGGGGGTAACTTGACAATCAATATCTAAGCAGCAGCTCATATTTTAATGATTCTCCTTTCAGGTAATACATTCTTAGTTGGAGCCATGGGGGGTAATACTTTCTAACTCAAATAGATAATATTTATAGTCTTTAATAATTAGTTCGAGCCATAGGGGGCAACTCAAGAATATCTTAGCAACAAATTGGAGTTCGATGAATCTACTTTCAAGTAAGGTTTGCCGACTCGTGGATCCGGATCGGATCGTGTTCGGCCAGATACGAGTCGGACTCAATCTGACTCGGTCACTCGGACCGACTCGTACGAGTCGGGCCGATTCAAGTCAATGCAAGCTAGTTTTTTTGACAAATCTCTTTTTTTTTTTTTTGAACTGTTATCTAATCATAAACATCATACTTCACGTCCATCGTTACCTTGAATGATTACAAGTCACATTTAAGAAAAATACTCCAATTTAATCGACTTAAATTTGTAAAAAAATTAGTTTAGGATTCTAATTGAGAGAAATTTAGACTAGGGATCTTAGTTTGCCAAAAAAAGATAGTATACTACATCATAGAAAGTTAGAAATGCCAAATCTCAATTTACAAAACAAAGTACACTTAGATTAATGAGAGTGGATCACACTTTATCTAGTTGGATCGCACCGACTCGAGGCGAACTGTAACTGGCTCGCTCCGGATCGCAACGACTCGTGTTCGTATCGTGCAATCCGATATGAGTCAGTCCGACATGATGCGAGACAACTTGATCTGGAAGCGTCCCAGTCCGACTCATACGATCCAACCGTACCAGCGATTCAGGACTGTCTAGATACGACTCGACTCGTACGAGCTGGCCTGATCTGGTACGATACAACAAACCTTGCTTTCTACTAACGTGTTACATTCCTGCTCCTCCTTTGGTTTCCAACTTTAACATAAAAGATCTACAATTTATAGTAAATAGTTGGTGGCATGAAAACGAGGGTAACTTGACAATCAATATCTAAGCAACAGCTCATATTTTGATGATTCTCCTTTCAGGTAATACATTTCTTGCTCAAATTTTGATTTCTAACTTTAACAATGATGTTATGAGCAATTTGTCTTGCCTTGTTTTTAAAGTTAAACAGATCTGCCAACTGTATGACCATCTTTATGCAGCTCATGACTTCGAGCATATTGGTGTGCTTCTATGGTAAAGTGAAAATTTGTGTGCTAAAAACATTACAAAGGTCACAGCTCTGAGTAAAGTGAAAATTCAGGTGATAAAAACACTAGAACAAACCAGATATGAAGCTACCGTTTAAGTGTACAAGTAATGTGATGGTCATTACACTTACTGTGGAGGTGGTCCACATTACTCAGGAAGGTTGGCTCTGGTTTGGGTGGATTTTGGTATTTAAGAAGAATTTCCAATCGCAATGGGGTTTGAAATGATCTAAGTTAATTATGTTCATGACTGGAGAACACTAATGAAACCATGATGAGTAGTTTGCATTGTGAATGAGGAAAGAAACTGTTGATGAACTTTTCTTGAGGCTTCTGCATGAGAACACTTCATACCAAAACTTGGCAGAGTCATTCCGATTAACAGTTGTCAGTGACATAATGTTAAAATGCACCACAATGCCTGGACTGCATGTTAAGAAAGGAATACTTGGCGGTAGGGCTGTAAAAGGGTCAGAGATGGAAATGGAGATAGGTGTTGCTTCCCTCTCCTACATAGTATATTAGAAATGAAAGTGGAGAAGAAAATTCCATTTCTGCATGCATTTCCTTCACACCCAAGCTTGACATGGTCATTCTGGTTTGCTATCGTCAATGGCATACTGTTAAAATGCACCAAGATGTCTGGATTGTGTGTTTAAAAGGGAAAACTTGGCACTAGGGTTGTAAATGGGTCAGAGACTTAAATAGAAGTAGGTTTCTTTCCTATATGAAATATCAGAAACAGAAGTGGAAATGGAATGCATATCTTTGCTTCTGCGTCCATTTCTTATTTGGAAGTGAAAAATGGAACTAATAATTCTGTTTTCCTCCCTCATGGATATTGACACTTGCAAGTTGCTGGCAAGGTGAGGTGAAGCCCATTGCCAGTCATGTGTTGTGGTCCATCATGCATCCTATAATCAATGCACTGTGATGTCTGTTGAACTGAGGTGTGTGATTCACACATCTTGGGAGGGTAGTGTCCTTGTTGTTTTGTATCAGATTGGACAAAGGTAGAAGGAAGATCAGACCCCTAGCCCCCTTTATAAAAGTGTACCCTCCATCTAATCAAAGCATTGGTAGCTGAGCGACTTAGTTAAAGGTGAATTTTTAGTTGGCTCCTATGAAAAGGAAACATATAATTAATTCATAAATATTATAATAATATGTATCAGAAGGCCGATGCAGAAATGAGTGTTTCAAATTCTGGATCCAATTTGTTGCTGGAAGGGTCCAACTTGGAAACTCTTGTATACTGAAAGAGAAGAACTATTTTTCTGCATTTCCATATCCATTTTTGAAATTTCAGAAATGGATCAGAAACCAGGAAGTCAGAGTGCCACTTACACCCCTACTTGGTGCAAGTCTGGAAGAGAGTCTTCTGACGATGGTATGTCTGTTGAAAGGCCATCATTGTCCAAAACATACATATGATGTAAGAGCCAAACGGGTAAAGGATTCCCATATATTTGCCCTTTTGTCAAGGAAGATACTTGTCCATTGAGCCCATACATACAAATACAGTGTGCCTGCACGTAGTAAATTATATTTACAAGATGCAAACCAGTGTGAGATAAGTAACCTCAGAGGTCCATGTTTATATATTTTGTGTTAGAATATCCATGGCATTTAACTTCTTGCAGGAAATGGATGTCGACCATCAAAGAGCAAGAGAAGGATCGCTTGA
This sequence comes from Zantedeschia hybrid cultivar, assembly GCA_030544215.1. NCBI lineage: Eukaryota > Viridiplantae > Streptophyta > Magnoliopsida > Alismatales > Araceae > Zantedeschia > Zantedeschia hybrid cultivar. The sequence continues at coordinate 26,777,881 of JARZZO010000004.1, read as the reverse complement.
CTCCTGTGAGTACAACTTACCTGATATATGTCCTTCTACACAAAATTTAGGTGCCGACCTGTAATTGTGGTTTATAATTTTCAATGATCAGATTGTAGAGGCATTGAGCACAAGTTACCTGGGTCCTGAGTATTCTCAGGTATTTCAGTTAAGTTTGCCAAGACCCTGTTTTTTTTTTTTAAACATCAAATAGAGATTAGTCTAGTTAACACATCATTCTTCGCTTACCACAGCCTAAGGAATTTGCTGAGATATCACTCAAGGACATTGATCAGTTGGCTAATGGTTCCTTTCCTTTATCTATGCGGCACCTATTTGAGAAGGTACGAGTGCAATTAATAAATAATGTGACCATCTCTTCCCTATCTTTCTCAAGTTGACTAGCTGCCTAGATATTGTTTTGTGAATTTTCCTTTAGCTAGTTCTATAGTTGCAGCTTAGAGAGAACCATCACTTGAAGCATGGAGGGAGGATGCAACTGGGCCTTTTACTTAAGGCACTTTCACTCTTTTGTACAGTTTCCTTGCCTTCACTGCCAAGAAATATAATGTTATACTATACATGTATATGATTTTCCTGTAGCTTGGTTGACTGTCTTATAGCTACACCAACAGGTGTTGTAGTGGGTGCTTATCCTTCATAGTTTATCATTTAAATTTCCCTTGGGAGTAGGAGTGGGAACAGGGAGCACGAGCACTTTTGGGAGTGAATCCTGTTACTAAGCAGTAATCTTTTAGTAGGTCAGGGCCTTCAAAGGATATTGAAGGATTAGGAGTGAGGTTGGGAAGTGATTGACCCTCTTGTGGTTCATGGTTTTAATGGTTTTGCGCATTGAGGAGCTTAGTGTATATAATACTAGTAAATTTGGATTCTGCTTTAGTTTTGACAGTGGTTGCCAGAAACTGTACATACATTTTCTACAAGTGTGCCTGTATGATACTATATAGTGCAGTGTGCATTCTTTTTCTTTCATCATGCTATCATGTATATCATGATGTTTTTTTAGCTGATTAAACATGTTGTTGTGTCATTTTCTTCTAGTGGTGAGACATCAAATTAGAATAATTCGTAACTAAAATCTTCTAGTAGCTGTCCTTAGTGATGGCTGGTTAGTTGGATCTTTTTGTTAAATGATGAACCTCTTTTTTCTATAAAGCTTGTTTGCTTGTCTTTTCTGCAGTAACAGTTTTTTTAACAGGTAATAGAACCAACTAGGAGCATTGATGAATTTTGAGATTAGGATGGATGAGTTCCCATCTGTAGCATTAATCAGAAGCATGAATTCTCATGTATCATCTCAAGTCATGGTATCTTCTTTTTTGTAACACTTCTGTCCTCTGCAGGGTGTCGGCTTGAGTCTGGATGATGCTCTTGCATTTTGGGGAGTAGAGTTCACACCGTGGGTATGTTTGTTGCATTATTGAGAATCCATTATGTTTATAGAAATGCTTTTACCTTCACAAGTGTGTGCAATCTTGATCATCTATATTGTTAGTGCTGACCTGCTTCCAAGAAATATCTCAACCTTCATTTAGTCTTTGTCTCCAAGTAACAAAGCTGTGCTCTAATTTACTTTTCAACCAACAGTATATGCATGCATATACTTTGTTTATACCATATGTAGGTCACTTCAAAACAAATTTATAGAATTTGTCGTATCAGTGCCCATGATATGAAGTTTTTTCTGCCTTTTTATAGAAGGCACAGAAAACCTATGTAAATCTTGGCGGGTCATTCCCTGTTGCCCAAACTTACAATTTTGTAATTTATAAGTAGGTTTTCGTTCTGATCCTTCTACTTATATGTCATGGCTAGGCCATCCCCTGCCCACTGTTTCTGAGGTAGAAATATTTTTTTGCATTAGAAGAAGAAGTGCAAAGGAGGGGGAGCCCTGGGAAAGTGGGATGCAAATTGGGTGGGTTTGGTTGGGTTGATGTGAAAATGAGCCAGCCCAATTTAGTTTTTGGCTGGCCCCAATTTGACCCAAACCATGTTAAAGTCAGCATGCCCCAATCTGCGTTCAACCTGAAGTCATTTGAGTGCATTTGGGTTGAATTCATGGTAGGATTGGTTGATCCAGATCTGGATTGGGATCAGCCAATGCCGATCTGATTTCAATAGGGCAAGTCTGATCCCTATTTAAATATAAAAAAGGAACAAAAACTATTCACCTTGTATTGGTTGTTACAAAAATGGGCAAACCCAAGCTGATCTGGATCTGATCGGCCGGGATCCCTGAATTTGATCCAATTCTATAATCCTTGGTTGTGCTAGGTAATGACCCAATAAGCATTGTTCAATGACCAGTTGTCTAATTTATAATGGTCAATTTGAACTGTAAAGTAAAAAAAAAAACGAGAGAACTTTTGAAAAGAAGTATAAATTCTTTTAAACATGTGTTGACATTTTCTTCAGAATGTACTCATATAGCACTAATATAGCACATGTAAGTGGTACATGTATCTTTTTGGAGGAGGATGTCAATGCTGGACGTGAGACTTGTGCAAGTGAGCACTAGGATAAGTACTAGAGAATGTAGCAATTGCGGATTGGGATTTGGGAGAAAGGGTTGTTAGGAGGCGTCAGGCCGTTCGAAAGAGTTGGGAGGGCACGCGCACTATAGCTTGTTTCAAAATAAACTTATAGCTTGTTTTTTTAAAAATAATATTGAGGGATTATAAAAGGACTTATAGTTCTTTTTTGTTTGTTTACAATTCTTTTTTTCTTTTTTGTATGGATTGACGATGTTTTTGTAGTTGTCCGAGGAAAAGTTATTCATTTTTTATTCTGGATTCTTCCTTGATTAATTATTCTAAGTCACTGAGACTTTTATTTGATTATTTTATTTACAATGACTTCTCATTCCACTTTCACTTTCCGAGTTATAGGTGATTTCAGTCCTTTTGACGTGGACAAGGTTACATCCATCTTATGCATCCAATATGTAACAAACACATGGGAACAGTGGTACATGACTACTTTCTTTTTTAGTAAAACATGTTGATGAAGCTGCCCTATTATTTTCCATGTGCATGGTCCTCTTTATTCTTACGTTATGGTCCCTCAAGGCCATTAGTTATTTATGACCTCCTTACTTTCTCCTATATATCCTTGAGAATATCCTAAAGTTAGCATCAACATTGACCAAATGACCAATGTTAAGCATTGGCAACACTAGGGATAATAGCATTGATCAACATTTTGCACAATGCATTAATTCTCTTTTGATATGTTCCAAAGCATAGCTCCTTATTCCCTAGAGACATTGTTTGTGTACTTATGTACATGATATTGCATATGGCATAGATCATTTTAGTGTGCTTACTACCAATTTATGAAAAGGTTAGCAAATATCATGGCATTCAACAATTACTTGTACATTTAAAAACCATTATGTAGAATTTGATTGCAACCTCCTAGGTAATATATTTGTTGAAATCAAAGAAAGGAATGACCAAGTTGATTGTTTACCATAAAAGTATTGCAACTATAGTATAGTGTTTCATGTGTATGTATTCTTGTCTTGGTTGTTGTCATATTGATGATCGAGTTTAGTGAGGAATGTGCAGCATTGTGAGGCAGAGATCTTGGAGGTACCCAGGGGCGATCTTGCTACTGCCTATTATAGGTGGCATCTCCTACCTTGTCTTTGCCATCAGCTACTGATGAAACTCTGTATATGTGTGTGTGTGTGTGTGTGTGTGTGTGTGTGAGAGAGAGAGAGAGAGAGAGAGAGAGAGAGAACTTACTAGGTCAGCAACCATTTCCATTAATGGAATTGCTATAGTAGAGCGGGAGGGGGATCTAGTGCGATGGAGATCTGCTGACAGGATCATCACCCATCGTAGGTTTCATCATTGATGGATTTGTCATAGGTTGAGTGGTGGTGATGGATATCTGACGGGTGCGATGGGGCAGCGTAAGGGCAACAACCATGGCAAAGTAGATCCTCTTTACCTCCTCTTCTTTGCTTCTCTCTCCCCTTCTCTTGTCGAACCTCTTGCTCTCTCTTAACCTCCTTTTGTTTTTGGGTCTCCATGGTAGTTTCCTCTCATATGGGATTAAGGAATTTCGGATCGGATCGGGTCCCCGAATCGGGAACCGCCGATCCCGATCCGAATCGAGATCGAATCGGCTAGGATTGACTAGAATCGGCTGGGATCGGCCAAATCAGGACCTGCCGATCCCGATCCAAATCGTTCGATCCGGATCGGGATCAGCCGATTCTGCATTCCATGTATGGGATACTAGTGGGGAGAGAGAGAGAGATTGGAGGGCAGTGAAAATCCTCTCTACATCTTTGCTTCTCTCGTCCCTTCTCTCATTGGAATTCCTACTCTCTCTTGGCCTCCCTTTATAGTTTTGGGCCTCCATAGTCATTTCCTCTCGTAAGGGATACTTAGAGAGAGAGAAAGAGAGAGAGAGAGAGAGAGAGAGAGAGAGAGAACAAAAGCAAGGGCTAGAGGGTGAGGGCTGGTGGGTGTTCGGGCGGTGCAAATGGCAGACATGGTTGAAGGGTTTGTGGCGGAGGGAATGCTGAGATAGAGGAATAGTATGGTGGGGACAACATTAGTTTCTCGGTCGCTTCAACTCTGAGCTCGGCAAAGCATACTCGTGCAAGCCCGAAGCTGCCCCAGAAGATGCAACATGTAGTGCCCATGCAAGTGTTTTTTTTTTTTAATATGCTCTTTGGGTCAGACTTGTGAGGGTGTTGTGTTTTCGCGACGTGCATGACATGGTGCACCTATAAAGAGATTGAGTTGGAAGGAAAAACAGTTGGTAGTGACCACGTACCCTTGCATGGTAGATGATGTCTTTCGTTGGTGGCAACGCCTTGACCTTAGACGATCAAGGCGCGCATGCAGTATATGGTGTTGCTGTTGGGGCCAACCTCGGAAACAATGGTATCTAAGCTTGAAGTCATGGGTGGCCTGGTCAGACATGGTGAGGACGAGTCGCTCATCTTAGGGTGGAGAGTCCTTGAGGTTGCTACTCGAACTCTGCATCCTCAGAGGATGGTTGTGAGGCTATACGGACTGGGGAAATCATACATTAGTACTGAGGATGCGATTGTTGCAGGTCGAAGTTGCCCTTAAGGATGACAACATCCGAGGACGATGTCGTTGCTGATGGTAAGACGGTGATCTTAGTTGGTGTCATCGTAGTGAGGAGCAAACATGCCTCCCTTCCCATGATGATGACCTTGTTGGATGTAACTCAAGGAATGAATGTTCCTATGGGTCGGAACTAACTACTGAGCTTGACATTGCCGTTGACGTCCTTGATAACGCTAGAAGAAGATGTGATCTGACGTATACAACCCTAGTCCATCGTCACCATGTTCATAATTTTTCCTCTCTTCTTCTTTCCTATCTAATGATTTCCTTGTAATGCTCTTTTCCTTTAGGTATTGGAAATAGTTATTATGCTGATAAAGTACCGGAGAGGGCATAAAAAGGTGATTCGTGTGGATAGGAAGTGATTAATCTGGCGATGAAGTGATTCTCATGTAGTTGAACAGATTCATAAGAACTAGAAGAGATTCTCATGTACTAGAAATGGTTATTCTGCCGAGCAAGTAATTCTTATATACTAGAAAGGTAATTCTAGAGAGGTGTTTTACTAGAAGCGACTATAGTGATTAACATGTGATTCTCTCTACTCGATGATACCTTATTGAGGGAGCTCTACTCCTCTCTATGTGCAAAGTTCCTAATTAGAGATTAGAAAGTGACGTACTAGTAGGTTAGTAGGGGTTAATTATTGCTGGAAGGGTTGGAAGGGGTTACGTACTAATGGAGAGGGTATAGGAATGTGTTCCCTATTGCTGGAAGCATTCATTTGCTATAGAGAGTCAGAAGAAGGCACTTAGATGTTTAGGAACAGATAGTAGAAGTAGGCCACTGCTATTGAATAATCGACGAGGTGTTGAAAATTAATGGACCAGAAAGCATGATAAAGCCCAATTCTTCTTATTGTACTTGTTGCGCCCCCTTCTTTGACAACAATAAAAAATTCCGCTTCGGTATGAACATCCCTCCCTTCAGCAACCACTTCATGAATGCATTCTAGTTCAACCAGAGCTGGAGCAGTGACAGGAGCAGTAGTTGCTGACCTTCTGCAGTTTTTAATAAGTAGTTGGAGGTATCAAATCATCGGTAGATCGATAATATCTCTACAGCAAGTCAAATTTCGATGAATCTCCTTTCAAGTAAGCTAATCCACTCTTGCTTCTCCTTTGATTTCTAGTAAGCTGGAGGTATGAAATTGGGGGCAACTTGACAAAATCTAAGTAGTGACTCGGACTTCGATGAATCTCCTTTTAAGTAAGGTGATACATTCGCATAAGATTTGTAGTTTCTAGTAAGTAGAAGGCATTGAATTGGGAGTAGCTTGACAATGTCTTAGTAACAATAGAGACTTCGATGAATCCCCTTTCAGGTAAGGTGTTACATTCTTGCTCTTCCTTTCGTATCTATCTTTAACATATATAAGATTTACACCTTTTAGTAAGTAGTTGCAATCATTAAATTGGGCGCAACTCAACAAAATCTCGGTAGCAACTTGGACTTCGATGAATCTCCTTTCAAGTAAGATGATACATTTCTACTCCTTTGGTTTCTTCTAACTTCAACATATATATGATTTGCAGCTTTTAGAAAACTGGGTGCAACTCAACGAAATATTAGTAGCAACTTGAACTTCGATGAATCTCCTTTTAGGTAAGGTGATACATTCCTACTCCTCCTTTGGTTTTTGACTTTAGATAAGATTTATAGCTGCTAGTAAGTAGGAGGCATCAAATTGGGGGCAGTTTGACAAAATCTAAGCAGCAACTCAAACTTCGAAGAATCTCCTTTCAAGTAAGGTGATACATTCCTGCTTTTTCTTTGGTTTCTAACCTTTATATAGATAATAAGATTTGCAGTTTTTAGTAAGCAGATGGAGGCATCAAATCAGGGTAACTCGACGACATCTCAACAGTAACTCGGATTTGGATGAATCTCTTTTCAAGTAAGGTGATACAATCTTGCTCTTCCTTTGATTTCTAATTAAACGTAAAAATTTATAGTTCTTAGTAAGTAGATTTGCCATAAATTTATAGTTCTCAAACTTTAATAAATCTCCTTCCAAGGAAGTATAAGGCCAAATATCAGTAGTAACTCGAACTTCGATGAATCTCCTTTCAAGTAAGGTGATACATTCATGCTCCTTTGATTTTGAGTTTATGATGGTTAATTTTTTTCTTCTTATCTATTTAGATGTTAACTTTTATATAATAAACTAGAATGATAAGATTGTCTGGTTAAGGTTTAAACATAAAAGTAGACTAATAGGTTATTAATATTGTGGGCCTAAAATATAGAATGTTACAAGGTTGATTGGGTTTTGTAAAGGATATACATCAGTTTACAATATTAAACTTGTATTTCTCAAGACTGATATGCTATTAATATTAAGGTTGATTGGGTTTTACGAAGGATATACGTAAGTTTACAATACTAAAATTGTAACTCTTATGCCTTTAAATTTTAAGACAATGGTGTCGATAAATGACATCACAGTTATACAAGTTAAGAATCAACAAGATGAAGAGAGATTCCTGAAACAAATAAAGAGAGTCCTGAAACAATTAAGTCACATAAAGATTAGCTTGATATGTGTTATCCTTATGAAAGCATGGAACCCTTTTGAAGCCATAATTAGTCCCGTTCACAATCCTAGCAATTGTTGCCCAAGGTTAGACTAACTCAGAGGGAGGTGAATGTGTTATTAAAAATTACTCTAATAGAAATTAAATGCAAAAGCTAATAAATGGACAAAAAGAGATAGAAAGAGGGAAACAATCACACAATGAATGCTCAAGAGATTTATACTGGTTCGATCTGTCTAGACCCATGTCCAGTCCTCAAGAAACCACTTCGGATTTCTACTAACAGTAAGGTACCAACCCCATGCAAGTTACACAACCCCTTGCAAGTTACACACGACAACCTCCTGCTTCCAGTAGGCCCTCTCTTCTACAACCAGGAAGAGGAAACTAAGCAAACGTAGAATATAGAGAGTGCCTAAGAAATAGGCAAGTATTCACGAAGAATACAGTACAGATCAAGACAGAAAATAAACAACTATTTTGCATAGGTCTTAATCTGAAACAGGATCTTTAAGAGCTTCTTGTGAGAAAGAAAAGGCACAACTCTTGAGATCTTCAAGCTCTTTCTCTTAACTGGTTAGGTGTGCTTGCTTTTGCTCAAACTAGGATGTTTGTATCTCTTGTATGTCTATATTCTATGTCTATCTGTTCTCTGGTGACGGGCTTCTACTTATATCATTTCTTCAAAATTAATCCGTTAGACTGATTTGCTTGAAGAAGGCTTTTTCCCGCTTGTATTTAACGTTCAAAATCTCAAAAGAGAAGTTAGAGAGAGAGTATGACAGATTTGCTACGTTAGTGAACTCGAAATGGCATCAATTAATGCATGGAAGCTTCCTCAAGTATAGATCTTGTATTGTAAGGTCATACCTGCAAAAAGCGTAAACATTAAAAAAGGCAAGATTGTTGTTTTTTGCTATTGTGTCATTTCTAGCAGAAGTCTATAATAGTACAAGATGCATAGAAACTCTTAACAAATCTGTCAGATAAGGATATGGCAGAGATCTCAGTAAAAAAGTACACATACAAATAACTCGAGAGCACCGACTAATTTAAATTCAATTCAATTAAAGAAATTCACTAGCCGAAGTTACAGGATTATTAGGATGACATATCTTTAATATAAGTCATAAACGAATACTAATCGAAGTGATAATTTGGCCACTTAATCGAAGCCAATAGGTGAGTGTTAGTCTGACTCAAATAGACTGTTAATCGAAGTACAAGTGGCTCTCACTCAGATTAGAAGAATGACTTAACTCAAAATGCAGGAGAAATAGTTAATCGAAGTGATAACTAAAGCGTTAAACGAAGTCTTAATTGACATGGTAAAACATAAGTAAAGTCTCTCATTAATGGAAGTCTCAATTTGTTCAGTAATCACAGTGAGACTAATTATTAGTAATCGAAGAAACATCGTTAATCGAAGTAAAGTTGCAACCATTAATCGAAGTGAAACTTACAACATGTAACAACCTAATCAGTTAATTGACCTAACAATTGTACTAGTTGGTAGACTTCCCAAGAAGGTCACCTATACTGAGATTTCTCCTAACAGAGCGCGCTTAACTTCATAGTTCTTTCCAACTCGAACCCCGAAAAATAACTAACCGATATTATTAGTAGTCTACTAATGTAGTCTATCTAACATCTTCTTATACGAGGTGTTACAATCTACCCCCCTTAGATAGGTGACGTCATCGTCGCTATACCACAACTATTCTAGATCACAATGCATGTAGGATTGTAGTGGTAGCCCTCATAGGTTCAAGAGGTTGCTCCCATCATGTAGCACTTTATCCCATATGGGTTCAATAGGTGGTTCCCATGATGTAGCACTTTACTCTGTATGGCACTTAGTTCCCATACTTCTGGCTGGTGCCAGGCTCTGATATCATTTTTAACGACCCAATCAGTTAACTGGCCCAACAATTGTGCTAGTTGGTAGACTTCTCAGGAAGGTCACCCATCCTGAAATTTCTCCTAACCGAGTACACTTAATTTCAGAATTCTTTCCAACTCGAACTCCGAAACCGACGTTGTTAGTAGTCTACTGATTTAGTCTATTTAACATCTTCTTATACGAGGTGTTACACAACATTACTCAAAGTAAAGTCCGAGAGGGAAACTTCGATTAGCGTGATAATAGTAATCAAAAGGATATCTAAGAACACTAATCGAAATGAGACTAAAACTTTATTTCGATTAAGATACAAAAGGTAACTCTAAGTTGAGTTTCGATTACCGTTATCAAAGTAATCGAAGTGGTTGCTCAAACGTTAATCAAATCATACTTGTATGGATTCGAAGTGAACACTATAAACAGTAATCAAATGTAACTATAAAATGTTAATTTATAGAAAACTTAAAAGGTTAATCAACAGAAGACTTATAAAGCTAATCGATAGGGAACCTTAAGTTCTTTACTCAAGGTGAGTAAGTCAACATTAATCGAAGTGAGACTAAATCACTTAATCGATAGAAGACTTAGAAAAATTGATCCAATTAAAATAAAGAGTGATGCTTCGATTAGTACTGAACTATCTGCAAGTTACTAGAAGTTCTAAGGGTTAATCGAAGTTTATGATAGCTCTTTAAGTGTAAGAGTTAGGGAACTCTAAAAGCAATTAAGTCACAGAGCTTACACAAATTGTGACAGAAATTGTCAGCAACTAAACTAATGAGACAGAGATTTCTCTTACTCTCATAGAAACAAAGTCTTGATGTTTTCATAGTGTGTTATCACCAAAACATGGAGAATATGAAAATACAAATTACTCAACAATCTCTCCTTTTTTGTTGATGATAAAATTGCTTGAAAATAACAACACTGCTAGAAGAAATAAAACCACAACTAGAAACAATTCAATCATACTTGGAAATGGAACTGGTATCAGAGCTAAACAAACAAATAGAAGAAATAAGACTACGATCATAAACAATTTAATCATACAAGAAAATGAAACTAGTATCAGGGCTAAACAAACAAAACAATACTAACAAAATTGTCAAAACTGATACAAGTGGACAATTTATTTCTTTTATGTGCAAATGCAGTTAAATAAGAATGTTAGATAGTTTATTTCTCCCTTTTTTTGTCATTTACACAAAAAGGTAATCACACACATAGAACAAATTAAAGAGGGATACTAAGATAGGAGAATGCAATGAAATAGGTATATTGCATTCTAAAATTGATTTACAAAGTGTGTTTGAGGAGATACAATGGTGTAATATAGGAAAAATAATAACAATGCGGAGAGGGTACAATGACTCAGAATTGAAAGAATTTGTCTAGACAGGTCAGAGCAAAGGTTGTGACTATCGCCCAGGTCTTCTGCTCAATGGCCTCCGATCTGGCAATGTATTCCTAGAGAGTCATCTTCACTCGCTGTCCTTGCTCTGTCCTCTTCTGGTAGTACTGAGCATAACCTTGTTGCATCTCGTTCATGTACACTTCACTATATATTTTATGCCTTAGGTATCTAGGCACTGGATTCTTCTCATAGAGAATGAAACCTTGTATCTTAAAGGGAGAAACTAGACCTTCATTCTTCAGTGTTTGCTTTATGTTTCTGTAGGCCATGTAGATGCACTTATAATTGAAGTATGTGGAGAAGGCTATGGACTACTAGTCTTCAAATTCTCTTACACTGATAGGACTCTTCTTGAGAGGTCCCCTTTCTCTGTTGACTGTCAGGAGTTGTTGATGGAGTTTAGGATAGGCCTTAGTCCATTCTTCTTCAATGTAAAAAGTCTCTGGCTTCACCTTCCCATTATGAATAGCTATTTTCAGGAAATGAGAGAAGGGAAGAATAGAGTTGTACTTAGCTAAATGCTTGCCTTTCATTTTCCCATATAGCTCCATATCTGTAAGCCTTCCTCTGTTTCCATCATCAAATAATAAAGTTGTTGAAACTTCATAGGCATAGTGGCCTTATCTAGATTAAGACTGACCTACACGGTCTCTCTAGGGCACTGAGCTCTGAGTATCTGGACTTCATGCTGAAATTGGCTCAAGCTGACCTCTGGTTTGTTTGCTTCCCTTCTCTTGTTATTGTACTGCAAGAAGTGCCTATACTCCCACTTAGCTAACTCCTTGCACCTTCCTCAATAGGCCTCATACCTCTGAGCTAGCCATTCTATAAGTGCCAAGGTTGGCTGTCTTCGCTGAGCTCGGGTAGAGTTGTCTTGTAAGGATGAGTAGTGTAGCTGTGGGTGTAATTTACTCCACTCATGTTCCTTCAGTATTGTTGACTTGTTCCTAACCTGGGTAACTTCCTTATTGGTTAAGTAGTGCTGAGCTGTGAACTGGTCTATGTATATTTTTAAGGAAACAGTAGGCAGCTCCAACATTATCTAACATTCTTCTACAAGAATTCTATATACACAAGTCTTCTCTTTGCAGTTGAGGAGAAGTCATCTAAGTATAGAGGATATAAATGATACTTAGTTCTCTTCTTGGGCCTCTTGGGAGCTCTGAATTTCCAAATTTCTCTCTCTGACTTAGTACGTTCCTCCTGACATACACTGCGCCGAATCATGTTCTCTCAGTTAGTAACTTCTCCAACAACTGCCTGATATGCAACATTCCATCCTTGTGTTTAGAGATCTCTCCCATCTTGCTCTTGATGTCCTTCATATTATCCTGTTGCTGATTAACTTTGTTGAGGACTTCATCTAACTTATCAGAGTCCACTGACCTATCCTCCTGCCTCTTTCTTACTTGTTCTTTTTGAGGCATATAAGGAGGAGAAGTAGGTATCTCTGAGGGTTGAACAAATGATGCCCTCTTTAGCAGCTCATCTACTATATATGTTGCTTCAGTGGCTCTTTCTTCTTTTAAACAAGTTTCCATATGGACCTCCTCCTCAACAAATACTAGTTGAGGAGAGGGTTCTCTGGCCCTATCTGTCTGCTCTGCAGGCTAATCCTGTATCAGCTCTTTACAAACTGCAGGTTGATCCTACATCTGCTTTTCAGGAGCTGCAGGCTAGTCCTACATTTGCTCCTCTACTGATGCTACTGCCGATTCTTCTTCTAATGGTGTTGTGGTTGTTACTATTAGTGCTTCTTCAGTTGTAGTTGCTGCTACTTCTTCTGTTGCTACGGGTGCTGCTTTGCTAGCCTCATCTGGAGTGGTTGTAACCAAGGAAGGGTCATCAACAGGGGCAATGTGCTTTGTCTATACCCCCTTAAAGAATTTGACCTTGGTCCTTTTGAGACAAATTGTATAGATAGTAGGCTGGTGCGTTGAATCTTCTCTAGTGAAGTCCACTCTATGGTGTCTGAAGAACATTGTGAGAAAGAGACCATAAGGTAGCATGACACTCTTGGACTTAGGAGGGTCCTTCACAGTATCACTAGCATTAAGCATGTTGGCCATCACTATAGTAGGCATGTTCACCCTCATCTTCTGAACAATCTAATACAGTATGTCTGAGTCCTTCTCTGTGATTACACCAAAAGTAGCTCCTCTTGGATTGGGAATGTGAGCTATGAGGAAGTGAATCCTCCGCTTCTCTATTGATAGCTGATTTACATCTACTGTGCCATTCTTCAGTACATAACTTGGCCCAATTATAGTTGCAGCCTTAGTTTCCATGTCTATTGTGTTCCTCAAAGTCTAACCTTCTGCTTCACACCTAAAGAGTTGAACTAAGAGCTCTGGAGTAATAATGATAACCTTTCGCTTTACTCTGGCAGTAAGAAGTGGGGGTGTGACCTGACATGTCAAGGTGATGTAGAAGGACTTGACCAAGATGGGACAAAAAGGTGGCACATCTGGTTCAGCTGAACATTTGCCAGAACTTTCTCCACTGACCGTAGTCCCTTCTTCCTCAAATCCATAAAATCCACCCTCTTATAGCTGTAGTAATCCACTAGGATGTTGAGGAATCGCTGATGCTTGGCCTTATCTTGAAAATACTCAGCTACAGCACTGGATGGCACTTTGGTAGCCTGAGAAACGACGGTGGAGCTTACAGAGGCGGCTATAGAAGCTGGATTCAAATAAAAAGAAGAACTAGGTTTTTTAAGTAAGGAAAAAACCGAAAATGGGTAGAAAAGAAGAAATCAGGTAGTAGGATTCAAGAAAAAGGATTAAAGATCCTACCTTTTGCAGAAAATCGTAGAGATCAATAGGAAGGTGCTCGAAAGGCTTAGATGCCTTCGCGCAAGAGGACTGGAGCGCAAAAGTATCAAAATCGCTAGAGAGGGAAAGTTCAGGTGGAAGGAAGTCGAAGAGATTCAAATCGAAAGAGCAGCGATTTAAAAGGTTCTGATTTGTCCTAAGGGTGCCAAATGAGAAGAAGTAATAGGAGGATAATCGAAGTGGTAAGGCGAAACGCTTGCTTCAATTAATGAAGAAGTCACAGGCTTCGATTAGAGAAGAAGGATAAATATAAAGAAGACAAGTTCTGCTTTGATTATCAGTCGAAGGTAGAACTTCGATTAGAGAAGAAAAGAAAATGAAAATAGAGAAAATGAGTTCTTCTTTCATTAATGATCAAAATCAGAACTTCTATTAGCTAACAACTAGACATGCCGATTAATGAATGGGTTGGGATGAAAGAAAAGGATAATCGAAGTATCGATTATACTATAAAAATAGTCTTCAATTAAAGTTTAAGTTCATTCAATTAACTAAACGAGTTCATGGAGTTAATAAATGAGATTCAGATTTTGATTAATATATAGTGTTTTAACACAGGTTTTGATTTGTGTCTATTTTCATCATATTTGTGTGTTTTCTCAAAAGAACTATCTATATTTTTAATGATATAAAAGTACTGATGAATTTACAAATTACAGATTCCTAACTCTCTTCGGATAAAAGTAAATCTATCTTCTGAAAGATATCTTTTAAAGATATCATCTAGTTGATGTAATGTATCTACAAAAGCCATACTATATCACCATTAGCCAATGATCTCTAATAAAACGATGGTTAACCTCAATATGTTTAGTTATTGAGTGTTGAATGAGATTCTTGGTTAAGTTGATGGTGCTTGTATTGTCATATATTATTGAAATGCCTTCAAGCTTGTGTCCAAAGTCTTCTAGCTGATGCTTGATCCACAAGAGTTGGGCACAGGACCTTATAGTTACTACATATTCTGCTTCTTCTGTTGATAAGGCTACTGACTTTTGCTTTATTGAGGATCATGAAATGAGACAACCCTGCAAGAAATTGATAGGTGCCGCTAGTGCTTTTTCTATCAACTTTGCAACCAGTATAGTCAGCATTATAATATCCAGACAATTTAAAATTGCATCCTTTAGGATACCACAATCCTCAATCACAGGTATTAACCAGATCTCTAAAGATTCTCTTGACACATATCAAGTGACATTCTTTAGGATCTATTTGAAACCTGGCACACATGCATACACATAATAGAATATCAGGTCCACTAACTTTGTTATTCACCTATTTGCCAGACCAAGTGCTCTGATACCAATTGTAACGACCTGTTACCCTATAATCGAGGATTTGATTTCTAAATGGGTGTCGAATAATTAAAATTAGGAGCCAAATCAGGATCTCAAATAAGTCTCCGAAATAAACAATAAACTAAGCTAAGCATTCCACACAGGATCAAACTGTAAAGTAAAAAGTGCAGGAAATAAATTATTACAGTCCATCTCGAGTTATGTGCCAGTAGCCACCATTCTCGGGTATGCCCCGACGTAATATACTTTTATTTATGGCATGTAGGCATAATTGTTTCTTTTCAATTTTGGATTATGTAATTATTTACCTACATACCAAAAATAAAAGTACAACTACGTCGGGACATATCTCAGAACAGTGGCTGCTGGCACAGAACCCGAGACGAAACCTGCAATTCCTACACCTACCGAGAACCCTTACCTGAAAATGCAGGGAGTAAGTAAGAATGGACTCAGTAGGGATCCTTCGATCCCCACCTCCCCCCCATACACACAATCGCAACAAAATGAGGATATATATATAAGATATGTGCAAGTAAAACGATAAATAAACTACACGTCCATCGTAAGAAACACATAAGAAGTTGCCGAGTCAACTAGGAAAACATCGACCCACTGGGACGGAACAACAACCCCTTGAATAGCGCGCTGGCTGCATCGACCTGTCTAGTTCTAGGCAAGGAATTCCGAGTCGGATCGAGTCCCCGAATTGGGACCCGCCGATCCTGATCCGAATCGAGATCCTCTCAGCTACGAGTGACACTTCGAAGTGTACCACTCCCACACCGGTACTGGCTACTATCTTGGGTACACCCGGTGACTCTTGCCTCCTAGGCCACCGTATCACTCCCACACCAAATTAGGATGTCAAGCACTAATAATTGTCTAACAATATATAAGAATCTAATTGACATAAGGTATAATAATTGCACATTATGAATGTAGGGAAAATAAGGGAATAATCACAAAATAAAGCGATTCTGGGGTACACCCGGTGTCATTCCTATACGGACACATAGTGTCAAGTATAACAATTGTCACTGTAGGTCCACGATCGCATAATCGCAAAATAACACGATTTTGAGCACATGAAAATCTCTGCCCTCAATGTATGATTTCAAGCATGCATCAACAAAGTTGTCTAACAATATACAAGAATCCAATTGACATAAAGTATAATAATTACACATTATGAATGTAGGGAAAATAAGGCTCTGGCTTGAATCATGTCCACCATGGTCGACGCTATTCAACGCCCTATCTCATTGGAAGTACAGTCTCTGGCCTCGGGACTCCGGGGGCATAGGCCGCAAATCGTGTCGACCCATGTTGATGCATTTTGCAAATCACGTCGTCCTGAGTGGACACGTTTTGCATCCGAAATAGAACTCCTCCTCGGTCCCTAAATCGAATGAAAACAACACAAATAGAGATATGGGAAATCCATTGATCACAATAAAACACGCCACTCCCATTTTCATAAAAATGCTCATTTCAATCAAAAGCCTCCTAAAACATGTTCATTTTCTATACAAAGTCTCCACACATCCATAGGATGCTCCAAAGCCAGAAATAAGTAAAAATTCACAAGTTAAATTGATCGAAACACATGTAAAGATTGTCATTCTATCGGTTACTTGAACTCCTCCTGATTCCTCGCCGCCGAACCGCCACACCACAAGCCTTCACCGGTCCTTTTGTCGATGCCATCACTCTACCAAGACGTCGGCCGCCATCTAGAGAGTGAAGAGCCGTGGTGGAGGTGGTGGTGAAAGTGGTGAGAGGTGGTAAAGGGGAGTGGAGTGGTGAAGGAGGAAGAGAAAGAGAAGGGGGCGGAGAGACGAAAAGGAAGAAGAGTGAGAGAATGAGAGAAAGGAGCGAGAAAGGAGAGGTGGTCCGGGGCGTCAACCCCGACCGAGCTAAATCGCATTGTTCTAGAACGACGCCGATCAGACGACAAGATGGGGGTCGTACACTGGCAGAGGTCTGAATCGCGTCGACCACGCGCGACGCCATTCAGACGACAAGACCAGGGTCATACGCACGCCGCCCGACACCCGCCCACGGGTCACACATGCATGGTCCCTAAATCATGTCCTTTATGGCCGACGTCTTTTAAACGTGCATCTTGCCTGCTTGACGTGATTCAGACCCCATCCACTAAGCTCACGAAAACCCAAAACAAAGAATCCAATATCAAAACTGACCTAAAACTTAATCAAAGTTCCAGTTAGCTCCTTAAGTGTAAGAGTTGGAGAACTCTGAAAGCGATTAAGTCACATAGCTTACACAACTTATGACAGAAACTGTCAATAAACTAATAAGACAAAGAGATCACTCTCACTCTCATAGAAATAAAGTTCTAACATTTTCATAGTGTGTTATCACTAAAATATGGGGAATATGAAAACACAAATTACTTGATAATCTCTCCCTTTTTGTTGATGACAAAACTATTTGAAAATGACATCACTACTAGATAAAACCATGACCAGAAATAATGCAATCATGTAAGGAAATGAAATCAATATCAAAGCTAAACAAACAAAACAACACAAATAAAATTGTTAGAACTGAAACAAGTGGACAATTTATTTTCTTCTATATGCAAATGCAGTTATATAAGAATGTTGGATAGTTTATTTCTCCCCCTTTCTGTCATTGATACAAAAATATAATCACATACATAGAATAAATAAAAGAAAGAAACTAAGATAGGGGAATGCAATGAGATAGATATATTAAATTATAAAATTGATTTACAAAGTGTGTTTGAGGAGATACAGTGGTGTAGTATAGAAAAAATAATAATAATTCTGAAAGAATTTGTCTAGATAGGTCCGAGCAAAGGTTATGACTTTCTTTCAGGTCTTTTGCTCAATGGCCTCTGATCTAACAATGTAGTCTTGGAGAGTCATCTTGACTCAATGTCTTTGCTCTGTTATCTTCTGGCAGTACTGAGCATAACCTTGTCGCATCCTGGTCATGTGCACTTCACTAGACACTTTATACCTTAAGTATCTAGGCACTAGATTCTTGTCATAGAGAATGAAACTGTGTATCTTAAAGGGAGAAACTAGGCCTTTATTCTTCAGTGTCTGCTTTATGTTTCTGTAGGCAATGTAGATGCACTAATTGTAACGACCCGTCACCCTATAATCGGAGATCCGATTACTAAATGGGTACCGAATCATTAAAATCTAGAACCAAGCCATGATCTCGATAAGTCTGAGAAATAAATGATAAATTAAGCTAAACAATGTGCACACATCAAAGTACATGAATTAAAAATTATTACAATTCGACTCGACTCAGCAAATAATTACATATTCCAACTAAAAAAGAAATAATTAAGTGTACATGCATGAAAAGGAAATAACGACTACATCGGGACATACTCCGGAACGATGGCTGCTGGCGCGCAACCCGGGACGAGACCCCACTATACTACGTCTGCCGGAACCTTCACCTGAAAACTGCAGGGGTGAGTCACAACG
Organism: Zantedeschia hybrid cultivar; assembly: GCA_030544215.1. Lineage (NCBI taxonomy): Eukaryota > Viridiplantae > Streptophyta > Magnoliopsida > Alismatales > Araceae > Zantedeschia > Zantedeschia hybrid cultivar. The sequence goes on along the minus strand of JARZZO010000004.1, from coordinate 26,759,275 downwards.
AAATGGACTCAGTAGGGATCCTCCGATCCCCACCTTCTCACAGGCTTTGTCAAAATCAATCTCGAAGATAAAACATTGCTTCTTTCTGATTTTCTGTTCATGAACGCATTCCTCAATGCCATAGAATTGTCAAGAATAAACCTGCCTCTAATAAAAGCTGTTGAAATCCACCAACTTCTCTAAGTCTCAAAGCTAAAGCTTGGGTGATGCTTTTGTAACTCCCACGGAGCAAGCAAATCAGCCTGTAATAAAAAAATATTTTCAACACAGGGGAAAGTACCACAAATGTAGATTGCAACACCTTAATTCCCCCAGGGTTGATTTCAGATTCCTTCACTGCAGCCATTATATCTACCTTGATAACCCCAGAAATGTTGATTAAAACCATACAAAATCCTTGGAGACTTATCATCCATCCAAAACTGAACTTCTGATTTCTTCCTCCGAGAAAGGCCTAATAAGAAACTGTTCATCGACGGACACAATTTCTTGAAAGAATTACTCTCAACTGAAGGTCTCCATACTCCTCTTCCTGAAACAGCCCTTTGCAACAATCAACCACAGTGTTAGCCATCTCGTCCTCTTTACTCAATAGTTAATTTCTCCTCCTGCTAGCAACCACATGGAAGAAAGAAGTATAATCCCTTCCTTGGGCCAGGTTTCCTAGGCTTTTATATTCCATTCAATTTCCTTCCTTAGAGCCCATCCATGATATTGCCTTTTAGTTTCATCCCATCTCATCTTTGTTCAGCAGGCCTTGATCATTTTTCAGTTCAAAACCTTCAATTTTCTGTGATAGCTCGTCTTATTCTAGCGGCATTGCCAAAAGCTTCCTTATTGTCCACATTTTTTCTCTAACAGACAAACGCATGTTATTAAAAGCAAGGAGGTGAAGTCGGACAAGGGGTGGTCCGGGGCGTCAACCCCGACCGAGCTAAATCGCATTGTTCTAGAACGACGCCGATCAGACGACAAGATGGGGGTCGTACACTGGCAGAGGTCTGAATCGCGTCGACCACGCGCGACGCCATTCAGACGACAAGACCAGGGTCATACGCACGCCGCCCGACACCCGCCCACGGGTCACACATGCATGGTCCCTAAATCATGTCCTTTATGGCCGACGTCTTTTAAACGTGCATCTTGCCTGCTTGACGTGATTCAGACCCCATCCACTAAGCTCACGAAAACCCAAAACAAAGAATCCAATATCAAAACTGACCTAAAACTTAATCAAAGTTCCAGTTAGCTCCTTAAGTGTAAGAGTTGGAGAACTCTGAAAGCGATTAAGTCACATAGCTTACACAACTTATGACAGAAACTGTCAATAAACTAATAAGACAAAGAGATCACTCTCACTCTCATAGAAATAAAGTTCTAACATTTTCATAGTGTGTTATCACTAAAATATGGGGAATATGAAAACACAAATTACTTGATAATCTCTCCCTTTTTGTTGATGACAAAACTATTTGAAAATGACATCACTACTAGATAAAACCATGACCAGAAATAATGCAATCATGTAAGGAAATGAAATCAATATCAAAGCTAAACAAACAAAACAACACAAATAAAATTGTTAGAACTGAAACAAGTGGACAATTTATTTTCTTCTATATGCAAATGCAGTTATATAAGAATGTTGGATAGTTTATTTCTCCCCCTTTCTGTCATTGATACAAAAATATAATCACATACATAGAATAAATAAAAGAAAGAAACTAAGATAGGGGAATGCAATGAGATAGATATATTAAATTATAAAATTGATTTACAAAGTGTGTTTGAGGAGATACAGTGGTGTAGTATAGAAAAAATAATAATAATTCTGAAAGAATTTGTCTAGATAGGTCCGAGCAAAGGTTATGACTTTCTTTCAGGTCTTTTGCTCAATGGCCTCTGATCTAACAATGTAGTCTTGGAGAGTCATCTTGACTCAATGTCTTTGCTCTGTTATCTTCTGGCAGTACTGAGCATAACCTTGTCGCATCCTGGTCATGTGCACTTCACTAGACACTTTATACCTTAAGTATCTAGGCACTAGATTCTTGTCATAGAGAATGAAACTGTGTATCTTAAAGGGAGAAACTAGGCCTTTATTCTTCAGTGTCTGCTTTATGTTTCTGTAGGCAATGTAGATGCACTAATTGTAACGACCCGTCACCCTATAATCGGAGATCCGATTACTAAATGGGTACCGAATCATTAAAATCTAGAACCAAGCCATGATCTCGATAAGTCTGAGAAATAAATGATAAATTAAGCTAAACAATGTGCACACATCAAAGTACATGAATTAAAAATTATTACAATTCGACTCGACTCAGCAAATAATTACATATTCCAACTAAAAAAGAAATAATTAAGTGTACATGCATGAAAAGGAAATAACGACTACATCGGGACATACTCCGGAACGATGGCTGCTAGCGCGCAACTCGGGACGAGACCCCACTATACTACGTCTGCCGGAACCTTCACCTGAAAACCGCAGGGGTGAGTCACAACGAAATGGACTCAGTAGGGATCCTATAATCCCCACCTTCTCACAGGCTTTGTCAAAATCAATCTCGAAGATAAAACATTCCTTCTTTCTGATTTTCTGTTCATGAACACATTCCTCAACTGCCATAGAATTGTCAAGAATAAACCTGCCTCTAATAAAAGCTGTTGAAATCCACCAACTTCTCTAAGTCTCAAAGCTAAAGCTTGGGTGATGCTTTTGTAACTCCCACGGAGCAAGCAAATCAGCCTGTAATAAAAAAATACTTTCAACACAGGGGAAAGTACCACAAATGTAGATTGCAACACCTTAATTCCCCCAGGGTTGATTTCAGATTACTTCACTGCAGCCAATATATCTACCTTGATAACCCCAGAAATGCTGATTAAAACCATACAAAATCCTTGGAGACTTATCATCCATCCAAAACTGAACTTCTGATTTCTTCCTCCGAGAAAGGCCTAATAAGAAACTGTTCATCGACGGACACAATTTCTTGAAAGAATTACTCTCGATTGAAGGTCTCCATACTCCTCTTCCTGAAACAGCCCTTTGCAACAATCAACCACTGTGTTAACCATCTCGTCCTCTTTACTCAATAGTTAATTTCTCCTCCTGCTAGCAACCACATGGAAGAAAGAAGTAGATCCCTTCCTTGGGCTAGGTTTCCTAGGCTTTTTTATTCCATTCAATTTCCTTCCTTAGAGCCCATCCATGATATTGCCTTTTAGTTTCATCCCATCTCATCTTCGTTCAGCAGGCCTTGATCATTTTTCAGTTCAAAACCTTCAATTTTCTGTGATAGCTCATCTTATTCTAGCAGCATTGCCGAAAGCTTCCTTATTGTCCACATTTTTTCTCTAACGGACAAACGCATGTTATTAAAAGCAAGGAGGTGAAGTCGGACAAGGGAAAACAGGTTTCTATTTTGGATGAGTGGACTGATTTGCAGATCCAAGAAAAGGTAGAAATTTTGGGTATAAATATCAAAAATAAGGTGGGTCTGTATAGAAGGCTCTGGAGGACTTGTTCAGAAGATCATTAATTGAAGGTTTCTAAGTCAACAAGTTCCAGGGAATTGAAGAATCTATTAGAGCAGTCCAGGGATTGTGTTGCAGGAGATACAGTCGCAAAGAAAAGGCAGAGCAGGGCTACCAGTAAGAATTTATGAAATTTGCGGCGTGGAATGTGGAGATCATCTATCTGATAGAAACTAAAATGGAATTTCTTGATCAAACTATGGTTCTGGTATTACTTGGTATGCTCAGGTTTTGTATTTCGAAGTGCTGATGGCAGCTCAGGAGGCATTTTGTTGGCCTGGGATACAAGTAAATGTGGAGGAAGACTACTGCATTTGGGAGAACATGCTGTTGAATGGTTATGTTTGGATGCTTTCAGGAGTCTATAGTCCCAGCTCTCATACAGATCGAAGAAATCTTTTTGAAGAATTGATAAAAATGTAAACTGCTGCATTCCTTGCCATGGTGTATTATGGGCGACTTTAATGAAATTCGTCGTCCTGAGGAGAGAAATAGGAGGGCCAATGTCTCTAGAGGAATGATGGAATTGAATTAATGGATAGAAGAGTTGGGTCTGACTGAATTACACCTTAACGGCCAACAATTCACATGGAGTAATTCGTGGGGAAGGTCAACAATGTCTGGAATAGATAGAGTTTTTGTGGAGGATGCTTAGGAGGAGCTGTTTCCACTGTCCAGGTTAACAGGCGAACCAAGAACAATCTCTGACCATTCGGCCTTGATAGTTGACACTGGCCAGAATCGAAGAATTAAAAGGCCGTTTCAGTTAGAGAAGGTTTGGTTGGATAATGAAGAATTCCGTACTTTGGTGAAGAATGTTTGGCAGTAGGAGATACCCACACAGGGCGGCATGAAGAAACTGGCTATTAAGATGAGAGAACTGAAGAAAGCAATTAAACAATGGGTGGAGAATTGGAGGAATAATAGAACTAAGGAGAAGCAAGATATGTTGCATAGCATTAGAATGTTGGAACAGCTGAAGAAAGCAATTAAACAATGTTACTGCATTGAGAATCAAATTTACAGATTGGAACTTGGAAGAGGAAGCTAAGTGGAAGCAAAGATCTAGAATCCAGTGGCCCAAGGAAGGTGATAATAACACAAGATTTTTTTCATATGACAGCTAATGGAAGAAGCAGACGAAATTTTATTTCCAGAATTAAGATTGATGATAATTGGGTGGATGGTGAAGAGATAATCAAAGCACAGATTATTGCTTTACAAATCTCTGTTCACAGCTAAACATAGGTGGTATCCACAGTCGAATGAAAAAAATGCTGTCAGATTGAATTTTGAAGATAAATCTCTGTTGAATTCCTCTATCTTGGCTGTGGAAATTGAGGATGTGGTTTTCAGTTTAGGAGGGGACAAGACACCAGGGCCGGATGGTTTCCAATGTTTTTCTATCAGGTAGTTTGGGATGTAGTCAGAGCAGATGTGGTGGATGCTGTACAGCAATGGTTTGTCTCTTTAAACGGTGGTCAATTTGTAAATCGAACCTTTGTGATTCTTTTGCCAAAGAAAGAGGAAGTAGTGGAATTGAAAGATTTCCGTCCAATCAGTTTATTGAATGGTTCATATAAGATTTTCACAAAAATTATTGCCAACAAATTGGGGATGGTCATTGGGAAGTTGATAGAACAAAATCAACATGCTTTTGTGCCAGTAAGGAAATTATTCCACGCTTTTCTCACCACCCATGAGGTTTTGTATTCAAAGAAGCAGAGTCAGTCTCAGGGAATCCCTGTCAAATTAGACTTTAATAAGGCTTACGACAGAGTGTTGTGGAAATGCCTATTAAATGTTATGCAGTTGCATGCTTTCCCAGAGGAATGGGTTCATCTCATAAAGATTGTCTAACCACTGAAACCTTTTCCATGATCTTTAACAATTAACAGTGAGGTGGTTGGTTACTTCAAGAGTATGAGAGGATTTAGACAAGGAGATCCTCTATCTCCTTATCTTTTTATTTTAGTGGCAAATGTATTCAGTAGGATGTGTAAGAAGACAGAATACCAGGGGTGGTTTAATGGTGTTATTGTTCTAAGGACATCTGAAAGCATTTCCCATCTGCAGTTTGCAGATGATACACTCACTTTCTGACTAGGAGGGAATGAGCAAATTCAATCTCTTCTTTTTTTTCTAAAGAGCTTTGGGTGCATCTCTGGGTTGAAAATAAATTTTTGCTAAAACCTCTATACTTGGTGTCAACACGGAAGATATAATCATTAATGAGTGTGCTCACCAATTATATATTTAGGCCTGACCTTACACTTTAAATCTCTTAAGAAGAAGGAATGGGATCCACTTATCATAAGAGTGCAGAAGAAACTCTCTAAATGGAAGGCCAGGAACCTAAAGTCTGGGTGGTAGAATTACCTTACTGAATTATGTTTTATCTTCTATGCCATTGTACTTTCTATCTACAGACTCAATGGGTTGCCAGTGTCAGAAGAAATCTCAAGGATTCTGAATTTGAAGATTATTTGCAGCTTTTAAAATTGTTGTTGGAAATGGAACCTACACCTAATCAAAAGGATATCTTTGTATGGGGTAGGAATACGAGTAACTTTTCAGTTAAGTCCCTCTATGAATTGATTGAAGGAAATCTCCCATCCTGCAGCCGATACTCAGAAATATGGAAGAATAAGACCCCCCGTCAAAGTGAGAGCATTTATGTGGCTGCTTTTTCAAAGGAGGATTGTTACTAAAGTCTTCAGAAGCAAATGGGCTCATGATTCAAATGTTCTCTGTCCTCTCTGTGGAAAATATGAAGAAACTGTTGACCACCTTTTGATACAATGTGATATTAGTAGAGGTGTGGGAATTGTTGCTTTTTTTTAATATTTCTCTATAAACTTCCAGAAAATTTAATAAGCAAGAGTTTTCTGCTGACATTTAGAGCATAAGAGGAAAATTTAATAAGCAAGAGTTTAAGGATAAAACATTGAGCTTAAATGTACAATCATAAAATCCTAATGAGTTTGTAACTGTATGTACAAACTCTATAAATGTTTTCAACTATACAGAGAACTTAAACATAGTGAATCAAAATTTTGTTTATGAAGAGTATAATCAAAGGTTCTATGAGGCATAAGTAGCCTAGGTGCATAGATCACCGTTAAGAGTCAACATTTTATCAATAAAATAAAGAAAGAGTATATATAGGTGATGGATAATGCCCGTTTATGAAGAGTATAATCAAAGGTTCTATGAGGCATAAGTAGCCTAGGTGCATAGATCACCGTTAAGAGTCAACATTTTATCAGTAAAATAAAGCAAGAGTAGATATAGGTGATGGATAATGCCTGACCCTCCAGGCTCCGAGGTAGTGAGTATTATTGTGTAGCTGGATGGCTTTTAAAATTATGGGAATCGAGCTTGGTCCATCATATATTTTGGTTCGTCATGGTAAATTTATCTTACCTTCTCAATCATACATTCAGAATACACTAACGTCGATGCCATTCTGTCCAGTGGCTGGTGTTATTTTGAGTTTGTGAGGTTTCCCAGGGAATGCTGTATGTAATAGCTTTTTTCTTTGGCAGGCTAACTTTCTTAATTGCAGAGGCACGTCTAGTTGCTGGGGCAGCAAAGAATACCTATCACACCAAGTACAGGGGTATGATTTATGCACAGAACTGGACCTGTGAGTCCCTCAGGAAAGGCGTCTTCGTTGCAGGAGCTGTGTTTGTTGCCTTTACGATGATTCTCAATGTGTACTGGTACATGTACTTCACGAAGGCTACAAGTCAGGGAGCTCGCAAGAACAACCGTGCAGGCTCAACTGTTGGGATGACTGGCTATGCATGAAGATGTCAACCTACTGGAGCTTCAGTCCCCTTTCTTTTTGAGCTGCACAGGTCTCTCTCTGTTTACTAATTGTAATCATGCAACATTTGATGGCCTTACATGTAAGTGATCTCTGGAGTAGGGTTTTCCATTAAACTTATATGATGACACTTTTAAGATGATAGACTATATATATATATATATATATATTTCCATCTTCAACTATTATATATAGTTTCTCTGCTCACTTTGCTGGTGTTATGGACCTGTGGTTTCTGAAATTAAGTATGCACGTGATGTGTCTGAAAAGTTTTCGCTTCCAAATTCAGATGACAATACACTAGAATTGCCTACCTGGCGGGGATAATTCAGTAAGACTTATTTCTTGTGTTTATGTTGAACACGTTGGGGAAAAAAAAAAAAAAAAAGACTATCCACTTGGTGAGAATGGGTGCTGCATTGCTTTTCGATAAGAGTAGTACATGGGAGATTACAGATTCCTCATTCGTAAACACCTTGAAAGGTATCCAAATTCGTGCCCGTTATCCGTTATCTATCCCTGTTTGATCGAATGCCCAGATGCGTGTTTCCAAAAAAAAAGAAAAAAAAAAGAAAAGAAAATTTCTGTGTTTTTGTTTTTCTACTCTAGTGATAATTGCCCACCGTGCATTTTATGCCAAATATCGCAGGCATAAAGTCAGGTTTATTCTGCTGTAAGAAAAATAGGAAACGATTGGCATGACCTTAGAAGCCTAGATTCCAGACTGCCTGCCTAGAGTCAATTAGTATGTTAACCTTAAGTTTTGATTGGTAAATCAAGAATTTCTCACATCATCATGTATTGAGTTGTTGTCGACCAACATGTTCTGCCAATTAGAGTTTGGAGTCCGCCTTAGGTGGTGTTTTGATAAAATTTATTTTAAATATCTTAAGTCTAATTTCTCATCTATCGTCTAAATATGTAAAAAGAATAAGAGTTAGTTTGTCCGGGCGTCGACGTGGCACATCGTTTGCGGGAAACGCCCTCAATTCTTGCCTATTTTTCACTACATCCGGGATTTGGTGCAGCACGTCATAAGTAGAGTACGACCTAACATTAATTTTGATTGAATCCATATCATGAGATGTGACAAGATTTTTACGCTGGCTGTCACCTACCGCAACCCTCCTCCTTTATCCGGACTTGGGACCGGCTAAGTACAAGAGATCATACCTAGGCGGAGTTAAATATATCCAACACTGAATGCTAGAAAAATTAAGATTTCGGAAACATATGTTTCTATCTCCGCTTCCAATTTTATTTACTAGAATTTCGTTTGCCACTTCTATTTCTATTTCGGTTTCTAGTTTCTACCACAACCCTCCCTTTCCTTGTAGGAAAGGAGGAGAGGTTTGTCCTAACTCCTAAGGCTCCTGCCAACAATCCCTAAGATTCTCCCTCTCCTTCCCGCCTGCTAGCACAACATGCTTCATAAAAGAGAACTCGCATCAACATGTTCATATGATACGATCTGCAATCGGATGAACAAAAAAAAAATTCTAAAAAATAAAATAAAATAAAAACAAAAATAAAAAAATCCACTGCATCTGTTTCTTACCACAATATACCATGCTACTAAGGATGCAACTTCAGAAAACACACTACATCTGTTTATCATAAAATGCATTCTTCATAAATTCAAGTTTTGTAGTCTTGTGTAAACATAATTGAGTTTTCGAAAAACTTTAGAAGGTTTTGAGTTTAGGATAAGCTGGAGTGAGTTTATGACAAATCCACAAATCCATTTCTTTTCACCATCCAAACCAAGGTTGTGGTGAAAACCGAATTTATAGTAAACCTAAACGCATTTATGGTTTGCATCCAAATAGGACCTAACGGGTAATGCAGTCAAGTACAACTAAAGCCACTGCATAGTCTGAAGAGAAAAGAGCATCACACACCAAATCATGCACCAATCTAGCGGCGTGATCAAATATTAGTTTTGACATCACAAATTTTAAAGTCGCGATAGCAAAATCTCGGATTATAAAATCAAAATTGGATAAAAAGAATGGCAAATAAGTAAACCAACTTCAAGCCCAACAAGTTACGACAATTCAAACATGAGAAAAAATCAACAAAACTATGTATGGCACTCCAGACATAACAAAGAAATTATTTTTATGATATTTTACATTGTTTTATAGTAGTTTACGGCATTGGGGGATTGTTTTATGAAAAACACAATTGTTTTACAGGGAGGGTAGATCAAACACCTCTAGCATACTACTAATCATTGGGGATGAAAAAATCAAAACCTAGAGGAAGTTTCTGAGAAAGACACAAAGGAGAACTTGCATCAGACAAGCCAAAGGAGCAGAGAGACAGATATCTAGATCTAGATCAATCTACACCTAGATCTAGATATATACATATTCACCTGCTGCGCCAACGCCCGACGCTCGATGCACCACGCCCAGCTGCCCACCTTACCTGCAGCCCGGCCCATTACCCCCCCCTCTCACCAGTAGCTCCTGCCGCCCATATGCTGGCGCATTGCGCCCCCTCTGCTACCAAATGGACCACTGCGCTAGCTTACACAAAAGCATGCGGCTGTGCACTATTCCCATCTACTGCTTTAGTTTTTGCTTCCCATTTATTTAATTATTTGTTTAGGTTTAGTTGATTAGTCATTTCTTTTACAGACTGAAGGTAATAGGCAATGAATTGTGACAATTAACAAATATCTAGATCTAGATCGATCTACACCTATATCTGGATATATACATATGCACCTAGGTTTAGTTGATTAGCCATTTATTTAATTATTAATCGCTAGATTGTAAGACCACATCAATCTGAAGTTTACAGACTATTGGGAAACCAAGTCCTTCAAGTCTCTCAATCCAGTCAAAGGTTTAGTTGAGGTAGCTAAAAAAAGTTGCATTCTGACTCCATCCCAAGGTGACGCATCTTATGCCATGGATTAAATTCTTCCCCCTTTCCCAGGTAAGTCTTGAGGTAGCTCAACAAACAAACCCTAACTAAGAGTAATCCTTTAATCTATTACGATGGAAGGCTACATGGGTCGTGTTTTCAACTTACTCATGTCAATTAACTTGAATTCGAATCGAGGGATTTCTTTTGTTAAAATTTTAAAGTCTCATTATAATAATGCTACTGACATATTAAATAAGATTGGAATATATCACATATATGACCAATATAGATAATATGTCCTATGTAGCAATGGATCTAACGTTTCAAATATGTCAAAAATGAAATTTACCGAATGATCATGGACTTATGTCTAAGTTGGATCCGCCGGAGCTAAACGGTGATCCATTATTAATCCTATGGCGAATCATGGTCACATGCCATGGAAGGTGTCCAACTCTCTGCAATGAATCTTTCAATGGTCCTCTTACATCTCGTACCATCAATCAAAATGATCCTACTCTAGATCTAATCTAGAAATTACATCAAATAAATTTGGGTACACAAACCCATAAATTTACATTAATATTATAAGAAACCCTGATCAGCAATCAAGGGGAATATATTTCAGAGGGAGATAGAATGTACAAATTGGATAAGAGATGGAGACGAAGGTGTGCAGATCCCATTATCAAATTCACCACACACACATCCATCTATAGATTAAACAGCCCCATTTTAGAAGTCCATGATCATCGAGTTCTATTCATTCATAACAAACATCACATGTACCATGAATGCATACAAGATTAGATCAACTATTAATCATTATTAATTAAATTAGAAATAATCTTTTATTTATAAAATAACTAATGACAAATAATTATATTTTAAAAAAATAATATTTAAGGTTAATTTCTTCCAAGACACTTTTGGCATGCTATATGATCAAATCATGGCAGCAATTAAAATAGGAAGTCACATTTCATGTGAAGCAAACAAGTAGAAATAAAAATTTTAATTCATTGTGCAAAAACCATTTATGAAACATTATCATAAATATAATTTCCATTCATTATTCTAACTTGCCATATGAGGAGGGGAAAATAAAATTATTTTTTAGATTTAAAATAATTTGAAAAACGGAATAATGGGTTTTTAAATTTAAAAAAAAATGTTTAAAGGGCCAAAAGGCCTTAGACCGACCGGCCCAACTAGCCTGGCGGCTGGCCCCCTTGGCCCACGGGCACTAGGTACGTAGGTCAGTTACGGGCCAGAGTCGTGCCAGGTCCAAGCGCCCCAACCTACCCGTGGGCCTAGGGTGGGCCCACAACCTTGTCCCCAGTTACCCATTATGGTTTCAGGGGAGGGGGGCACAACGGCGGCCAACCACCCTGACATCGTGCCTGCCATCCCTGCGTGGAGGCCTCGGACCCGCGCGTCAGTGCTATCCCCGCCAACCAGCCCTATGCCACCGGTCAGCACGGTTTGGCGTTGTGCTGTTGCACCATGCGGAGCTTCCCAAGCTCTTACAATGCAGCCAACCACTGCGTCGGTCTGCTCGCCGACGGCTGACTGCGTTTACGTCCTCCTCCTCATTGGACATGGAATAAAATAAGAAAAAATATTGCATAAAAAAATTAAAATCTTTAATTTCTATGATGATTCTATTGAATCGAGCTAGAACCTGACTTTGATACCACTATAAGGTTTTGCGGGATCCCAATAGCGCAGCGAAATAAAACACAAAAATTAATCCCATGAAACCTCTCCTCATTGGTTGTCCGATTCAATAGAACACAAAATGTGGATCCGAGGGAACGAATCCTGTAAGGACTGAGGCTTTCGGATCCGGTTTTCGGGGTCGGACCCTGTAGTTCAGGCTCCAGTGGGGCTGAGACTCTGTTATGTTTCGCGTCGAGCACGCGAGACGGGTTTAAATGGCGTCCAGAGATGCAGACGCGTTTTAGCTTGTGCCACGTGGTTGCCACGTGGACTGGCTTTGGGCCGCGAGAGTACGACCCTGTCATGTCGTCTGAACGGCGTCCTCGAGGGACGACGCCTTTCAGACTGCGACCCTGGGTTGTCAGTGTACGGCGCCAGTCTTGTCGTCTGAACGGCGTCTTGGATGGGCGACGCGTTTAAGACTGCTGTCAGAGCATTTCAGAGTTCTGTTAGAGCGGCCGTCATGTCAACTGATAGGCGTCCGTACATCTCGACGCGTTTTAGCACTCCCTGGTTAACCCCGCGAGCCCTCCTTCTTTTCCCTCATTTCTTCCTACTCTCTTTCTCTCCTCCCTTCCTCCGACAACTCCGGCGACGCCCCCTTTCCCTCTCTCTTTTCCTCCCACCACTTCGTCTTTCCCTCCACCCCATCGACCACTTAGCTCTCGCCACTACCACCACCACTTCCTCCGCGGCGTTTACTCTCCGGACGGCGGCCGACGTCCCGGTGGAGTAAGGACGACCTCGGCGGTACCGGCGGCGGCGTGGGGCGAGACGGGTGGACGGCTTGGAGCTTGGAGGAGTTCAAGTAACCGGTAGGGTGACGATTCTCGTAGTGTTTTATTTTTAAACCATGTTCCCCGCTTAAAGCATGCTACGGATCTATGATTTTTTGGGGTAGAATGAGCATGTTAGGGGCTTTTCCTTGATGGGAATAAGGGTTTCTATGAATGTGGGTTTATGATGGTTTGGCTTGCCCCTCTTTCTCCTCTGTTTTTGGGCGATTTTTGGGTTTTCGGGGGTGAAAAGGGAGCCTTCGGGCAGGAGGCAGGGCCTGGTTTCTGGCGCTAAAAGACGTCGTGCATGGACGACGCCTTTTAGAAGGGCGTCGGGCCATCATGACGCCTTTTAGGCAGAAATCGTTCCACTCAGGCTCTGTCAGTTCGGAGATTCTGACGCTAAAAGACGTCATGCCTGGACGACGCAATTTGGAATAGCATCGGGCCACCATGACGCCTTTTTAGGCAGAAACCCCCGATTAAGGTTTTCTGCTAATTCTGGATTTCTGTGTGATCGGCGTCTGAGGATGTCGACGCCTTTTAAAAGGCGGCTACCTGTAGCGACGCCTTTTATGCCATGTTCTGAGGCCAGTATTTCATGAACCAGTTTAGGGTACTTGAATAGCGTCGGCCTTGGGCGACGCGATTCAAGGCAGAATCACATTAATTCATGCCAGTAAAATGTGTTTACACTGCTAGATAGTTCGTTAAATGCATGCTTTAGTATACTCGATGATGATGAACTCTTCATGACCGGATGGCACTATGTTGTATGTCGTGCGACCGTGGACTTCTTCCGTGACCGGATCGCACCGTGCCGTGTTTTGTGTTACTATGGACCTAGAGTGACAGTTATAGCATTTGACACCCTGTGTCGGTGCGGAGGGACATAGCGCTGACGGGAGCAATGGCGGGGTGACGCCTAGTGAGAGAGGGTCACCTGGTGAACCCCGGGGTTAGCTAGCTTGTACCGGTGTCGGAGTGGTACCTTTGGAGTGTCACTCGTGCTGGGGGAAGGAGTAACCACCTGAGCCAGTTGGGCCAGAGTAGCCAGCGTGCTATCCGAGGGGTTACTGTTTGGTCTCAGCGGGTCGGTGTTTGCTGGGGGAAGGAGTAACCGCCGAGGTAGCCAGCGTGCTATCCGAGGGGTTACTGTTTGGTCTCAGCGGGTCGGTGTTTCCCACTTTCGTTGTGTGGTTAACGTGTTTTGAGGATACGCTGATTACGGGTTCCCTATTAAATTGGAATTATGCATGATAATTATACTTCAAATGCGTGTGATTCATGTTGAGATTTAGGTATAGTAGTTACTGCTTTACTTGGTTACTATATTTCCGCTGTACTTTGCACTTGTGGGTGTGTGTGTGGGCAGTGGGGATCGAAGGATCCCTACTGAGTCTTTTCGTTGAGACTCACCCCTGCAGTTTTCAGGTGAGGACTCCAGGCAGACTTAGTGAGGGGTGTGCGGCTGTGTGTTGAGCGTCGTCGGCTGTTGTTCCGGGGTATGCCCCGACGTAGTTGTATTTTTATTTTCGGCCTGTATGTATAACTATTTCTTTTCTGTTGGAGTATGTAATTATTTGTTGTATCGAGTCGCATTGTAATAACTATAATTCCTGCCTTTCCTTTTCAATTCAATGCGATGTGAATGTTTAGCTTAGTTTATTATTTATTTCCCATACTTACTTAGATCCTGGTTTGGTTCCAAATTAATGATTCGGTACCCATTTAATAATCGGACCCCCGATTATAGGGTGGCGGGTCGTTACAAATCCTCACCCTGTGGAGATGAGGGATCTCTAAAAACTAATGCTGAATCTATGAGATGTAGGTATCCGCACACACGTATGGACTCTAGACGAAATCTACACACATCCTTATATGGACAGGTTCTCCTTCTCGCGATGCCAACGCGACGACTACTACCACCACCCAGAGGAGGGAGAGAAGGGGATGGCCACGAAAGAGGGATAGAGGGGACGACCAAGAGGAAACCCACATGTGGGTTAGGATTTTCCCCAAGTCCCACAATATATTATCTCCTATTTTCATAAAAACCTAAATAATATATAAAACTCTCATTAAGCCTTGTCTCACGAGAATCCTTATGTGTGTGACCCTCAAGGCCCGACAATCAATCTAGTTATAGGCCCATTAACCTTAAAATGCCTTTTAAGATCAATTTAATTCATTTATCTTCTCATGATCAAATGAATTAATCAATTACTAAATAATTATTTATTCAGTGGACATTCTAATTACAAACCGCACCAAGCAACACCTCGTGATCCCAGATGATGTAGGGTATCATCATCCTACTATTAGCACCTATATGTCAACAGATTATCATACGGAATTAAGCCTTCACCTACACAAGTGTAATAGTGATAACAGAGTATGGTTTACAGTCAAACTCCTTAATCACTAAGTGGATTAAACGCTCAATGAGATATTATCGAAAAACTCCTTATCTGACAATCCCAATAACCCAAACTAGGAATTTAACTGAGCATAAACAATTGCAGGTGATTCTGTCTTGACAACTCAATCACCTTCTTATGGATTCTAATACTAACGGTAACTGAATATTCAGATACATATATTATGTATCCTTAATCAAAAGCAAGGAGACAGTAGTCCCCATACAGGGTATCCTTGGCGTCTCAGGTTAAAGAACCTACTGTGCTACTATGACACAAAATGTCCTAGTTGACAGTTAAGTCCATCCAGGAATTCTAAAATGGATCAATTTAGTGAACTCATTCCACCAATGAGCACCCTCGTATTTGTCTTAGTGTCTCTACGGAAGTGATTATGAGATCAATAAACTCAACATATAATCAGACAAAATATGTATCAGTCTATCCCTATGTTGGATGTCCAGTTTGAGCACTCTATGACTAAGAACATATTAGGACCTATGTTTGTAGAGGATTAATCTCATAGCACAATTCCTTGTGATTTGATCCTCATTGCATAAGTCCCAATATATATATATCGAGTAATCAAACACATGGAGACACACATGTATATACGAGAAATACCATTCATTATTGAATAAGGAATGCAAGAATCAAGTCTGTTACATCTAATGTGATTGGCGTAGGACACCCTAACTCATTTGGCCTCTGTCCTGTAAGTGAGGGTGAAAGGGGTTTACCCGTGGGAGTGTGGATTGAAGTGTCATAGGCCCACTCAACCTCAGCAAGCTTTTCTGGCCAATCTAAATATTTGTCAGCCTCACAAGTTTTCGTGATAATTTTTATCAATGTTTTGTTTGTAGCCTTTGCTTGGCCATTCCTTATAGATAGGAGGGAGGTGAATGATGCAATGCAATGTCGCACCATTTGCAGAGATTCTGAAGGTAATAGGCAATGAATTGTGGCAATTAACAAAGATGATGGTGCTTAGAATCCCAAGTCTGGCGATGATGTTTTTTATGATGAACTTTCGGAAGGTTTGTTGTTTTGATTTTCATATATGCTTATGCTTTGGCCCACTTAGTGAAGTACTCAATTACAGTACGAATGAATGATTTTAGCTTATTGAGTAAGTTAGAATCATTGTGAAGACCAATGATATCGAAAGCCCACATGAAGAAAGGCCATGGAGAGAATAAGGGATGAAGTAAGGAAGATAGAGAATGAATCTTGTCGACATGAAGTTGACACTAACACATCTACGGACATAGATAGCCTAGTCCTCCTATACTAGGCCAATAACATCCTTGTCAAGGATCTTCTTTGGTGGGGATACTTCTTGCTCTTCACTTTGGTTTAGGTCGGACATCACATTCTAAGCTTGAGAACTACTTATCTATGTATTTTCTTATATGTGTTTTCTTATCGGGCTATGTTGTCTTCTTTTCTTGAGTCAGGACTGTAGTGCTCAAAATTGTGTCATGCTTTTCATTGATATCATGTGTTAATGTAATAAATAAATTAAACTTAAACTAACTGTGATTGCCAGAAACCGAGGGCTTCAAAAAAAAGTGATCGCTTGCCTACCTTGCCAGGTTGGGAGGATTGTGGTTCCTTTGTTCTCCTTCTTTGGCCGACCAAAGATGAAGAGCCTACCTTGCCTATAGTAGTGTAGTATCTACTCTATCTATAAAATCAAATATAAACTAAACTAAGAACTCACTTGCCTAGTTGTTTTTTAAACCCCTAATATGTATAGGTATGGAAAGAATATGATGTGGGTGTGTGAATCATGGAGTGATGGGATGAAAAATCTAATAAAAATAGTGAATAAACTACATGAAAACTAAGTAATTAACAAAAAGAAAAGAGAGGAAAGAGTATGGTTGGCTTCTCTATAGCCTTGGTCTTCAAGAGCTTCGAAAGAGGAAGAAGGAGAGGAAGAAGAAGCCTTCAATTGCTGTCCACGTTCTTCACCAAAGATGGCTCCTTTCACCTTGATATGAACTCCAAAATAGCCTCTACCCAACCTTCTTTCAAGTCCAAAGGAGTATCATATATATATATAAAGTGATTTGAAGGCTATTTGACCTTCAATGGCCTCTCCCGCAGATCCGACCTGCCTTGGATAAGCATCCAAGAGTTAATAACCCTTACAACTTCGGGAACTAGATTAACTCGGTCAAATCAAGCTTATCAATAAACTACTTAAATCGCGTCGCCCACTAGGGACGCCATTTGACTAATTAGAGGGGCCAAAATAGAATCAAAATCCGATAAGGAAACCGGAAACAATTAGGAAACATAAAAAGTGTTGTCTAAGGGTGACGTAATTTTGATAATTAGAAAATTAATTCGAATTTAAATCGAAAATCCAGATGGATGAGGGACCTTAATGGCGTCATCCATGGGCGATGTTATTTAGTTAAATCTATTTAGATTTACGAATTTAAGTCCAATTTAATTTCAGTTAGAAATCTAAATGGCATCGGCCATGGTCGACATTAATCAGTGAAAAATCTCAAAAAATCAATAAAAATTAATTAATGATTAAAAATCAGACAATTTCGGAACATTATAATTGTGACATGAAATTTGCTCAGTATGAGGTCAAAAATTAGCGTATCTATAGTTGCTCACCTTGGCATTGACTTTGCAAGGGAGTGAAATAAACTGAAAAGATGATGCCAAGGTGTGATGAGACACCCTCTCAATATCACATGATGAGAATCTTTCTCAGAATAATCAGCGAAGTTACTCAAAGAGATCGATAAAATCAATCATGTCTGGATGAAATAGACAAAAAAAATTAAATAAAGATGATCAACCTCCATGAGGGGAAGTACCCTATGTCACAAGCCTTACAGGTTTCATTATAGAGAGTGATTACCAGTCAATGTGGACGTGCTTCAATCACGATAGATCTTAAAAGGAAACAAGAAATATGTGATAAATATCCAAGCAAGGAAAGAATTCCAAGGATATCTTCAAGAAAATCTCAAAGATAATTGAAAGCCAATTCAGAATGAAATATTTCATATCACATTGGGATTTATTAGATCAATGGTCTGAAATTTAATCAATAACTAATTTTACCACAATGATTTCAATTCTTAGATGATGCATACTGGGCTAAAAAAAAAAATTAAAAATAAAATAAAATTAAAAATTAATCAAGAATAATATTGTTAAATTGTCATTGATGAGTCAAGACACCAGTCCTACGATTCAGTGCTAAGTCGAAGCTCGTTTGTCCACACACCGTTTCATAAAAGCGGAACCATCGTCCCCATCAATTGACAATCTAACGGCCTATCTGTGCGATTAAGAATTCTCTGGAATTATCACTATTTTGGGTAAAGGAGAACTCAAATTCCAGTTTCATCAAAACCATAAGGTCATTGATATGATAGAATAAATATTTATCATATAGTAATACTAATGCAAATCAATTACATAAGAGAATACAGGTGAAAAGATAATCGTCTTTTTAGTCACGGTGGGACTTAGTGATCACAGTGGGACCTTATTGAAATTCCAGCTCCATTTTTATTTTCTTGAATTTTCTGCATTCAAAAGTTCATCAGTAATTTCAAGCAGATAATCAAATAGTATCGATTAGCAATAAAGATGCAATTTCCCGAAAAAATGTCAGAAATTCACTAAATGGCGTCGGTCTGTACCGATGTCATTTAGATGACGTTGTCCCGTCCAGACGCCATTTAACTTACCGAAACAGGACTCTCCTGACTCCAATCCAGACTCCACTTTCCTCCTTCAAACACCCTCTTCCAATTCGGAAAGGGCCTCCCAATCATGCAAATCTCCTCTATATATCCTCCCTTTCTTAAATCAAACAAACACAATAAGCATCCAAGAGGGAAAGCTAAAGAATTCTCTCAAAAGCTCAAGAAAAAGGAGAAGAAAAAGCAAGAAAAAGGAGGAGATTAAGCAATCAAAGAAGATGGCTTGTTTTGCAAAGGATTCTTCATCAAATAAGAGGGCGAGGAAGATGATTGAGAGGATTTCTAACATAGAAGGCTATCTTAGTGGACGAGATCCTAACCTACAAGTAAGCTATTCTCTCTTTCCCCATTCAATTTTTCTTTTTTCTTTGTTCTTTACAAATTCTCCATACTCCAAATTCTTTTAAATATGATAGAACTATGCTAATTCTCTTTCAAGGGATATCCTTTATTCTCTGGTCCAAGAAGATTTTCTTCTTTTCCATAGATCTCAAAGTTAGTGGGGAAAATCAAGCTTTCCATGCAATCATATATCTCTAAGTGACATATCCAAGGCTTAGTTATCCATGCTAAACATTACAAGAGTGCGTGTATGGATTAGGCTGCAATAGGTGCTGTGATTGAATTGTGGCATCCTCAAACACACATGTAGACACGCTAATTTTGACATCATTTTGAGTAAATTTTATATCATATAATAATGCCTTAAAGTGGTCTGATATTTAATCATTAGTTAATTTTTATAATCTTTCTGAATTAATTATCTAAATGACATCGGTCAGACAGACATAATTTAAGTTTATTAATGAAATTTATTTTAACTCATATTTTTAATCAAATATGAAGAATTCTAAAAGACGTCGACCTGTAAAGACGCTATTTGGGCTTTATTCTTATTTTGATTTTTAATTTAATTTTTAATTAATTTATTAATAAACTAAAAGACGTCTACCTTGCACGATATCATTTAGGTTTCCTAATATGTTTTTGTTTCTTTTTCTCGATGTTTATCCTTATCTTAATTAAGCTAAAAGACGTCTTCCATAGGTGACGCGTTTTAGTTAATTACAAATAAGGATGAATTAGGTTGTATTTATCTGTTTCTTAGTTGGATTGACTTCAAACTCTTTCATGTTAATCTATAAGTAACCGCGGACGCGTGAACTTAAGCCTATAAATACCCAAGCTTTTGAAGGGTGGAAGTTAGTGATTAGAGTGATAATTTTGAGTGATAATTGGTGATTATTAGAGTGATAATCTTTGAGAAAGACGTTGTCCAAACGCTGAAGGATCGAGGCGGCTACTACTTCCAAGAGTTTTAAAGCTTGTTTCGTCTTCTCTTCGTCCTTTCTTCAAGATCATTCAAGAACTAAGGCTTTCCAAGAGCCATCCAACTCAGTTCTTCTTAATTAATATTCTCATATTTTCAGCATATTAGTATCATAATTTCATCACATCACTCTATGGAACACACACTCACTAGCATTAATTTCTAAACCATGTGTTAAGGGGTTTCAAAGACCACAAAAAAGTGAGTTCATTTGTTAAGTTGCATGATTAGAATTATTATTGAGATAGATATTATCACTATTTGTGTTCTTATTATCCTTTCCCTCTTTCTTTCTTTCTATTTTTTGCAAGGTACAAAGAAGATCAAAAGGAAAGAATCAACAAGGAAATCTGGATGATCCTCAAAGCCCAATCAATATCCAAAGTAAGAACAAAGTCAGAAGGGCTCTTTTTCTTCAGCCGGCTGAAGGAGGAGAATCAAGAATTTCAACATCTCCCACGTCCAAAACAGGTAAGCGATCAATTTTTGTCTTTTGAAACTTTTTAGTTAAAGGTTTCTGGCGATCACATAGTTTTTAATAGATTTATTTGTCACTTAATCAACAAAATTTTCATGATAATTACACATCATGATTTGAGCACTCACAACCTTTTGGAGATCACAGTGGGACTTGGTCTCGCCATCTTTTAAATCTTTGTTCTTGCATTTATCAATCGGGCACCCACGGTGCACCACCTGTGTCTCTCGGACATGCCCTCACTGATCGGTGAGTTTTTAGTCCAATTGTTATTCCCACGTGCACCATGTGCACACCTTTGTGGCAAGATTTTGCCCTCCCCGTTTGATTGATGGAAGAGTTGTGATTGTAATAAGAAGCATGTGTGATTGATTGAATGTTTTAGTTGTTTACATGATAAATCATCCTGTTAAAAATTAAATTAAAAAAAAAAGATTCGCATGAGTCGATTATTTACTGTTTTATCCTGTTAGTTTGAGGGGGAATTGATTTAAAAATTCCTTCTTAATTGTTGATTCTGCGACTTGAAAAGCATCTAGGAACAGCGACGCGTTTCATACCGCATCGCCCAACCCCGACGCCTTTCAGGAAAAAATTCCATGCTGCCTGCTGCCTGAGATTCTGCGAGCGGAATAAAGCACTTGTTTGAATAGCGTCGAGGAACAACGACGCGATTCAAACATATTTTTGTTTTGTTCTTCAGTCCTTAGATTTATGATTTGATTGCTACTACCCATTACATATTAAGCATTAGAGGCCATCCCGGCCACAGGTCATACGCACTAGGACTAACACCCCCCTTTTCTCATAGGAACACCTTTCTTGACGTCTTCACCTCTCTCTGATTGGGTCGGTCCCTCAATCAGACTAGAGTAGTTGGCATTAAAGACCTCCGTAAGTCCCCAAAATCAAGGTATTCCTCCTTGTTCATCAGGCTGGTTGTACCAATAGAAGTCTTGGTTAGATTTTCATGTCGTTGTGAGAAGAGCCTTAGAATATAATGGTGGAAATGGAACTGAAACTAGGATCCTACCCGTTGAGTGAATTTGTGATTAACTGAATCCAAATAATCTAACAAGGAATCGTAAAACAACGTTAAGCATCCACTTGTTTGTCTAATCTCTGCACAACTTGTCTGCAAATCTTTGTTGAAAAAAAAATCTAATACCATGTTGCTTCGATCAGGTAGGGATTTGAGCATGGCTTTAGATGCTCTAGTCAACTACGAGGGAGATGCTAATACCCCTCTTGAATCTGATTATCACTATGAGAACGGGGGAGATGCTAATGCCCCCCGTGATCCCCATTCTTATCCATTTTAACATGAGGGAAACCACCAAATCCCTCCTCCTTTTGTTCATGATCAACATAATTCTGGCACTGATCTTCCTCCGCATGTGCATGCGGTTTCTAATCCTGTCTTTGAGGGGGCCATGAACCCGAATGAGCCCTCATCTTCCAATCCTTCTGATCTAGTCAACGCTTTGGGAGTTCTGGCCTCCATTTGGATCCTCAACAGCTCGAGGCAATCAATCCATTTTAAAGGGGAAGACGCCTGTGCAGTCTACTGAACCGAATCATGTGGTTCCCCCTGCTGTTCCTCAACCTCCTCCCCACCATACTTCTTTCATTCACCAGGCCATGGAAGGCCTTCAAGTTTCAACTTCTCAACCAATTGGGCCACAACTCTCCTCCTCAAGGCAACCGGCTAGGCCGCCTACGCCAACTTATCAAAATGCCCTCGGGCATGGCGGAAGCGCTGCCGGACCTCAACCATATTGTCCCCCTTTCCCTACATACTCTAGGCAGCAGGCCTATCATGTACCACCACCACCTCCTCTCCAAGCTGATCCAACAACTCAAGCTCTGCTCGCGAAGATGGAGCGTATGGATGAATAGTTCAATAATTTTTAGAAAATGATGGGAGTTAAGGCTGCACTTGAGATCAGTCTTCCGAGTCTGCTCGTGTTTCATTTGCCGCCCTCGGAAATGCCAGTGCACAGAAAATACAACGGTACTGGTAACCCCTTCACTCATTTGAAGGAGTTTATTTATGAATCGTCCTTCTGGCAGAACGACAAGAGGTCGTTGGCATTCCTATTCAGGAAATCGTTAAAAGGGCCAACCCTCGAGTGGTTCTTCTCATTGGAACCGTCTGAGGTGGAGGATTACGGTATCGTATCTCAAAAATTTATTCAACGATACTTGGACAGAGTTGCACCATATCTATCCATCATTGATCTAGTTGCTGAGAAGATGAATCCCGATGAGGACAGAACACCGACACGAATCTCCGTGCTTGAGTTGATCAAGAGATTCAAGACCCATCAGGTAGTTCTGATGGAATATCTGCAGAAGGTTATGTTCAACGAAGACGTGTCGATGGAAAAGATCATCACACTGTTAGTTCCTCAGGGGGATCATCCCTCTATTACATTCCATACTTCGGAACTAGCACCACCACCAGCCAGAAGCATAGCTTTGAGCATTACGGTCAACATCTGTAAGAAGGCCGTAGACGCATGCCTGGTTGACACAAGGGCTTCAATCAACGTTTTATCACCGAAGACCCTTGAATTGTGTGGTATACCCAAGGAGAAGTGGCTGCCTTCCCCTATTTTTGTTACAACATATGATTATTCTACCCCTTCCCCTCTAGGAATGATTTATTTGAAGGTAGAATTAGGCCATGTTTGTCATAACGAGGTCGAGTTCCACATCTTGGAAATCGATCCATCTTTGAAGGGTATCCTTAGCCGCCCTTATATTAAGTCCCTTGAGGCAATTCCTTCTACAAACCATCAGTGCCTCAAATTTCCATACAAGGGACGTATTATTAAAGTTACGAGCATGCCTATTCTTGCAGCTACTCATTCCTTGAATATCAGGCCGACTTCTTTACCTGGCCAACAACCTCTGTTGTCGGTATTACAGGTTTACCGTCCTGTGGCTGATCCCTTGAAAGCTGCTACACTCAGTCCTTATCCACTTGATGCTATGAAGCAGGGGAAGTGCATGAGTACCCTTGGTTGGAAATTCATGATGAAAGGCGGCTATCAGCCTGGAAAGGGTCTAGGCACACAATTGCAGGGCAGAACTACGCCCATTAAAGATAGCGGAAGGACACCTGGTAATGGCCTGGGCTATAGGCCAAGAAGAGTCAGGCATGACATTATGTAGCAGCAAGAAGATGAAGACGGCCATAAAGCTTGGGAAACAATGACCACACCATGCAAAGAAGGTCGGGATCCCCTGACATGGACCCTGCATACACATTTTGTCAAGGGACCCATAATCAGTCATGACAATGATAACACGATGCTAATCACGTCCCAGTTCGACCTGCATGACATATATAGAAGGGACCTGGCCAGACACTGCTCAGAATTGCTAACGTACCAGTCCTTGGAGGCTCTGCGACCGATGAAAAGGAGGAAATTCCAAGATCCAAAATGCGAATGGTATCGATGGTTCGACCTAAAGGATTTGTACATTGCATTAAACATATTATTTCTTGATCCCTCAAAGCCGAAATGGCCGCCGTTGATAGATGAGCTGATTGAAGGGCCTGGCGCCATTTTTGACTAGAGAATTCTTTTGTCTGAGGAAACAGATGAAGGGGAGCCAGATGACCCCTATGAAGCTGGTTATACAATTGATTTTCTCTGGAGAGGAACCTATCCCTCTCGTATTTTCACACTTCACACTTTATTCCGTACTCTGCTTCTGACCCCGACTTGGTCGTGGGTCATCATTGAAGATATCCCACGGGCTCTTCCCATCATGATCACTCTGTCCCCACGGGACTTTATCCCTCAACCTCCTCTCAATCTAGAGAGGATTTATGATTTAATCTGGGACATGGTACTATATGATCCCCCCAATCCTTTGGCCTTGGTGCCGCTTCCTCCATCCCATTCTCCTCCTATTCATATCCATTCTTGTTTTATGATTAATTCATCTTTTCTAAAAAAAAAAGGCCAATTCGGCAACTTCCTTCTCTCAGATCCTCTTTGAGGAAACTTCCTACTTGTCCGATTGTACCCCATCGCGCGGGTCATTCGGTCAAGATTCTAGATCTACTCTTCTCCTCCCCTCGGGAGGATTTTTCTGTATTCCCTCATGTACTCCATGATTTTCATCCTTCTTCATCCTCATTAGGTCAGGATAGGGAGTCTAGGGAAGTTAGGGAGTCTAGTTCTAGGCAGGTTAATCAAGTTAGGAAATCTAAGGATAGACAAATTCCAGATAGATACCTCCAAGATCTGGCTGTTAAGTGCCTTTCTTGCTCTATGATCCCTCAGCTATTAGAAAATCCTATTCATATGCCAGAAGATCGTGTAGATGATGAGTCAGTCAATGATGGATATGGGATGTATGAATTGATACACGAGAAAGACCCCATTACTGAAGATGAGGAAGATGACGAGGACGCAGCTGAGGCATATGCCAATAGAGTAAAAAGATTTGATGAACCCTCAGCTGCCGTAGAAGAGCCCACCAAAGAGATCAATCTAGGGACTGAAGACGAACCTAAGGTTGTCCTCGTCAGCAAAAATCTTTTTGAAACAGATGAGGAGGCAATGGTCCAAGTTCTTAAGGATTATAAGGATACTTTCGCCTGGAGTTATGAGGATATGCCAAGGTTAGACTTATCACTAGTGGAACACAGATTGACATTAAAGGATGGAGCTAGTCCGGTTAAACAAAAGTTAAGGCGATTCTACCCACAAATGGCTTTGAAGATGAAGGAAAAGGTCGATAAGCTGCACAAAGCCAAATTCATTAGAGTTGTCATCTATCCGCAATGAATGGACGACATAGTCCCGGTTATAAAGAAAGATGGGAAGGTCAGAATCTATATTGACTTTCGAGATTTGAACCGAACATGTCCTAAGGATGATTTTCCACTGCCTTACATTGATGTACTCATCGATAATACAGCCGGCTATGAAACTCTATCATTTATGGATGGATTCTCAGGATATAATCAGATCAAATTGGCAGAAGAAGATCAAGAAAAGACATCATTCACTATACCTTAGGGGACATATTGTTATTTTGTCATGCCTTTTAGACTGAAGAACGCTGGAGCCACTTATCAAAGGGCTATGATGGCAATATTCCATGACATGATGCATATAGATCTAGAAGTGTATGTGGATGATTTGATGGTGAAATCTTAGACTAAGGCTGAGCATGCCAAAGTTCTGGCAAGAGTATTAGAAAGATCAAGAGAATATCAGTTGAAGATGAACCTCAAGAAATGTGTATTCAGGGTATCCTCAAGAAAATTACTTGGATTCATTGTCAGTAAATGGAAAATTGAGATCGATACCAACAAGGAAAAAGCTATCAGAGAGATGCCACCTCCTAAGAACTTGAAAGAGTTAAAAGGATTGATCGAGAGGTTGTAGTTTATTCGTCATTTTGTTTCCTAGCAATCACAAAGGTGTAAGCAGTTTTACGAACTTACCAAGTCGGGCGTCAAATTCGATCGGGACGATAAGTGTCAGGAGGCATTTGATGGATTAAAGAATTATTTAGCAAGTTCTCCTGTTTTGAGACCACCATCTCCGGGCAAACCTTTAATTCTATACATTTCTGTCCTGGATGATGCGGTGGGGGCTGTCCTAGCACAAGAAGATGAAGAAGGAGAGGAGAGGGCAGCCTACTATCTCTCTAAACTTCTCAACCCCGCTGAATAGAGATACATAGCGATGGAGAAAACATGTGCAACACTTGTATGGGTGGTTCAGAAATTGAAGCATTACTTTATAGCCCATGAAGTTCATCTCATCGCTAGGATGAATTCGATCAAGTTTCTTCTTGAGAAATTTATCCTTACTGATAGGTTAGCACGATGGCAGAGCTTTCTATCTCAATTTGATATCACCTACATTCAACAGAAAGCGATCAAAGGCTATGCCATAGAAGAACATCTCGCTCACCATCCCCTTCCTTGTTTTGATCCAATTCGATCAGAATTTTCGGATGAGGAACTGATGTCCATAGATAGAATCAAAGATGATATGTGGACTCTGCATTTTGAGGGAGCTCTGAATTTCCATGGAAAGGGTATCGGCATTGTTCTGTTGTCACCTGAAGGTGTCACCATTCCACAAGCCTTTCAACTTGACTTTCCAGTCACTAACAACATAGCTGAATACGAGGCACTCCTTACTGGCCTCGAGACTGCTCATCTTCATGGTGCCACCAAACTTAGAATTGTAGGTGATAGCCAATTGATTCTTCGCCAAGTGCTAACCAAATATCGGACTCTTAATCCCAAGCTCAAGCCTTATCAAGAACTCACTTCTGCTTATGCAAAGCTTTTCATAAAATTGATCTTCATCCATGTTCCTCAAAATCAGAACATCTTAGCTGACGCTCTAGCTTCCCTCGCATCTTCCCTCGATTTTCCAATCAGCAAACAATCCGAGTCGATCATTGTTCATAGGTGTCTTTCACCCGCCGTAAAAGACCCTTCATTCCTTAGAACTAAGGAGAAGCTGCTGAAGAAAGTCAGAGATGGAGATATTGTGGAAAGGCGAGAGATAATATTATTGGAATTACAAGAAGAGATGAATGATGAAGAAAAACCATGGTACTATGAAATTGCCAAATATTGTGAAGATCAATCATATCTTGAAGAAGCCACAGCTGAGGAAAAAAGGGCTATAAGGAGAGTTGCTCAGAGATACACCATAGTTGGGGAAGTACTATATAAAAGAGGTTTTGATGGAGTTCTCTTGAGGTGCTTAGACGAGGATGAGCTTTGGAAGATCATGGAAGGAGCTCATGCTGGAGTTTGTGGTGGTCATGTTAATGGACAAATGCTAGCAAAGAAAATCCTTAGACAAGGATTCTATTGGCCAACCATGGAAGAAGATTGTATAGGATATGTCCGTAGGTGTGCCAAGTGTCAACTTCACGCCGACAAGATCCATTCTCATGCATCTTCACTCCATCTTGTTTCCTCCCCATGGCCTTTTTCCATGTGGGCTTTCGATGTCATTGGACCCCTTGGCAATCCTGATTCCGGCATTAAGCAAAAATCCTTCATTCTTACGGCAACGGAATACTTCACCAAGTGGGCGGAAGCCGAAGCATACACGGAAGTCAAAGCATCAACCGTCTGCAAGTTCATCATGAAGAACATCATCACAAGATTTGGAATTCCAAACACCATCGTCATCGACAATGGGCCGCAGTTTGTGTCACAAGAGCTGAAGGACCTCTGCAACAAGTACAAAATTGCATTGCATCATTCGTCCCCATATTATCCACCAGGCAATGGCCAAGCAAAAACAACTAACAAGACTTTGATAAAAAACATCAAAAAGACGTGCAAGTCTAATAAATTCACAGATTGGCCAGAAAAATTGATTGAGGCTCTATGGGCATACCGAACTTCAATCCGCACGCCCACCAGGCAGACTCCTTATTCCTTAACATTTGGAATGGAGGCGGTAGTTCCATACGAGATCTTAATACCGTCATTAAGAGTACAATTGAATAAGGAATTCTCCATTGATGAACACCGCTCAGCACTCCTCGCTCAATTGGAACTCTTAGACGAGAAAAGATGGTCAGCTGCTAATCATGCAAGAGTATATCAAAATAGATTAGCACGTTTTTATCAAAAGAAAGTCATTGAACGTAAGTTCAAAGTCGGTGAAATGGTCGTCAAAAGAATCTTTGTAAAACTTGGTGGTCTGCGTTCTAAGCTCCAACCCAATTGGGAAGGACATTATGTCATATCGCATGCTTTTCCTGGTAACGCTTACCGTCTAATTAATGCAGAAGGGCAAGAGTTAACTCACCCTTGGAACGGTCTGTATCTTAAGAAATACTACCTTTAGGTTAAAGAGTCAATCAGCATGGTGCAAAGACCAGTGGAATCAGAAAATTTAGAAACTCAAATTCTCTTATCAGTCTGGATAATTTAATTCAAACACATTACTACACATACTGACACGTTTGATTCGTGAGTAACAAGAGATGAGAAGTCTGAAGGAATACCGAAAGCTTGACTGAGGGTGTAAAGTGCAAATCATTCTTTTTAAGCAAAATTCTATTTTTACTCTCGGCCCACGTTGTCGGAACGAGGCTTAGAATAGACTACCAAGAATATCTACCATCTTAGTAGGAGGCTGTCATAAAAAAAGAGGGAGATCCGTCCCAAGAAAAAGAAAGGCAAAAGTAAAAGGCAAAAGTCAAATATCAAATCAAAAGGCCATTACACTATAAACGTTACATCAAGGCCATGAAGTGAAATAAAAGGGAATGCAAGGTCGATAAATACCCTAGAAAGAAAGTGACCGAATCCCAACAGATATTAGGGTAAGAAAGGGGTATCTTTTTGGGTCTCCGAAACCTTCTCGTGGACTTTCTAAACAAATTCTTCATTTCTTTCTGAAGAGGCATACTCCAAGCTTAAGGAATGGCCTAGATTGACTAAGGGTTAGACCATCAAATGGGATCATGAATGAAAACACAAGTTCAGGCACGATGGGTCTAAGTTAGATTATTGAAGAACAATTTGGGAATTAAGTTAATAAATGAATATGTTCTTTTGATCTAAGTACCATGCTGGTCTTTTAGTTTGCACAATATTCCAAAACCAAAAAAAAAATACATATTTCAAAATCCAAAAAAAAGATGCATATTTCAAAATCCAAAAAAAAAACATATTTCAAAATAAAAAAAAAGATACATATCTCAAAATCTAAAAAAAAGATAAATATCTCAAAATCCAAAAAAAATAAATATCTTAAAATCCAAAAAAAAAAGATAGATATGTCAAAATCCAAAAAAAAAAAAAAACAATATATATGTTCCAAAACCCAAACAAAATGAATATTTCAAAAAATCAAAAAAGAACATTTCAATTAGCATCTGCTTGTAGCATTTAGTGTGCATCATTCCTTTATTTGTAGCGAGCATCTGCGTGCTTGTATGTTGCATCTTACTCCGTTATTTCCTTCAAATCAATTATTATTATCTTTGTTAATAAAGGCTATGCCCCTTGACCCTTTTACCAAGGGTAAGATCAAGTAGCTGGTTACTTAACCGGACAAGGGGCTAAGCCTAAATAGATACTTAACCTGTTTGATAAGTCATGTACAGGGCACAAGGTTAAAGACACAAGGCACAAAAGTTGAAGGCGAAAGTTTCATATATATACCAAAAAGTGTTTTGTACAGGACTCACACAAGAAAAGGAAAAGTACATAAACAGCCGTCAAGGTTGACTCTCTCCAGCCCCCTCATACTGGCTCTACGCCTCGTCAGGTCCCTCTGGCCCACGAGTCGGAGGTGGAGGTGGTCCCATCGCACTCGGCCCTGCCTGGCCGGACGATATGGCGATGCTGGCCGTGAAAGCACTCGCCTGACCACGATCGGTAGCTCGCTGGCGGGCTCGCTGATATCTCTCCTCCACCATCTGGCGCTCATGCTCTGCCACAGAGAGGCGACCCTGAAGACTCTCCAGCCGAAGGCGGTCGTGATCCCTCTCCTCAGTCAGAATCTCCAGGCGAACCTGGAGTCGTGCGAGATCTCCGGTGGAGAGACGGGCCACCTGCTCCTCGAGCTCACAGACCCAAGCTGCGTTGATCTCAGCCCCTTGAAGGGCTTCCTGAAGCTCAGCAACCTGCCAAAGAAGATATTGTCAGTTCAAGATAACCAAGCAATCAAAATCAAATTCAATGATGGAGGTAAAAAGTTAGAACTTACTCGAGCGGCCCGATCCTCTTCCACGAGAGAAGCTCGGTGGATGGCGGAGGCGAGCTAACTCTGGAGGTCAGCAAGAGCAGCCTCGTAAGCAGGCGGGGCAGAGGACGAAGCGCCAGAAGAGAAGGGAGGAGGAGCCGCCTGGGTGTAGACGGCTCGCTGCACCAAAAGATTGACTGTCAGTGGCTAATCGTCAAAACAAATTAAATAATTAAAATATTCATACATGTCATGCATACATACCAAGTCAAAAAGTTCCTTCTGAACCTGTTCAAACTGGGCATTGACATCATGTAGGTGGGCCCGGAGGTCGCTGATCACTGCATCTCGTGCGTCCTGCACATCATACATACATTCATTCACAAATATAAATTAAGATAATAATAAAATGAAAGAAGCATGAATCATACTTACATCGAGTGGACAGAGGAGCCGCAGCTGATCAGCATAATGTGTCCGGTACTGTTGGAGGTAGGCTGCGCTACTCTCTGATTGTGACTTGACTCGGACACCCCGGCGATGCCAGTCTTCATACTGCTCCGGGAATTTTGCTCGCCAATCTATGAGGGCTTGTTTCCCCCTCATGCTCCTCTTGACTCCCTCCGGGACCTCCTCATCCACCCATTCCTCGTAGAGGCCCAGCATCCTCATCACAAGATGAAGGCGGAGTGGCTCGATCTCGTTGAGGCAGTGCAACCACATCTGCCTCCCGAACCTCCTCCGGCCAGCCGTCACCCACGGCTGGCCCTCCTCGCCCATGCCCAAATATGAGCGCCAGATCACCTGCATACATATAAGTTAAATGCATTCATACATAAATAAATTGCATTTAATTATTGAAACGTTGCAAAAATAATTAAACAACTTATCAGAAGCTCCGAGTAATCAAGGAACTGACGGCGGAGGGCCGTCAGCTGGTGGTGCTGCGGGGCAGTGTCCACAACTGGCTGCCAGCGGCAAGCCCATGGGATGGCAGCCGGTCTCACTATCCTCGCTCGGCCGAGCGGGAAGTAGTGATAACTCCAAACCTGCACACATGAACATATAAGTTAGAAAAGCATCATATCATTACATTTCATATCATAAACAAATAATCAAATGAATTAATACCTGGAGAAACGGCGAGAAGCCACTGACAGTCGTCTCACGGTCTGGCATGACTGCGGATAAATCTGCGAAGAGGTGGGCCAGGAGGGCCGCACCCCAGGCATACTCATGTAGATTCTCAAGATCATCTAATAGGAAGAGGAACCTACAGTGGATATGGTCGCCCTTCGTATTGAAGAGCAACCGACCAAAAAAGAAAACTAGAAAGACTCTAAGCTGTCTATCTACCTCCTCTACCTGGCTAGGATCTTTACAGTAGATGGCAGAGGAGGACTCGGTTAACCTATCTCTAAACTCCTTTCGAGTCTCGTCAGACCGACGCCAGGGCTCCACTAATCCTAGGACTGCCTCTACCTCAATTCTAGGGACGGTCCTAGACTCTTTATCTAGACTGGAGACTTCTATACCTAGTAGGGCCTCAGCCAATCCACGGTAATCGGGGTAGGTCACCCCGCTCACCGCTCTGCCCTCTACCCTCAGGCCAGTAATCCTGGCCACATCCTCTAAGCTTGGGACCATGTGGCCCCAAGGCATTAGGAAAGCCCTGCTTTCCGCATGCCACCTCTCCCGCAGTGCCTGCAGGAGAACCAAATCGAGTCAAAATAGCTCGATCTCCAGAATCTCCACAAACCCTGTCTGGTGCAGGCGCGCCTTCTGAAAGTCTGGGAGGCCTCTGTAGGCACCTACGACTAGGTCCCATCATATGCGGGCCCTCATTGTCCCCTGCAAACAATTCAAGAAAATTTCATCAGTCAATGGACATAGAAAATCAATAAAATATTTTAACTGAAAGGCATCGACTATGATGGACGTCCATTGAAAGGCGTCCACATATCTTGACGCTATTTAAACTGATTTTCTATTCTAATAAAAAATGAAATTTTTAATTAAATGGCATCGGACCATGGCGACACCCTTTGAAAGGCGCCACCTGGTCTATATGCCATTCAAATCCAATTTTCGGACTTTTTCTAAAAGTCGCGTTCCCCCTCCTCCTTTATCCCATCTATCACATCCATAGAGAGCTTACCAGATGGAGGTCGCCCTCCCCTCCTTCTTTTTTACCCACGGCCGCGGGAGGAACCTCCTCTTCCTCCAAGAACGCCGCCACCGCTGCAAGGTCGGCCGGCTCCGCCACGAGAGCTTCTTCCACCGGCACCACCGAAAGGGAGGCGGTTCATCGCCTCTTCACCACCGCCTTGGGCTTGCTAGATCCCCCATGTTCCATGGCTTTAAGGATTTGAGAGAGAGGGAGATGAGGCTCGGGTAAGAGAGAGAGCTAGAGAGAAAGCTCGAGTTCAAGAGAGTTAGAAAGAGAAAAGATGAAGGAGAGGGTGGCAATGGAAGGTGATTGCCAGGAGACAAAGTGGAAGATCGCCGGAGGAAGGATCGCCGGAGTTGAGAGGGTCGTCGCCGGAGAGGAAGAGAGAAGAGAGCTTGAGAGAATGAGGAAGAAAGGGGGCTCACGCGGCTTATGTTTGGAAAGTCTAAAACGAGTCGACAAATAGCGACGCCATTCAGTGCACTTAAACTGAGGTGACAAAGAAGAAAATTTGAAATTCTTAAACAGCGTCCACATAGGAAGACGCGTTTCAAATTAAACCGCCAATTCTGGTCAGAATTGTACAAGGCATGATGATTAAACACGTCTACAACACAAGACGCGTTTCAGTGGATTAATCATAGAATTAATGGTAGAATTCTGTGAAAAAAGTAAGAGAGAGAATTGAAAGGCATCTACCTGTAAGGACGCAGTTTAAGCATAAATGCGATTTTAAGGATTAATCTCTGATTTTTGAAAAATGATTTTTGGTTTAAAGGCGTCTACACGTAAAGACGCGTTTCAGGCATAATTTAGGTTTTTAAGGAATTGGTCTTTGAATTTCGAAAATTAATTATGATTGAAAGACGTCTTAGATGGACGACGCCATTTACACCCAGAAATTATATTTTAAGGAAAATCATGGTTTTACTTAAGGAAAAATTCTTGGACAAGTCACAGAAGATTGAGGATGACATATAAAAGGATGACATTCTTTATTAGAAATAAATTCTTTATTACATCAAAAAGGAAAAGATAAAGAGAACTTTCAAGGACGGATTTCCTAAAGTCCCATTATATATGGATATGATAATCCTCTATTTGTTTGTTGAGAGGATTTTACACGATGATTGAAGCTAATATTCCATAATGTAACTATAAGTTCAGTCGCTTCAAAGTCTTCATCGGATTCCAAGGCACGCTTCTTGATTGGAGATGTATGGGAAAACTCAGGAAGTTCATAGCGAGGCAGGCTGAGTTGAATATGACATCGATGAGAATTGTACAGAACGAACTCAGTAGCCCCAATCAGTTTAAATTCTACACCCGCTGCATGGTGTACTCAGATTGGTTTTCCTACAAGAGCAAGTGGTGAAGAGTCGAACCCATATGATGGCATTGTTCTCAAATAAGCTCGCCAGTCAGCTCGAGTCTTAAGTTTGGGCACTCGATTGATCATCCTCTCATTGAATTTAACAATATTAGAAATATGGAAGATTAGGCTATTCTGATAAATTTGAGATGGTCTTGCAGAATTTCTAGTGTGTTATTCAAACTTGAAGTGCAACTCAACCCACAGAGCGAAGAGAAGTATGCAACCATAGGGAGGCTGACCTATAGATGTTGTAGAAAGTCCACTGTAGAGATAGGCTAGAATCGCTGTACCGATTTGTCTTCCCTCAAAGATCTCGCAGATTGCGCTGACTTGATCATCCTCCAGTATGTTGTCTTGGGCAGGAAAGAACAAAGCTCCAGTTAGGCACGTGGTGAATGCCTTCATCACGTTCTTAATGTCATCCTCTCTGAGATCTTCAATCTCGTACAAAGTCCACTCTGTTAGCTTAGCAAGGTTAATTCCTTTCTTAGTGAGACATCCTTTAACTTCTTTTGGATCCTTCATAATCTTCATCAACAATTGTTAACCTATGATCTTTTCCCTCATTAAAGCCATCTTATTCAGGATCACTTCATTGTTGTTCAACTTGATCTTAGGAAGGCCCAATAGGAGTTCGGCCTCTTCAAGAAGAATAGTGGATTCAAATTCGGAAAAGAGAAAGGTATGGGTTTGAGGATGCCACAATTCAATCAAAGCACCCATAGCCGCCCAGTCCACGTTTGAACTCTTGTAGTACTTTGCATGAACTACTAGACCTTGGATATTCCACTTGGAAACAAAAGCTTACATGGAAATAGTAATACTTTTAACAAGCTTGCGAATCCAAGGAAGGGAAGTAAATTTTCTTGGGCTGGGAAACAAGGGATATGCCTAGAAGATAAAAAAGAGAGTTTCTATAATTCTATGAAGAACTTGAAGAACATAGAGAAAAAAAAGGGAAATTGAAGAAGAGGAATTGAAATGAAGAAAGGATTTAACTTACTTGGAAGTTAGGATCTCGCCCACTAAGATGATCCTTCACGTCGGAGAACTTCTCTAGCATCTTATTCATCCTTTTGCTTGAAGAATCTATCTTGTTCTTGAGCTTCTTCTTCTTGAAACCTTGAAAACCTTGATTTCCTTTGAACTTTGGAGAGAATTCCTTGCTTCGATCTCTAGATTAGGGTTGCATTTACCTTGATACAAGTTAAGGAATCTTATATAGTGAGATTTGCGAAGTTGAAGACGCTTTTTCGGATTGGAGAAGGGATGTGTATGGAGAGAGTTGGAATCCGGATTGAAGACAGCCAGAACCTATTTCTACGACTTAAAAGGCGTCGTTGAATAGTGACGTGTTTTGAATGAACTTAAAGGCGTCGGCTCGACATGATGCGTTTTAGGATTTTTTGTTATTTTCTCAAAATTCCATGATTATCTATATTTGATGCTTAATTAAATGCTTGCTTGAAGTTACTGATGATTTTTAAGTGCAGGAAATTCAAAGAAATGACTGCAAAGTTGAAAATTTCAAGAAGATCCCATTGTGGGAGTTTATAACTCTTGACCGTAGCTAAAAGATGGTTATCTCTATCCTTGTACTCTTTCATGTAATTGATTTGCATTAGCATTACTATATGTTAAATATTTATTAGAGTATATCAAGGACCTTATGGTTTTGATGAAACTGGAATTTGAGTTCTCCTCTAACAAAAACAGTGATAATTCCAGAGAATTCTTAATCGTACGGATAGGCCGTTAGATTGTTAATTAGTGAGGACGATGGTTCCGCTTTTATGAAACAGTACGTAGATAAATGAGCTACCACTTAGCACTGAATTACAAGAATTTGTATCTTGACTCATTAATGATAATTTAACAATATTATCCTTGATTAATTTATATTTTATTTGATTTTATATTTTTCTTTTAGCCCAGCATGCATCATGTAGGACTTTGATATCATTGTGATAAGAATTATTGATTAAGTTTCAGACTATTGATCAAATAATTTCCTAACATGATATGAAATATTCCATTCTGAATTGAGCATCTTGATCATCTTTGAGGTTCGCTTGAAGATATCCTTGGAATTCTATCCTTTCTTGGATTATTTATCCAACATTCTTATTTTCTTTTAAGATCCATCATGGTTGCAGTACGTCCACATTGGCTGGCAATCGCTCCCCATGATGAAACCTGCAAGATTTGTGACCTAGGGTACTTCCCAATCGTGGAGGTTGATCGACCTTATTTTATTTTCTTGTCTACCTCATCCAGACATGATT
This sequence comes from Zantedeschia hybrid cultivar, assembly GCA_030544215.1. Classification (NCBI taxonomy): domain Eukaryota; kingdom Viridiplantae; phylum Streptophyta; class Magnoliopsida; order Alismatales; family Araceae; genus Zantedeschia; species Zantedeschia hybrid cultivar. The sequence continues at coordinate 26,722,999 of JARZZO010000004.1, read as the reverse complement.
GATTCCATTGATCTATTCGAGTTATCTTTATTGATGATTTTGAGAAAAATTCCAATCATGTGATGTTGAGAGCGTGTCTCATCACACCTTGGCATCACCTTTTCAGTACATTCCATTTCATTTCACTCCCTTGTAAAGACGATGCCAAGATGAGACAGCTGTAGACACGCTAATTTTGACATCATTTTGAGTAAATTTCATGTCATATAATAATGCCTCAAAGTTGTCTGATATTTAATCATTAGTTAATTTTTATAATCTTTCTGGAGTAATTATCTAAATGACATCGGTCGGACAGACATAATTTAAGTTTATTAATGAAATTTATTTTAACTCAGATTTTTAATCAAATATGAAGAATTCTAAAAGACGTCAACCTGTAAAGACGCCATTTGGGATTTATTCTTATTTTGATTTTTAATTAATTTATTAATAAACTAAAAGACGTCTACCTTGCACGATGCCATTTAAGTTTCCTAATATGTTTCTGTTTCTTCTTCCCGATGTTTATCCTTATCTTAATTAAGCTAAAAGATGTCTACCATGGGCGATGCGTTTTAGTTAATTACAGTAAATAATTAATTAGGCTGTATTTATCTGTTTCTTAGTTGGATTGGCTTCAAACACTTTCATGTTAATCTATAAATAACCGCGGACGCATGAACTTAAGCCTATAAATACCCAAGCCTTTGAAGGGTGGAAGTTAGTGATTAGAGTGATAATTGGTGATTATTAAAGGGATAATCTTTGAGAAAGACGTCGTCCAAACGCTGAAAGATCGAGGAGGCTACTACTTCCAGAAGTTTTGAAGCTTGTTTTGTCCTCTCTTCGTCCTTTCTTGAAGATCATTCAAGAACCAAGGCTTTCCAGGAGCCATCCAAATCAGTTCTTTTTAATTAATATTCTTATATTTTCAGCATATTAGCATCATAATTTCATCACATCACTCCATGCAACACACACTCACTAGCATTAATTTCTAATCCACGTGTTAAGGGGTTTCAAAGACCGCAAACAAGTGAGTTCATTCGTTAAGTTGCATGATTATAATTATTATTGGGATAGATACTATCACTATTTGAGTTCTTATTATTCTTTCTCTCTTTCTTTCTTTCTACTTTTTGCAAGGTACAAAGAAGATCAAAAGGAAAGAATCAACAAGGAAATCTGGACGATCATCAAAGCCCAATCAACATCCAAAGCAAGAACAAAGTCAGAAGGGCTCTTTTTCTTCAGCCGGTTGAAGGAGGAGAATCAAGAACTTCAACATCTCCCATGTCCAAAACAGGTAAGCGATCAATCTTTGTCTTTTGAAACTTTTTAGTTAAAAATTTCTAGCGATCACATAGTTTTTAATAGGTTTATTTGTCACTTAATCAACAAAATTTTCATGATAATCACACATCATGATTTGAGCACTCACAACACACTTTCCTTTTCATTTCCTTCGAAGCTACCATTCTCTTAGAAGAAGCTGAACTCCCACTGGGACTTCCAAAGCTCAAGGCTAATGGTGATGAACCTGACGTGACTGATATGCTATTCATGAGGGACAAGGTCACTTGTCATCAGTTCTTGGAAAAGATAATGGAAAGTCTAAAAGAAATTCAGAGCGTTCTTACTCAAAAAGGGATTAATCTTGCAAAGCTGGCAGAATGGACTCTGAAGAAGATGAAAGAGGCTAAGGAAGAAGATACAGAGACCGTAATGATCGCGCTCATTGCATGTCTGGCTGGAGTTATACTATTCCCTGCTCAGGATAACATATTATTGGAAGATCAGCTCAGTGTAATTTGTGGGACATTCTAGGAAAAACAGATAAGCACGACAGTCTTAGCCTATCTCTACAGTGGGCTATCAGAGGCTTTTATCGGCCAACATCCTTATGGCAGCATGTTACTCTTAGCCTTATGGATCGATTTCCACTTCAAGTTCAACCATAATGAGGAAGAAGTTCACAAGATGTCCCAAATATATCAGCGTAGTCCTATCTTCTATATTGCCAACATAGTGAAATTCAACAACAACATGACCAATCGGATGCCCAACCTCAAGACTCAAGCTAACTAGCGTGCTTACTTCAAGACCATACTAAGGACTGGTTTCGAATCTACAACACTCGCACTTAGGGAAAAGGTGGTTCGAGTGCGCCGTTGTGCTGACACAGAGCTCCAACTGATCGGGGCGACCGAGTTCATCTTGTACAATCTACATCAATGTCATCCTCAACTTGGTATGCCTCGCTATGAATTTCCTGAGACATCCAATCTCTCTCCAATCAAGAAGCGAGCTTTAGAAACTGATAAAGACTTTGAGACGATAGAGCTTATTGATACCTTATGGAACATTAGTTTCACCGTTGTGTTAAACTTCCTCATGAAGCAAATCGGGAGTTATGGAAGAATTATGTAAAAGAGCTTCAGAAAATTAGGTCTAAGAACTCTCAACTTCTGCCCAAAGCTTGACGTATTTTCAATTTATTTTCAATGAAAAATCATCCATTTATTGCTATAAAGATCTTTCCTTAATATTGTACAATTCTTTGGAATTTTTCCTTAAGCAAAATAGGCCTTTTTACTTAAAAATCAGAAGTTTCGGTCTCATTAATCAAAATCGCGTCGAGACCAGCGGACGCCTTTCAACAAAAATCCAATTTTCGAAAATTTAAATTATTCCTTAACAGAGCCTGAATCACGTCGCCCAAGGTCGACACTTTTAACTTTCTCTCTCCTATTTTCCAGAAATTTTTGAGCATTAAATTCAGTGAATAATGTCGCCCACAGTCGACGCCAATCATTAATTGCACCTGCACAATTTCCAACGCTTTAATTCCTTAAATCGCGTCGCCCATGGTCGATGTCTTTCTTTGATTTTTCCAGATTTTCGTGGTACGGCCCTGACTGTCAAAGACGGTAAATCCAAATAGCGTCGTCCATAGTCGACGTCTTTAACCAAATTTCAAAATTATGACTACCGCCTAAGTTTGTGTGCCGCTGAAACGTGTCGCGCATGCCCGACGCCATTTATAAAATTTATTTTGGCTTCACGGGGCCCGAGCCAAGGCCCCTTCCTCATTCCCCTCTTTCATTCTCTCTCCTCTCCTTCTTTCCTCTCTAGTGAATCCGAGTGTCTCCGACAGGTTTTAAGGGTTTTCAGCCAACTCCGGCCATCTTCTCTGGCACCAATGATCTCCTCCCTCTCTTCCACCATCTCTCTCACTCTCACAAGCCCTCCCTCACTCTTTAGCTCTCACTCTCTTGGCTCGGTATGAAGGGCGGTGGACTGAGTGGCAAGCAACAACGGGTTATTGCCTTGCCAGAGCTAGAAGGAGCCAAAGAAGATCCTCTCCTGACGCAAGAGGAGATAATGGAGGATGTGGCGTCCCTTGCGATGGCCGAGGCATTCATGGAGGCGAAGGATCCTCCACAAGCATTCATGTAAATGCATGAATGAATTCATTTTATTAATTAACTTGTTTTGACACTTAACCACTAATGGGAATCTTTTGGTACAGCATGCTGCCTACATACATGCTGCCCAGCCTCCCACGGACATTGTTGGAGCCTCATCCTCGAGCTCATATCACAATGCTGCCCTTGCCGACCTCTAGGATCAACTGGCTCGAGCCACTCATCAAGTCTCTCTAGCGGAGGAGGGCCGCACCTCCAAGGTAAGTTCGAATCTTCAATTTTTCATTTCTTGCATAGCTTGATTCTCACTTGTACTTGACTGACCATGTCTTCCTTTGACTAGTAGGTTGCTGAGCTTCAGGAGGACCTCCAGAGGGCTGAGGTGGAGCTTGAGCAAACGCAGAGTGCGGCAGCCCAGACGTAGGTGGATGCTGCCCATATCAGAGAGCTGGAGGAGCAGTTGGCGCGGATCTCTAGTGATGACCTCCCTCGCGAGCTTACAAGCCTCCAGATGCATCTGGAGATCGTTGCAGAGAAGAGGGAGCGGCAAGAGCGGCAGAGGATAGATGCTGATGTGACCTCCCTCTAAGTCCAGCTTGGGGTCGCTAAGTACGAGAGGTGCTTCCACGAGGAGAGTTGTTGACGGGTTCATCAGCGAGCCCACGAGAGAGGACACGAAAGCGCTTTCACCGCTAGCGTCGCCATATCCTCTGGCCAGATAGAGCCGAGCACTGTGGGGCCACCACCGTCGCCGATCAGAGGGCCGGATGTGCATGATGAGGCTCAGAGCCAGTTGGATGAGGGCGCCGGCGAAAGCCATCCTTGAGAGTGATGTTGCTGCTGTTTATCTACTTCGTTATCATGACTTTTTGTACCCTGTTATACTGTCGGAGTCTGGCCAATTGTACCATGTATACTCTTTCTCATATATGTACATGAAAATGACTGTTGCTTATGAACTTTGATGCAATTCTGAATGTCCTTTCCTTGCATACATTGTCGGTGACGATGGTGCTTGGAATCCCAAATCTGGGGACGATATTCTTCATGATGAACTTGCAGACCGTTGATGCTTTGATTTCCGTGTAAGCTTCGACTTCTGCCCATTTTGTGAAGTACTCCGTTGCCATGAGGATAAAAGATTTCTGTTTGAGCGAGAAGTTGGGATCATCAAGAAGTAAGGCCATGGGGAGGACAGAGGATGGAGTGAAGATGCGGGGGAGTGGATTTTGTCGGTATAAAGTTGACACTTGGCACACCTACGAACATACCCTACACAATCTTCTTTCATAGTTGGCCAGTAATATCTTTGTATAAAGATTTTCTTTGATAACATTTGTCCATTGACATGGCCACCACAAACTCCAGCATGAACTCCTTCCATAATCTTCCAAAGCTCATCTTCATCCAAGCATCTCAGAAGAACACCATTGAATCCTCTTTTATATAACTCCCCTCCAACTAGGGTATATCTCTGAGCAATTCTCCTGATAACCCTTTTCTCTTCAGTAGTGGCTTCTTTAGGATATGACTGATCTTCACAATATTCTGCAATCTCATAATACTATGATTTCTCTTCATCTTCCATCTCTTCTTGCAATTATAACAACATGATCTCTCTCTTCTCAACAATATCTCCATCTTTAACCTTCTTTAGCAATTTCTCCTTAATCCTAAGAAAAGAAGGGTCCTCTACAGTAGGAGAGAAGCGCCTATAGACAATGATTGATTCACAGTGTTTGCTGATTGGAAAATAAGAGAAGATGTAAGAGAAGCTAGAGCGTCGGCTAGAATGTTCTGATTTCGAGGAACATAGACAAATATCAGCTTAGTAAAAAGCTTGGCATAAGTTGAAGTGAGTTCCTGATATGTCTTAAGCTTGAGATCAAGGATGCGATATTTGGTGAGCACTTGGCGAAGAATCAGCTGACTATCACCTACAATTTGTAGCTTGGTGGCACCATGGAAATGAGAAGCCTCGAGGCCAGCAAGAAGAGCCCATATTCAGCTATATTATTTGTAACATGAAAAGCAAGTTGAAAGGCTTGGGGAATGGTGACACCTATAGGTGATAGGAGAACAATGTCGATACCCTTACCGTGAGAGTTCAAAGCTCCGTTAAAATGCAGAGTCCACATATCATTAGTGAGTTTGTTTATAGACATCAACTCCTCATCCGGAAACTCCGATCGAACTAGATCAAATATATAAGAGGGTGATGAGCAAGGTGTTTTGCTATGACATAGCCTTTAATTGCTTTCTGTTGAATGTAAGTGATGTCGAATTGAGAGAAAAAGCTTTGCCAACGTGCTAATCTATTAGTGAGAACATATTTCTTAAAAAGGAACTGAATAGGATAATCCTAGCGATGAGGTGGACTTCATAGACTAGAAAATAGTGCTTCAACTTCTGAACCACCCATACCAGTGTTGCACACGTCTTCTCCATTGTTGTTTATCTTTGTTCGGCGGGGTTGAGAAATTTATAGAGATAATAGGCTGCCCTCTCTTTTCTTTCTTCATCTTCTTGTGCTAGGACAACCCCCACCGAATCGTCCAGGACAAAAATGTATAAAATTAAATGCTTGTCCGGAGATGATGGTCTCAAAACAGGAGGACTTGACAAATATGTCTTCAACCCATTAAATGTCTCCTGACACTTATCGTCCCAATCGAATTTGACTCCCGATTTAGTAAGCTCGTAAAATGACTTACATCTCTGTGAATGTTGGGAAATAAAACGGCGAATAAATTGCAACCTCCCAATCAATCCTCTCAATTCCTTCAAATTCTTGGGAGGTGGCATTTCAATAATAGCTTTGGCCTTGTTAGGATCAATCTCAATACCCCGTTCAGTGATAATGAATCCTAACAACTTCCCCGATGAGACACCAAATATGCATTTCTTCGGATTCATTTTCAATTGATACTCCCTTGACCTTTCCAATACTTTTGCCAAGATTTCAGTATGATCAGCTCTAGTCTTAGATTTAACCAGAAGGTCATCCACATACACCTCCAAATGTATATGCATCATATCGTGAAATATAGCCATCATTGCCCTTTGGTAGGTGGCTCCAGCATTCTTCAATCCAAATGACATAACTACATAATAGTAAGTTCCCCAAGTGTAGTGAACGACGTCTTTTCCCGATCTTCTTCTACCAAGCGAATTTGATTGTACCCTGAAAAACCATCCATGAATGATGGAGTCTCATATCCAACTGTGTTGTCAATGAGCACATCTATAAGGACTGAGGTTTTGGATCCAGTTATCGGATCAATTTTGGTGTCAGACCCCTTGGTTTGGGCCCTTGTGGGGCTGGGACATGGGCTCTTGTGGGGCTGGGGAATGGAAGTCGCTGAGGACTTGTCCTTTCCGGAATTTCCAGTGCGTATTGAGGATCGCAGGGAGCAGGTCCTTCGGAACAAGGTTGCTCCTTTGGTTAAGGTGATTTGGCAGCATTGCTCCGGAGGCGAGGCTACCTGGGAGCGAGAGGATGAGATACGAGAATAGTTTTCCTACCTTTTCTTGTAAGTTCTCTTGCGAGCTTATACCATCATTTTTCGATCTCATTATTTTGAGGACGAAATTCTTTTAAGGGGGGAGAATGTAAGGATTGAGGTTTCGGATCCGATTATCGGGTCGATTTTGGTGTTGGACTCTTTGGTTTGGGCCCTTGTGGAGCTAGGGCATCGACGTGGTTCAAACGGCGTCAGGTTAGGGGGATGATTTTTAGAATGTGCCACGTGGGCCGATTTTGGGCCGCGAGAGTACAACCCCAGTCTTATCATCTGAATGGCGTCTTGCATGGTCGACGTTATTCAAAGATCTGTCAATGTACGACCTTATCGAGTCGTCTGATTGACGTCGGTCTTGGACGACACGATTTGACGCAATTTTGGTTGACGCTCCGAAGCTCTCCTTCCTTTCCCTCATTCTCTCCATTCTTTTCTCTCTCTACCCCCCCTCTTCGAGCACTCCGCCCCCTTCCCCTTCTCCTTCCCTTCCTCTCCCCATTCCTCCTCTCCTTCCACTCCATCAACCCCCTAACTTCCACCACTACCACTACCATCTCTTCTGCGGCTCATTTCTCTTCGGACGGCAACCGACATCCCGATGGAGTGACGGCGTCCACAGCAGTACCGGCGGCGGCTTGTGGCGTGGCGGTTCGGCTGCCAGGAGCATGAAGGAGTTCAAGTAACCGGTAGGGTGACGATTCTCACGGTGTTTTGTTTTAAACCATGATTTTTCCCGCTTTGAAGCATGCAATATGTGTGGACGCTTCTGAGGTAGAAAGCATGTTCTAAGGGGTTCTTTCTAAAAATAATTAGGCTTGTCCCCTACTTTCTCCATTTTTGACATTTTGTGCGATTTGGGGGCCACTTTGTAACTCGGGGGAGGCCGAAGGGGGAACCTGTTTGCGAGTGCTAAATGGCGTCTAACGATAGCGACGCCATTTTAAATGGCGGCTGCCACCCGAGATGCGATTTAGCCCAGCTTGTTCCAAAGCCAGATCAGTGGAATTATGTCTCTGTCTTGAATAGCGTCTGGCGACAGCGACGCCATTTTAAATGGTGTCTGCCAGGGGTGACGCGATTTAGGCCAGTTTCCGTGAACTAGTTTAGGTGTCTTGAATGACATCGGCCACGGGCGACGCAATTCAAGACAGAACCTCATTAATTCATGCAATTAACATGTGTTTACATTGTTAGATAATTTGGTTAAATGCATGCTTGAAAAACGTACTTCGAGGACGATGATTTCTACGTAATCGGATCGCACTGTGTTGTGTTTTGTGCGACCGTGGACTTAGAGTGACAGTTGTTAGCGTTTAGCCACCTTGTGTCGGTGCGGGAGTGACATAGCACCGGTGTGGGAGTGGTGGGGTGACGCCTAGAGAGAGGGTCACTTGGTGTACCCCGGGGTATAGCCAGTACCGATGTGGGAGTGGTACATTCGGAGTGTCACTCGTGCTGGGGGAAGCAAAACCACCTAGAGCTAGACAGGCCGGAGTAGCCAGCATGCTATTCGAGGGGCTGTTGTTTTGTCCCAGCGAGTCGGTGTTTACCACGTTCGGCTATGTAGTTTATGTGTTTAGCCGAGACACTAGTTATGGACTCCGTGGTGGAGTGGTTTCAGAGTTATGCATGTTGCATTTACAAATGCATGTGTTTTATATCGGAATTTGAGAATCTTTGAGAGTTGTGTTTATTGCTTTACTTATTTTAATTACTTATATTTGTTTTGCTACACTTGTGGGTGCGTGAGTGGGTGGTGGGGATCAAAGGATCCCTACTGAGTCCATTTCGATGAGACTCACCCTTGCGGTTTTTAGGTGAGGGTTCCAGGCAGGCGTAGCGTGGAGGGTTTTGTCTCGACTTGCGCGCCAGCAAACACTATTCTGAGGTATGCCCCGATATAGTTGTTATCTTCCTTTCAGGCCTGTACGCTTAATTATTTCTTTTCAGTTAGAATAGATAATAATTTGCTGAGTCGAGTCAAATTGTAATAATTTTTAATTCCTGCTCTTCCTTTACAATTCAATGTAATGTGGAATGTTTAGCTTAGTTTATCATTTGTCTCCTAGACTTATCGGGATCCTGGTCTGACTCTAAATTTTAATGATTCGGTACCCATTTAGTAATCGGATTCCTGATTATACGGTGTAGGGTCGTTACAATATCTATATGAGGTAGTGGGAAATCGTCCTTAGGACACGCTTAGTTCAAATCTCGAAAGTCAATGCAGATCCTGACTTTCCCATCCTTCTTCACAACCGAGACTATATTCGTCACCCACTGCGGATAGAGGACAACTCTAATAAAGTTGACTTTATGTAATTTATCGACCTCTTCCTTCATTTTCAAAGAAATCTGTAGGTAGAATCGCCTTAATTTCTGTTTAACCGGATTAGCTCCAGATATCAAGGTTAATCGATGCTCCACTAAAGAAGAATCTTACCCCGACATGTCTTCATAACTCCAGGTGAAAGTGTCCTTGTAATCTCTAAGAACTCGAACCAAAACCTCTTCATCTGATTTGGAAAGATTCTAACTAATGAGGACCACCTTAGGTTCTTCTTTGGTTCCTAGGTTGATTTCCTTAGTTGATGCTTCTACCGCAGCTGAGGGTTTATCAAATCTCTTCACTTCACTTGCATGCGCCTCAGTTGCGTCCTTATTTTCTTCTTCTTCAAAGATGGGGTCTTTCTCATATATCAATTCGTACACCCCATATCCATCATCAATTAGCTTATCTGCCTGATATTCTTTCGGCAATTGGATGGGATTCTCTAACAATTGAGGGATTTGATAGTATGGAAGGCATTTAGATACTAACTTCTGGAGGTATCTATCTGGAATCTGTCTACCCTTAGACTTCCTAATCTGCCTAACTTCACTAGACTGCTTATAACTAGACTCCCTATCCTGACCTATAGAGGACGAAGAAGGATAAAACTCAGAGGGTACATGATGGGATATAGGGAAATACTCCTAAGAGGAGGGGCAGAGCAGATCTAAGAGGAAATCCTACTCGAGTGACCCGCACAACGGGGTACATTTGGACAAGTAGTGAGAGGTCTCCTCAATGAGGATTTGAGAGGAGGTTGCGAAATTGACGTTTTTTTTTTGGAATTTTCAGCTATCATAAAGCATGAATGAACTTGAAAATGAGAAAGGGACATAAGATGGAGAAAATGGCACCATGGCTAAAGGATTCAGGGGATCATATAGCAGGATGTCCCAGATTAAATCACGGATCTTCTCAGAGTCGAGAGGAATCCGGAGAAGAAAGTCCTAAGGGGACAAAGTAATGAGAACGTACGGTGCCCGAAGTATGTCTTCAGTAATCACCCTGGACCAGATCAGGGTCAGCAACAGGGTGAACAATAGAGTATGGAGAGTAAAGATGTTAGATGGGTAGGTAGCTCCCAGAGATGATCAGTGGTCAGCCCAACTTTGTAGGGATCATCTGGCTCCCCTTCATCTATTTCATCACTCAGCAGTATTCTCTTATCAAAAATGGCTCTAGGCCCTTCAATCAAATCTTCAATCAATGGCAGCCACTGTGGTTCAGAAGGATGTAGAAACAACCTGTTCATAGCTATATACATATCCCATATGTCGACCCATCTATACCATTCACATTCTGGGTCATGAAACTTTCTCCTTTTCATAGGTCATAGAGCCTCCAAGGATTGGTATGTAAGCAATGGTGTACAGTGCCTAGCCAACTCTCCACCATAAATATCATGCAAGTCGAAATGGGAGGTTATCACCACAATATTGTCATTGTTATGTTGGATTACGGGGCCTTTGACAAAGTGAGTAGATAGAGTCTAGGTCAGCGGGTCCCGATTCTCCTTGCGCGGTGTCACCGTGCTCTTCCACACCTTGTGACTGTCTTCACCTTCCTCTTGCTGTATGATGTTGTGCCTCACTTTCTCTGGCCTATATCCCAGGCCATTCCTAGGTACCATTATGTCGTTTTTGACTAGTTTGGTTCTTCCTTGCAATAGAGTGCCTAGACCTTTCCCTAGCTAATATCCAATTTTCATCATTATGTTTCATCCTGGGGTACTCGTGTACTTCCCCCTTTTCATGGCACTAATTGGATAAGAAGTGGATAAGGTAGACTTCAGCGGGTCTGCCAAAGGAAGATAAGTTTGCAGTATAGATAGAATGGGTTTCTGAACAGGTAAAGGATTGGAAGTGGGATTCATGTTCAGGGAGTGAGTAGTAGCAAGGATAGGCATACTGGTGACTTTGATGACACGTCCTTTACAAAGGAGCTTAAGGCACTGATGATTGGTTGATGGAATAGCCTCAAGTAATTTGATATAAGGACGACCAAGTATGTCATTAAGTGAAGGGTCTATTTTGAGGATAGGGAATTCGACCTCGAGATGACATACAGGGCCTAGTTCTACTTTTAGGTAGACCATGCCAAGTGGTGATCGAGTGGAATTGTCATAGGTTGTGATGAATATGGGTGAAAGTAGCCAGTTCTCCTTTGGTATTCCACACAACTCCAGGGTCCTAGGTGGTAGCACATTGATTGATGCCCCAGTGTCCACCAAGTAAGCGCCTATGGCTTTCTTGTAGATGTTGACAGTGATACTCAAGGCCATACCCCGTGCTGCCAGGGATGCTAGTTCAGATGCATGGTATGATATCGACGGTTGCTCACCTTGTGGTGCCAACAGTGCGGTAATCTTCTCAACTGGCACGTGTTCATTGACCATAACCCTTTGTATATATTCTTTTAAGGCTTCTTGGTGGGTCTTGGATCTCTTTATCAATTCCAGCACAGAGATGCATGCCGGGATTTTGTCCATATGCTTCAATAGATCATATTGGGTGCTAGGTGCACTCTCTTCATTCTGAGCTTCTTCAGTCGGCTGTGATGGACCGTCTTGCTCTATAAACTAGGGAAATACTTTACTAAAAATCCTGCCGCTTCAGAGCATCATGGGTTGTGGCTCAACAATGGAGGATACATGCGATGTTTTAATGACTGCCGGGTTGATGAGGGGTTTAGATGGTATGAGCGGCTGGTTTGGGGTAGTGGATGATTGTGCGATGCGGATGTGGGGTTTAGTGGGTTGTATGTAAGGACTGAGGTTTCGGGTTCAGTATTCGGGTCGGGTTCGGGCCGGATCCCCTGGTATGGACCCTGAGGGGGGTCTTGAGAGTTTGACTAAATGACGTCTGCACTGCTCGACGCCTTTCAAAAGGCGTCAGGTTGTGTGGACGCCATTTAAGTCTGCTTGCTGTTGTGCCACGTGGGCGGGTTTCGGGCCGCGAGAGTACGGCCCCTGTCTCGTCGTCTGAACGGCGTCCGTGATGCACGACACGATTCAGACTGCGACTCTGCGATGTCAGTGTACGGTGCCTGACATGTCGTCTGAACGGCGTCCGTGGTGGTCGACGTGTTTCAGAGCGCTGTCAGTACGGCCCGTCCTGTCACCTGATAGGCGTCTGTCTCTGTCGACGCGTTTTAGCCAGTTTCTGATTGACCCCGCGAGCCTCCCCTTCTTTCCCTCATTCTCGCCTTCACCCTCTCTCTCCTCGTCCTCTCCGCCCTCTCCAACCCTCTTTTCCCCTTTCCCTTCCTCTTCTTCCTCTTGCATCACTCCAACACCTCCCTACCTCTCACCTCTACCTCCACCACTTCCTTCGCGGCGTTCCATTCTCCGGACGGCAGTCGACGTCTCGGAGGAGTGGCGACGTCCTCGGGGGTACCGGCGGTGGTGTGTGGTGCGGCAGGACGGCGGCACGGAGCTTGGAGGAGTTCAAGAACCGGTAGGGGGACGAACCTTGCATGGACTGTGGTTGTCCTGCTCGTGATTTCCTTGGCGTGGCATGATGTGTTTTGGGTTAGAATGAGCATGTTTAGAGGGTTTTCTTGTTGGAAATGGCCGTGTTCAAGATCGTGGAATTGTAGCATGCTCGTGGTAGTTTGATTTCCCTTTTCTCCCCCTTATGTTTTGGGCGTTTTGGGGTGTTTGGGGTTAAGGGGAGAAACCCTCGGGTTGAACTACGGAACCAGGTTTCTGGCGCTAAAAGACGTCGAGCTTGGACGACGCCTTTTAGAAGGACGTCGGGCCATCTCGACGCCATTTAGACAGAAACCTCCCTATTTGTGGTTCCGTGAGTTTGGGGTTCTGACGCTAAATGACGTCATGCCTGGACGACGCCATTTCGAATGGCGACGTGCCAGCATGACGCCATTCAGGCAGGAAAATCCCCCAACTGAGGCTTCTGCAACTCTGGAATTCTGGTGTGAATGGCGTCTGTGGACTCTGACACGTTTAGGGCATAATCTGATTTTAATGAACCTATTTGAGGGGCTTGAATGGCGTCGACCTCGGTCGACGTGATTCAAGACAGAACTGCATTAACTCCTATTGTTAACACATGTTTCACGGTTGGATGGTTCAAATGCATGCTTTAAGTTGTACACTGAGACTGAGGATTTCTGCGTGAGTGGAGTTACATCATGTGTGTGTGTGTGTTTATGCAGACATGGAATTGGAATGACTGTGGTTTACATTTGTCACCTTGGGCCGATGGGGAAGGGCCATGGTGTCTGTGAGGCATTGTGCCGTACCGGTGGGAGGAGTGGTACATGTTGTGTTTTACCTTTGGCTGAGGGAAGCAGAACCACCTTGAGCCCGTCGGGCCGGAGTAGCCGGTGCGCTATCCGAGGGGTTGCTGTTTGGTCTCAGCGGGTTGGGGTTTCCCTGTTTGTCGTGGCAGCTTCCGGCGCGTTTCTTGCTGTGGAGCTGGTTGTGGTACTGTTGGAGTTGTTTTACCCCTTTAGCCGCTGGGCCTGATGTGACCTTTGATCAAGGTTACGAGTGGTACCCTTTGCCCTTTGGCCTGACGCAGCCCGGGAGGTTTGGGTTGTGGGTAGTTCCTGTAGCTTCGGCTTGACAGGGGTTCGCCGATCCCCAGGGCCCTCCTGAAGCGCCGAGGCTTGGTGTGGAGGAAATCCGGTCGGTAGGACAGTAGTCTAGACTGCTTGTGTGCACACGTACCTGGGCAGTGGTGGTTTACTAGTCCCAATTAGCCCTAGTTTGACTCACTGCCTCACCCTACGGTGCCCCGGAACACTGTAGGGGCGGACAGGCGTGAGTAGTGGTGGTGTTGTGAGGCGACAGTTGTTGACAGTCGACAGTGTGGTTTGGTCGCTTCGTAGACCTCGGTTATGAGTCGTGACTTTGTGTTGGGTTCTGCGGACTACTTAGACTGTGTCTGTTACCTTACTTGTGCTTGCGTTTTATATCAGGTTTGGGAGCTATGTTTACTGCTTTATTTAATTACCATATATCTGTGTTATTGCTCTTGTGGGTGTGTGAGTGGGACGCAGGGGATCGAATGATCCCTACTGAGCCCAATTCTGGTGTGGCTCACTCCCTGCGGTTTCAGGTGTGGACCTCAAGGCGTGTGGTGGCGTGTGGCATCTTCTTGGCGTGCGGACCAGCAGCTATCTCAGTTCCGGGGTATGCCCCGATGTTGTTGTGCTTTGCTTCTGCCTGTACTTATTTAATTTGTTGGACCATGTAATTATTGTTGGACTGTATACGGACATTGTTATCTTCCTTCCTGCGCACTTGTAATATCTTTGTAGTCCGTGTGATTGTTATATTTAGCCTTGTTTAACTCTTACTCCTCCAGATGTGTTGTGAGAGATCCGGGTGTGAACCCGCAGTTAATGGGCCGACATCCATTTAGTGATCGGGTCTCCGGTCATAGGATGGCGGGTCATTACGTTGTATGTGTTATGGTAGCTTGGTGATGGCATGGGGAAAGGAATGCGTAGTAATGGTTTGGAGGGCATGATTGGTTCATGGACATATGGTGGGTTATTTGGTGGTGATGGTTTCGGCGTGGTGGATATGGGTTTAAATATGGTAGGTATAGGAGTGGGGGTACGATATGGCATAGAGCGCCCTTCTCAAGTGTGGGCACTCGGGGAACAATGTGTCTTAGAGCACCCTTCCCGAGTGTGAGCACTTAGGGAACAATGTGTCTTAGAGCATCCTTCCCGAGTGTGGGCACTTGGGGAACAATGTGGCTTAGAGCGCCCTTCCCAAGTCTGAGCAATCGGGGAACAATGTGGCTTAGTCGAAACTCGGAAGATAAGATGTTTCATTCCTCAGCCATTGAATACAGGAGGGTGTAGGGTTAACAATAATATGCTCGTAGGTTATCAGTATTCCACGTGCGGGGTACCTCTCTTCCATTGAGCATGGAGAGCTTGTAGGAGCCCTTTTCGAGGACTTCCAAGACTCGGTATGGTCCCTCCCAATTGGGAGCTAGTTTACCCACCACTAGATATGTCTCCCTTTAAGAATTACTTCTCTCTGACCCTTAAGTTGTAATATTTGGCCATCCTTCGTTGGTATTCCATCATATGGATCATGGCTCTTTCTCGAACTTCTGGCAGCATGTCGAGATTCTCTTTTAGCTATTGGTAGCCTTCTATTTCTTTGGCCTCCACTCGCAGCGAGGGGCTCCCTATCTCTAGGGGGATTAACGCTTCTACCCCATGGACAAGGTGAAAAGGGGTCTCTCCTGCAGCCGCCCAAACTGTTATTATGTGCAACCACAGGATGTTGCGTAGCTCCTCTATCCAAGACCCTGTGCCCCCCTCTAATCGAGTCTTATCTCCGTAGAGTAAAGCTCGATTAGTATTTTCTACCAGTCCATTAGCCTGAGGATGGGCGACCGAGGTGTAGCAATTCTTGATCTTCGGCTGCTTGCACCTCTCCGTAAAGTAGGCACTGGCGAATTGTCTTCCGTTGTCCGAGAGGATCGCTCTTAGTATACCGAATCGACAAATTATGGACTTCCAGATGAAGTTCCACCCTGCTCTTTCTGTTACCTTTGTCAAGGGTTCCGCTTCTATCCACTTGGAGAAATAATCGATGGCTACAATGATGAGCTTCTTAAGCCTCGGGCAGAGGACCTAATATGTCGATCCCCCATCTTGCGAATGGACACAACTCAAGAAGGCTCGTCATGGGCACCTGTAAGGATCGAGACTTTCGGATCCGATTTTCGGGGTCGGACCCTGTAGTTCTGGCCCTAGTGGAGTCTGGGGCTCTGTGATGTTTCGCGTCGAGCCCTCGAGACGCGGTTTAAACGGCGTCCACCGTTGCAGACGCGTTTTAGGTTCTGCCACGTGGGTGCCACGTGGGCTGGCTTCGGGCCGTGAGAGTACGGCCCTGTCGCGTCGTCTGAACGGCGTCCGCGTGGGACGACGCCTTTCAGACTGCGACTCTGGGGGTGTCAGAGTACGGCCCTGACAAGTGTTCTGAACGGCGTCTGTGTAGGACGACGCGTTTCAGAGTCTTGTCAGAGCGGCCGTCGCGTCACCTGATAGGCGTCCGTGGATGTCGACGTGTTTTAGCCAGTCTCTGGTTAACCCCGCGAGCCCTCCTTCTTTCCCTCATTTTCTCCTTCTCTCTTTCTCTCCTTCCCCTCCGGCGAACTCGGCGGCGATCCCTCCTCCTCCCTCTTTTCCTCCCACCGTTTCATCTCTCCCTCCACTCCATCCTCTACCTAGCTCCCACCACTACCACCTCCACTTCCACTGCGGCGTTCTATTCTCCGGACGGCGGCCAACGTCACGGTGGAGTAAGGACGACCACGGCGGTACCGGCGGCGGCGTGGGGCGAGACAGGTGGACGGCTAGAAGCTCGGAGACGTTCACGTATCCGGTAGGGTGACGGTTCCCATAGTATTGTGTTTAAACCATGTTTTTCCCCGTTTCAGCATGTTATGGATCTTTGGTTTTGGGGGGGGGTAGAACAAGCATGTTTAGGAATTCTTCTTGTTGATATGAGGGATTTTCACGATGTGATGTCCTGTTGATTGAATTGCCCCTCTTTCCCCTCCGTTTTTGGGTGATTTTTGGGGTTGTTTGGGTTGAGAAGGGAGCCCTCGGGCTCATGGCAGACTCTGGTTCCTGGGGTTGAAAGACGTCGTGCATGGACGACGCCTTTTTGAAGGGCGTCGGGCCATCACGACGCCTTTTAGACAGGAATCGCCTGACTGAGAGTCTGCCAGTTCGGGGATTCTGGGACTAAAAGACGTCATGGGTGGGCGACGCGTTTTGAATAGCGTCGGGTAGCCATGACGCCTTTTAAGGCAGAAATCCCCTTGGAATTCCTGGTTTTCTGTGCTAAATGGCGTCTGGGGATGTCGACGCCTTTCAAAAGGCGACCACTGCTGTCGACGCCTTTTAAGGCCTGATTTTGAAGACAGTGTGTTACATAGACCAGTACATGGAGCTTGAATGGCGTCGGCCCTGGGCGACGCGATTCAAGACAGAACTACACTAATTCATGCCAGTAAAATGTGTTCATACTGCTAGATAGCTGGTTAGTGCATGCCTTAGTGTACTCGGTAGAGATGGATTCTTCGTGACCGGATGGTATTACGTTATGTGTTATGCGATCGCGGACTTTTCACGTGACCAGATTGTACTGTGCTGGGTTTTATGTTACTGTGGACCTGGAGTGACATTGTAGCGCTTTATCACCCTGTGCTAGTGGGGACGTGAGCATAGCGCCGGTGGGGGCGTGGGCGGGGTGACGCCTAGTGAGAGAGGGTCACCTGGTGAACCCCGGGGTCAGCTAGTACCGGTGTCGGAGTGGTACATTCGGAGAGTCACTCGTGCTGAGGGAAGGAGTAACCACCTGTGCCAGTTGGGCCGGAGTAGCTAGAGTGCTATCCGAGGGGTTACTGCTTGGTCTCAGCGGGTCGAGGTTTTTCCCACCGTTGTTTGTGTGGTTGGCGTGTTCTATCGAGGCGGCAGTTGTAGGTTCCCTTGTCGGTTAGTTTAGAAATATGCATGTTTATTACACTTCGACTGCATGTGATTTCACGTTGAGAAGTAGGAATTGTACCTACTACTGTGCTTGTTGCTTTACCGTTAGCTGTATTTTGCACTTATGGGTGTGTGCGTGGGCAGTGGGGATCGAAGGATCCCTACTGAGTCTTGTCTTGAGACTCACCCCTGCGGTTTCCAGGTGAGGACTCCCAGCAGACCTAGAGCGGCGTGTGCGGCCGTGTGTTGAGCGCCTTCAGCGGTTGTTCCGGGATATGCCCCGATGTAGTTGTTATTTATTTCTGGCCTGTATGTTTAATTATTTCTTTCAGTTGGAGTATGTAATTATTTGCTGTATCGAGTCGCATTGTAATAATTTTAATTCCTGCACTTTCATTTCAATTCAATGCGATGTAAATGTTTAGCTTAGTTTATTATTTATTTCCCAGACTTACTAGATCTTGGTTTGGTTCTAAATTAATGATTCGGTACCCATTTAGTAATCGGATCCCCGATTATAGGGTGGCGGGTCGTTACAGCACCACTGGCTGGTGAGGGGTTGCCGTGAATGTTGGCACTTATCGCACGTCTTGACGTACTCCAGAGCATCTTTCTAGAGGGTCGGCCACCAATACGCTTGCCATAGTAGTATGCGAGCTAGCGAGCGGTCCCCTAGGTGGTTCCCACACATACCTTCATGAACTTCTTCAACGGCCCTTAAGGCTTCTGCCAGGTGGAGGCATTTTAGGAGGGGCCTGAAGGATCGTCGGTATAGAGAGTCACCTACCGTGGTGAATCGCCGGCCTGGTTACTGATGCTCCTTGTCTCTAACTTATCTTCCGGTAGCTTGCCAAGCGTCGGGAACTCTGTGATAAGCTCAATCCAGGATTCGCTCCTTTGGATGGCCTGGACAACCTCCTTTTGGAAACTCAGTTGGTCGAGTTGTAAGGACTGAGGTTTTCGGATTCGGTTTTCGGGGTCGGACCCTGTAGTTCTGGCCTTAGTGGGGTCTGGAACTCTGTGTTGTTTCGCGTCGAGCCCGCGAGACGCGGTTTAAACGGCGTCCACCATGGCAGACGCGTTTCAGGTTCTGCCACGTGTGTGCCACGTGGACTGACTTTGGACCGCGAGCGTACGGCCCTGTCAGGTCGTCTGAACGGCGTCCGTGTGGGTCGACGCCTTTTAGACTGAGACTCTGGGTGTGTCAGAGTACGGCCCTGACAAATTGTCTGAATGGCGTCTGTGAAGGTCGACGCGTTTCAGAATCTTGTCAGAGCAGCCGTCTTGTCACCTGATAGGCGTCCGTGCATGTCGACGCGTTTTAGCCAGCCTCTGGTTAACCCCGCGAGCCCTCCTTCTTTCCCTCATTTTCTCCTTCTCCCTTTCTCTCTTTCCCTCCGGCGAACTCGGCGGCGATCCTCCTCCTTCCTCTTTTCCTCACACCATTTCGCCTCTCCCTCCACTCCATCCTCTACCTGGCTCCTACCCCTACCACCTCCACTTCCACTGCGGCGTTCTACTCTCCGGACGGCGGCCGACGTCACGGTGAGGCTAGGACGACCTCGGCGGTACCGGCGGCGGCGTTGGGCGAGACAGGCGGACGGCTTGAAGCTTGGAGGCGTTCGAGTGTCCGGTAGGGTGACGTTCCCCATCGCACTGTGTTTAAGATCACGTTTTGCTCAATATGCATGTGGTAGATCTTCGGTTTTGGGGGTTAGAATGAGCATGTTTAGGAATTCTATGGGGGTGTTTGCCTATGAATTGTCTTGCTCTTCGTTTCCCTCCAGTTTGATTGATTTTTCGGGGTTATTTGGAAGTGGGAAGGGAGCCCTCGGGTTTAGGGCGTTCCTGGTTCCTGGGCTTGAAAGACGTCGTGCATGGACGACGCCTTTTTGAAGGGCGTCGGGCCATCACGACGCCTTTTAGACAGGAATTGACTGACAGACAGTCTGCCCGGTTGGAATTTCTGTGGCTGAAAGACGTCATGGGTAAACGACGCGTTTTTGAACGGCGTCGGGCATCCATGACGCGTTTTAACCACAGAAATACCCTGGTTAAAGGTCTTGGGAATTCCGGATTTTCGTGTTGAAAGACGTCTTGGGATGTCGACGCCTTTTGAAAGGCGACCAGGAGGGTCGACGCCTTTTAAGGCCAGATTCTGAAGACTGATTTATGTGGACCTGTACATGGAGCTTGAATGGCGTCGACCTCGGTCGACGCGATTCAAGACAGAATCTCACTAATGCATGCCAGTAAAACGTGTTCTCATTGCTAGATAGATAGTTTGCACATGTTTTAGTGCACCCGATAGAGACGGATTCCTCACGATCGGATGGTTCTATGTGTGTTGAGCGATCGCGGGACTTTCACGTGACCGGATCGCACTGTGTTGGGTTTTCAGTTACTGTGGACCTGGAGTGACATTGTAGCGCTTTATCACCCTGTGCTGGTGGGGGCGTGAGCACAGCGCCGGTGGGGGCGTGGGCGGGGTGACGCCTAGTGAGAGAGGGTCACCTGGTGAACCCCGGGGTCAGCTAGTACCGGTGTGGGAGTGGTACATTCGGAGAGTCACTCATGCTGAGGGAAGGGGTAGTCACCTGAGCCGGTTGGGCCGTAGTAGCGAGCATGCTATCCGAGGGGCTACTCCTTGGTCTCAGCGGGTCGAGGTTTTTCCTACCGTTGTTTGTACGGTCGGCGAGTTCTATCGAGACGGCAGTTGTGGGTTTTCTAACGGTTGGCTTAGAATGAGCATGATTATTATATTTCGACCGCATCTGTCCTCACATAGAGAATTAGATATCGTACCTGCCACTACACTTGTTACTTTACTGTTAGCTGTACTTTACACTTGTGGGTGTGTGTGTGGGCAGTGGGGATCGAAGGATCCCTACTGAGTCTTGTCTTGAGACTCACCCCTGCGGTTTTCAGGTGAGGACTCCCAGCAGACTTAGAGCGGCGCGTGCGGCCGGGTGTAGTGTGTCTTCAGCGGTTGTTCCGGGGTATGCCCCGATGTAGTTGTTAATTATCTTTGGCCTGTATGTTTAATTATTTCCTTCTGTTGGAGAATGTAATTATTTGCTGTATCGAGTCGCATTGTAATAATTTTAATTCCTGCACTTTTATTTCAATTCAATGCGATGTGAATGTTTAGCTTAGTTTATTATTTATTTCCCAGACTCACTAGATCCTGGTTTGGTCCCAAAATTAATGATTCGGTACCCATTTAGTAATCGGATCCCCGATTATAGGGTGGCGGGTCGTTACACGAGTTCTTTGATGAAGACAAACCGAGAGGGTACCAAGCCAATCGAGAATTCTAATAGAGATAGAGAGTTGGCTTTGACGTTTTCTTCTCTTGGTATTTGGATCACCTCGAGAAGTTCGAGCCCTTCCGTGTGGTTCTTGACCCCCTGCAGGTAACGACCCATGCTTGGATCTCGAGCTTTGAAGCTCCCATGGATCTAGCTGGCGACCAGCTGGGAGTCGGTGTAGACCCTTATCCTAGTGGCCCCTATGCTTCGGGCCATGCGAATGCCTGATAGGAGGGCTTCATACTCTACAACGTTGTTGGACGCCGGGAATTTGAAGCGTAGGGCGTAGTGTAGTTCGATTCCCATGGAGGACATCAAAACTATCCCTGCATCGCTGCCTGACGTGCATGAGGAACCATTGACCTATAGTTCCCAAATGGGACCGAGACTGGTCCCATCAACTCTTGCGCAGGGATCGTGCACTCGGCCACAAAGTCGGCAAGTGCCTGACCTTTGATTGCAGTCCGAGGCTTGTTGGTGATGTCGAACTGGCCAAGCTCGATTGCCCACTTGACTAAGCACCCCGATGCTTCAGGGTTCTGCAGGATCCTACCCAGTGGTTGGCTTGTGTAGACCATGATGGGTTGGGCCTGGAAGTATGGGTGGAGCCACCTTGCTGAGTTAATCAGAGCGAGTGCAAACTTCTCGGCGATCGGCTACCTCAGCTCGGGGACTTATAGGACCTTGCTAGTGTAATAGATGGGTTTTTGGATCCCCTCGTCCCTTACTAGTACCGAGCTTAAGGAGTGAGGGTGATCGATAGGTACAGGAAGAGGGGCTCCCCTACTATTGGCTTTGACAGTATTGGCGGGGAGGCCATATACTGCTTAAGCTCCTGAAATGCGTCCTCGCATTCCTAGGCCCACTCAATCTAGCCCTTCTTCCCCACCTGCTTTTATATGCCCCGCAGCACTTTGAAGAAGGGCAGACACCTCTCCGCCGCTCTTGACAAGAAGCGACTGAGGGCAGCTACTTTCCTAGTCAGGCACTAGATGTCCTAAATCCTGTTGAGACGCTGCATAATCTGGATGGCTTGCAATTTTTTTGGGTTCGCCTCGATCCCTCTGTGGGTGACGAGGAAACCCAAGAACTTGTCGGACTTAACTGCAAAAGCACACTTGGAGGGCTTGAGTTTCATATTATACCTCCGCAGTGTGTCGTGGGTCTCGATTGATGGGATCGCTATGTCGGATCCAAACAAAACGCAACGAAAAATAAAATTTTCAAATCCACACCGTTTCGTAAAACTAATCAGATAGGGAGAACGATTCTTCACCTTGCGTGGATTCGAATACGTGTTCTTCCGGTTCTGTCGGTGTAATGCCGCAAGCCGCACAGGTACCCGAGCTCTAGCAGTATCCACGCTGTCTTCCTCACGATGGATCGTCCTCGCTTCCTCGCTCGATGCAACATTCGTGGATCCCGTCTGGCTGTATTCGTAATTCTCTATGACATGCGGTTTTAGATTTCCTGTCGGACGGGAAGTAAAGCAGGCGGGAGTCGGAGCGGAGCCTTTGGGGGGCCGGCCTCCGAAGGGGGCGCTCAGGAGAGAGAGAGAGAGAGGAGATAGAAGGGGGCGGCAAGGTCTACACCAGGTTGCTAGCCCCAGTGTGTGAAGCGGTTCTTTTGTAATAAGTGGTTTTGCGTTTTTTCATAAAAACCCACACACTTATTCGAAACCCCGTTAAAAATCCATCGACTTGAAAAGCTTTTGCGTATGACCCTCAAGGCCCAAATACCAGTCCAGTTAATGGCCCATTAAGTCCAGTAACTCTTAACGGACCTACTGATTTAATTAATATTCTTATATTAATTAATCAGACGAATTTAATGTCCCACAATAAATTCGATCGGGCTTCCGATCACGTTGGGTGACGAGCACGCATGATCCCATAAGGAATTGGGGTTTATGCAACCCACTATGGGAACCTTTCCATCATCGGTTATTGTGCAGATATAATCCTTCATCCGTGCAATGTTCTTGAATCGACCTAGGATGTAATGACCGAGATTTCGGGTTCTGTGTTCGGGTCGGGATCGGGCCGGATCCCCTGGTTTGGACCCTGTGGGGTCTTGTGATTTCTGGCTGAATGGCGTCAGCTCTCGTCGACGCCTTTCAAAAGGCGTCAGGGTGCGTGGACGCCATTTAGGTTCCTGGTTGTTGTGCCACGTGTGCGCCACGTGGGCGGGTTTTCGGGCCGCGAGAGTACGGCCCTGTCAGATTTGTCTGAACGGCGTCCAGGTGGGTCGACGCGTTTCAGACTGCGACATCTGCGATGTCAGGGCATGGCGCCAGAGCGTTGTCAGTACGGCCTGTCACCTCGTCTGAACGGCGTCCACGGTGGTCGACGCGTTTCAGAGCGGTGTCAGTACGGCTGTCCTGTCAGACTGATAGGCGTCTGCCTCGATCGACGCGTTTTAGCTCGTTTCGGATAGACCCCGCGAGCCTCCCCTTCTTTCCCTCATTCTCACCTTCACTCTCTCTCTCCTCGCCCTCTTCGCCCTCTCCGACGCTCTTCCTCCCCCTCCCTTCCTCTTCTTCCTCTTCCACCACTCCAACATCACCTCACCTCTCACCTCTACCTCCACCACTTCCTTCGCGGTGTTCCACTCTCCGGACGGCGGCCGACGTCCCGGCGGAGTGGCGGCGTCCCCGAAGGTACCGGCGGCGGCGTGGGGCGAGACGGGTCGGCGGCAAGGAGCTTGGTGGAGTTCAAGAATCGGTAGGGGGACGAACCTTGCTTGTGACGTTCGTGTGATTCTCGGCGTGACGTGATGTATTTGGGGCTAGAATGACCATGTTTAGGGGGTTTTCTTGTGGGAATTGGCGTGCTTGTGATCGTAGGATTCGACGTATGCATGTGGTAGTTGAGTTCTCCTTCCTCTCCCTCTTGTTTTGGGGTTTTCGGGGTGCTTGGGGTTCAAGGGAGGAACCCTCGGTTCGAACCAGGGAACCTGGTTCCTGGCGCTGAAAGGCGTCGTACCTGGTCGACGTCTTTTAGAAGGACGTCGGTTAAGTACGACGCGTTTCAGGGCAGAAATCCCCCTGTTCGAGTTTCAGAGGTTAGGGGTGCTGGGCTAAATGACGTCATGGGTGATCGACGCCTTTCTGAAGGACGTCGAGTCACCATGACGCCATTTAGGCAGGATTTGCCCCCGCTTAATGGTTCTGTATTCTGGATTTCGGGGTTGAATGGCGTCGGGCCATCCAGACGCGTTTTAATAGGCGACTTCATCGGTGGACGCGTTTTAAAGGTTATTCTGGTCTTCTAATAAACCCGTCTGTGGGGCTTGAATGGCGTCGACCTCGGTCGACGCGATTCAAGCCAGGAACGGTTAACTTGGGGTATTTGATGTATGTTTCACGGTGGGATGGTTCTAATGCATGCTTTGAGTTATATACTGAGACTGAGAACTTCTGCATGACTGGGATTTCATCATCTGTGGGTGTGTATGTGCTTTAACTGTACGTTGAGACTGGGGTTTACTGTGCGAATGGATTGACAGTATGTTATATGTGTGTGTGTGTGATTATACGACTGTGGATCGATGTGACAATGGTTTCCGATGTCACCATGGACCGGTGGGGACAGGGTCATGGTGTCTGTGAGGAGGGGTGCTCGTGGTGTTTTACCTTTAGCTGAGGGAAGCAGAACCACCTTGAGCCGGCGGGCCGGAGTAGCTAGTGTGCTATCCGAGGGGTTGCTGTTTGGTCTCAGTGGGTCGGGGTTTCCCTTGCTTGTTGTAACGGCTTCCGGCGTGTCTCTTGCTGTGGAGCTGGTGGTTTTACTGGTGGGAGTTGGTTTACCCTTTAGCCAATGGGCCTGATGTGACCTTTGATCAGGGTTACGAGTGGTACCTTTAGCCCTTGGCCTGATGCAGCCCGGGAGAGTTGGGTCTGCGGGTAGTTCCTATAGCTGCGGCTTGACGGGGGTTCCCGGTCCCCAGGACCCTCCAGGAAAGCGCTGAGGCCTAGCGTGGAGGCAATCCGGTGGTAGGACAGTAGTCTAGACTGCTTGTGTGCACACGTAGCTGGCAGTGGCGGTACACTGAGTCCAGCTAGTCCTAGTTCAGCTCACTGCCTCACCCTACAGTGCTCCGGAACGCTGTAGGGGTGGACAGGCGTGAGCATTGGTGGTAGTGTTGGGAGGCGACGTTTGACTTCGGTCGACTGTGTGGTTTAGTCGCCTTGTGGACTTCGGTCGTGAGACGTGACTCTGTGTTGGGTTCTTCGGGTTACTCAGCGTTGTTCCTGCTACACTGTCTGTCGTACGTTTCGTACCGGGGTTGCCTGTTGTGTTTATTGCTCTACTTGACTGTTCTATATATTACTGTTGCTTCACTTGTGGGTGTGTGAGTGGGAGGCAGGGGATCGGATGATCCCTACTGAGCCCAGTTCTGGTGTGGCTCACTCCCTGCGGTTTCAGGTGTGGACTTCGAGGCGCAGCGGTAGCGTGGTGTCTTCTTGGTGTGCGGACCAGCAGCTGTCTTAGTTCCGGGGTATGCCCCGATGTTGTTGTACTTTCTTTCTGCCTGTACTTATTTAATTGTTGGACATGTAATTATTGTTGGACTGTATACGGACATTGTTACTTTCCCTGCGCACTTGTTTACCTTTGTAGTCCGTGAGATTGTTATATTTAGCACTGTTTAGCACTTACTCCTCCAGATGTGTTGTGTGAGATCCGGGTGTGAGCCCGTAGTTAATGGGCCGACATCCATTTAGTGACCGGGTCCCCGGTCATAGGATGGCGGGTCGTTACAGATGGTATCAGAGCTCAGTCTGGTCGAGTATGTGATAAACTGGGTTAGATATTATAGTCCAACAATAAGTACGAGTCTGTACAGGCGATGGCTGCTGGTGTAGATTGATAGGTTTTGACGTGTTTTTGGTTCGGATTGTGTGTTTGTGGGGTAGTGATGGCGCCGAAGAGGAGAGCTCCGTTGACTCGTGGTTCGAGAGCAGGTGGTGGTGACCCGAGGGCGGAAGGTCAGGATGTGGATCGTTTCATGGAGGCTATGTTTGAGGCTATGGCTAGATATCAGCAAAGAGATGGAGCTGAGGGGTCCAGTTCCCGAGGTGGCCAATCCACGGTGGTGGAGCGGTTCTTGAAGCTGAAGCCTCCTTCTTTCACGGGTCAACCTGTTCCTGATGCGGCAGCGCAGTGGATTAAGGAAATGGAGAAGGCATTTGATGTGCTAGAATGTGCTGAGAATGACAAGACCTTGTTGGCAACCTACTTGTTGAAGGGTGATGCCTATGATTGGTGGGTTACCATTAAGGGGTTGACGTTCCCAGATAGATCTTTGAGAGAGATTCCTTGGGAAGGCTTTGTGAGGGAGTTCAGTGGACAGTACCTTCCGAGGCATGTTCGTAGGGCCAAGGAAAGGGAGTTCATGGAATTGGTGCAGGGTGATACGTCGGTGTTAGAGTATCAGATGAGATTTGTGGCCCTGGGAAGGTTTGCTCCTCACATTTCTGGGCGTGAGGATCTGAGGACGGAGAAATTCGTGGATGGACTTCGGCATGATTTGAGGGAGTTTGTGGCAGCTCACTGTTGTAAGGATCTAGCATCAGCGGTTCGGTGCGCGGCAGCGGTGGAGATGCAGTTTCAACACTCGGCAGAGGAATCGGAGCAGTCAACACAGGAGAAGCAGCATAGCAGAGATCGATCAGCGGCTTTTTCGGCAGGTGGTTCGAGTTCGTTCGAGGTCGAGTTCCAGGAGGTTCCTTGTGACGAGGATGAAGATGGTTCGGCTCAGCAGATGCAGTCAGAGGTCGGCTGGCAGCAGGAGGCGAGGCGGGACGCTGCAGGTCGTTGTCCCCGTTGTAGCAGGTTTCATGGCGACAAGATATGTCCCATGATCACCGGTAGCTGTTTTGACTGTGGCAGGAAGGGACATTTCGCGAGGAACTGTCCCCGGAAGAAGAAGGCAGGTCAGGGCTGAGTGGTCAGTAGGTGGTTGAGGCGTGATTGGAGTTGCGTCTCTTTGTGGAGGTTCGAGAGGCTGTGCTAGATGGGCACTTTTATCTTGTCTTGTTCAGAGGTGGTTGTGGACTCTAGTGGCACTTGTATGTATTTGGGTTTGGTGGAGAATCGATTTTGTAATATGTGCCTTACCAGTGTATGGTTATTGATGATCTTTCAACCTTTGTTGGAATTGGGGATCTTGGTTAGCTTGTTGAGATTATGTTTGGCTATTATGTGGTGTCTTGTGTGAGCGATTGGTGAGGATGTTTGCTGAGATCGGTGTGTCGGCTTGTGGTGGTTAGCCGAGTTGAGCGTTGAGCGGTTACTAATTTCGAGGACGAAATTCTTTTAAGGGGGGGAGAATGTAATGACCGAGATTTCGGGTTCTGTGTTCGGGTCGGGATCGGGCCGGATCCCCTGGTTTGGACCCTGTGGGGTCTTGTGATTTCTGGCTGAATGGCGTCAGCTCTCGTCGACGCCTTTCAAAAGGCGTCAGGGTGCGTGGACGCCATTTAGGTTCCTGGTTGTTGTGCCACGTGTGCGCCACGTGGGCGGGTTTTCGGGCCGCGAGAGTACGGCCCTGTCAGATTTGTCTGAACGGCGTCCAGGTGGGTCGACGCGTTTCAGACTGCGACATCTGCGATGTCAGGGCATGGCGCCAGAGCGTTGTCAGTACGGCCTGTCACCTCGTCTGAACGGCGTCCACGGTGGTCGACGCGTTTCAGAGCGGTGTCAGTACGGCTGTCCTGTCAGACTGATAGGCGTCTGCCTCGATCGACGCGTTTTAGCTCGTTTCGGATAGACCCCGCGAGCCTCCCCTTCTTTCCCTCATTCTCACCTTCACTCTCTCTCTCCTCGCCCTCTTCGCCCTCTCCGACGCTCTTCCTCCCCCTCCCTTCCTCTTCTTCCTCTTCCACCACTCCAACATCACCTCACCTCTCACCTCTACCTCCACCACTTCCTTCGCGGTGTTCCACTCTCCGGACGGCGGCCGACGTCCCGGCGGAGTGGCGGCGTCCCCGAAGGTACCGGCGGCGGCGTGGGGCGAGACGGGTCGGCGGCAAGGAGCTTGGTGGAGTTCAAGAATCGGTAGGGGGACGAACCTTGCTTGTGACGTTCGTGTGATTCTCGGCGTGACGTGATGTATTTGGGGCTAGAATGACCATGTTTAGGGGGTTTTCTTGTGGGAATTGGCGTGCTTGTGATCGTAGGATTCGACGTATGCATGTGGTAGTTGAGTTCTCCTTCCTCTCCCTCTTGTTTTGGGGTTTTCGGGGTGCTTGGGGTTCAAGGGAGGAACCCTCGGTTCGAACCAGGGAACCTGGTTCCTGGCGCTGAAAGGCGTCGTACCTGGTCGACGTCTTTTAGAAGGACGTCGGTTAAGTACGACGCGTTTCAGGGCAGAAATCCCCCTGTTCGAGTTTCAGAGGTTAGGGGTGCTGGGCTAAATGACGTCATGGGTGATCGACGCCTTTCTGAAGGACGTCGAGTCACCATGACGCCATTTAGGCAGGATTTGCCCCCGCTTAATGGTTCTGTATTCTGGATTTCGGGGTTGAATGGCGTCGGGCCATCCAGACGCGTTTTAATAGGCGACTTCATCGGTGGACGCGTTTTAAAGGTTATTCTGGTCTTCTAATAAACCCGTCTGTGGGGCTTGAATGGCGTCGACCTCGGTCGACGCGATTCAAGCCAGGAACGGTTAACTTGGGGTATTTGATGTATGTTTCACGGTGGGATGGTTCTAATGCATGCTTTGAGTTATATACTGAGACTGAGAACTTCTGCATGACTGGGATTTCATCATCTGTGGGTGTGTATGTGCTTTAACTGTACGTTGAGACTGGGGTTTACTGTGCGAATGGATTGACAGTATGTTATATGTGTGTGTGTGTGATTATACGACTGTGGATCGATGTGACAATGGTTTCCGATGTCACCATGGACCGGTGGGGACAGGGTCATGGTGTCTGTGAGGAGGGGTGCTCGTGGTGTTTTACCTTTAGCTGAGGGAAGCAGAACCACCTTGAGCCGGCGGGCCGGAGTAGCTAGTGTGCTATCCGAGGGGTTGCTGTTTGGTCTCAGTGGGTCGGGGTTTCCCTTGCTTGTTGTAACGGCTTCCGGCGTGTCTCTTGCTGTGGAGCTGGTGGTTTTACTGGTGGGAGTTGGTTTACCCTTTAGCCAATGGGCCTGATGTGACCTTTGATCAGGGTTACGAGTGGTACCTTTAGCCCTTGGCCTGATGCAGCCCGGGAGAGTTGGGTCTGCGGGTAGTTCCTATAGCTGCGGCTTGACGGGGGTTCCCGGTCCCCAGGACCCTCCAGGAAAGCGCTGAGGCCTAGCGTGGAGGCAATCCGGTGGTAGGACAGTAGTCTAGACTGCTTGTGTGCACACGTAGCTGGCAGTGGCGGTACACTGAGTCCAGCTAGTCCTAGTTCAGCTCACTGCCTCACCCTACAGTGCTCCGGAACGCTGTAGGGGTGGACAGGCGTGAGCATTGGTGGTAGTGTTGGGAGGCGACGTTTGACTTCGGTCGACTGTGTGGTTTAGTCGCCTTGTGGACTTCGGTCGTGAGACGTGACTCTGTGTTGGGTTCTTCGGGTTACTCAGCGTTGTTCCTGCTACACTGTCTGTCGTACGTTTCGTACCGGGGTTGCCTGTTGTGTTTATTGCTCTACTTGACTGTTCTATATATTACTGTTGCTTCACTTGTGGGTGTGTGAGTGGGAGGCAGGGGATCGGATGATCCCTACTGAGCCCAGTTCTGGTGTGGCTCACTCCCTGCGGTTTCAGGTGTGGACTTCGAGGCGCAGCGGTAGCGTGGTGTCTTCTTGGTGTGCGGACCAGCAGCTGTCTTAGTTCCGGGGTATGCCCCGATGTTGTTGTACTTTCTTTCTGCCTGTACTTATTTAATTGTTGGACATGTAATTATTGTTGGACTGTATACGGACATTGTTACTTTCCCTGCGCACTTGTTTACCTTTGTAGTCCGTGAGATTGTTATATTTAGCACTGTTTAGCACTTACTCCTCCAGATGTGTTGTGTGAGATCCGGGTGTGAGCCCGTAGTTAATGGGCCGACATCCATTTAGTGACCGGGTCCCCGGTCATAGGATGGCGGGTCGTTACATAGGATATGTTTTCTATTAAACCCTATCCGGTAGGTTCACTTGAATTAGATGCTGCTAATCTATATCAGATAACTTCAAGGGCATTTCCCTGCATCCGATCACCTTACTTATTGATGTACCCTAGTGATTCGTGAATCAAGGTCAACGCTTAGAGACATACCAACAAGCTATCCTTGGTGTCTCAAGTCCGAGGACCGTCCACGCAACTGTAACAAAAGAATTGAGCTAGTTAATAGTTAGGTAGCTACCATCCAGTGATTCATGGTCAGATCAGTTCAGTGAACTCATTTACCAATGAGTACCTACATGTCCAGCATAGTGTCTCCACACAAGTGACTTATAGGATCAGTCACCCTCATCATATGAGCTAAAGAAACCTGTACTAGTCTATTTGGATATTTGATGTCCTTCTCAAATATCCTTCGACTAGGAACAATTAAGAACATATGTTCATATATCTTCTGTCCCGTAATTATTATCTCATCATCATCTGAAGACTATTGCACATGTTCATGAACTTCATCATGATACGATAAACAAGGATCGAATTAAATACATAATGAAATTATGCCATTAGTAATAAACTGAATATTACACAATATCGGATTGGCTTGTAGGCCACTAATACTAACAATCTCCTACTTGGACTAAAGCTAATCACTTTTATGCAGAATACCCATATTCTCTAAGTGACACTCAAATACATTTTTGAGACAATGGCTTCGTTAGTGGATCTGCTAAGTTGTCGGCTAAAGGAACCCTTTCCACCACGACATCTCTTCGTACTATAATCTCCCTGATCAAGTCAAAGCACCTAGAATGTGCTTCAACTTCTGATAAGACTTTAGCTCTTTTGCTTGAGCAATCGTCCCATTGTTATCATACAGCAGTGGGACGGGACCAGAGATGCTCTCCACCACACCAAGATCGCCGATGAATTTCTTCATCCAGACTACTTCCTTGGTGGCTTCAATAGTAGCAATGTACTTGGCTTCTGTTGTCGAACCAGAAGTGGTTTCTTGCTTGGAACTTTTCCAACTCACTGCTCTCCCGTTGAGTATAAAGACAAATCCTGATGTTGACTTGTTTTCATCCGGATCAGACTGAAAACTCGAGTCAGTATATCATTGTAACTTTAAGTCTCCTCCTTTATAGACTAGAAACATATCCGTAGTTGTTCTCCGGTACTTAAGGATACATTTCACAGCCTTCCGGTGTTCATCACCTAGATCTGCCTGATGCCTACTCGTAACACTTAGAGCATATGCTGCATCAGGTCTAGTACATAGCATGGCATACATGACGGAGCCTATAGCTGACGTATAGGGAATTTTATCCATCAGTTCCAGTAAATGGAGATTTAGCCATTTTATCCATCAAATATGACACACAGATTGCATATGATTCATAATCAAATGGATCTAAGTATTCATTTTTATGTAACCTTTGGAGTCTGTTTTCTCCATTGTGGCTAGCCTATAATGCCAAAAGGTAGGCTTTGTTCACTTCATGTTTATTATTCTTAAGAATAAGGCCGATATTATAATTATCATGAGACAAATTTAACAAGTACAATCCATTGAATAATAAAGTATAAGCTAACAATTTATTTCTGAAATAAACTGAACAACTATTGTTCCCAAAGGACATTGTGTATCCAATTCTATCTAAACTTGAAATAGAAATAATGTTTCTAATTATGCTAGGTACATAATAGCATTCATCTAATGAAAGTTCGTCTCTGGATGGTAGTTTGAGCTTCAGTGTCCCCACAACGATCGCCGCAACTCTTGCGCCGTTACCTAGCCTCAGCTCCACCTCGTCGGTCCTCAGCTTACGCTTTCTTGTCAGCCCCTGGACAGAATTGCAGATATGAGAAACACATGCAGTTTCTAATACCCACGATGTATAATCTTTAATTGATAAGTTTACATCTATCATATAGATACATGAAGTGTCTTGCTGCTTCACATTTCCTTGAGCCTTATCCTTGAGGTATTCTTCGCAATTCCTCTTCCAGTGGCCCTTCTGATGATAGTAGAAGCATTCACCCTTCTCAGCACTTTTGCCCTTGTCCTTCTTAGCAACTTTCGACTTCTTCTGATTCTTGCCTTACCTTTCTTAAAGGCTTGGACTACTAGTCTCTTCCGGCTGGTCCTACCAACCATGAGAATTTGGGTCTTTCCTTCACAAGGTTCCACTCAGCAGTCTTCAGCATATTCAGTAATTCAGTAATTCAACAAGAGCATGTAAGGATTAAGGTTTCGGATCCAGTTATTGGGTCAGTTTCGGTGTCGGACCCCTTAGTTTGGGCCCTTGTAGGGCTGAGACATAGGTTCTTTATCGCATCGAGCTAGCTCAACGCGGTTCAAACAGCGTCTTGTTAGGGGTACGCATTTTAGAGTGTGTCACGTGGGTCAATTTCGGGCCGCAAGAGTACGGCTCCGATCTTGTCGTCTGAATGGCGTCGATATTGGGCAACGCGTTTTAGCTAGTTTCGGTTTAACCCCGCGAACCCTCCCTCTTTTCCCTCATTTCTCTCATCTTCCTCTCTCTCCTCCCTCTCTCCGATCCCTTCGCTCTCCCTTCCCCCTTCTTATTCCTTTCCTCTCCTTCCACTCCATCAAACCCCCCCTAACTTCCACCACTACCACCACCATTTCCTCCGCGGCATATTGCTCTCCGGACAGCGGCCGACGTCCCGGTGGAATAATGGCGTCCACGGCGGTACCGGCGGCGGCTTGTGGTGTGGTGGTTCGACGGCTTGGAGCTTAGAGGAGTTCAAGTAACTGGTAGGGTGATGATCTCCGTTGTGTTTTGATTAAAAACCATGTTTTTCCTGCTTTGGAGCATGTTTAGGGGATTTTCAGGGTGAAAATGGTCACTTTATAAATTGGGGAATGGTAGGTTTTAACGGGTATTTGGATTCTCCTCCTCCTTCCCTATTTTGGTATGTTTTTATGCAATTTAGGGGAAGAAATTCCACTTTTAGTACTTGGGAAGGCTGGGGGGAACTGTTTGCAAATGCTAAATGGCACCTTGCGACAGCGATGCCATTCTAAATGGCGGCTGCCTCACAAGACGCGATTTCGCGCAATTCATCCCGAGCCCTGATTATGTTTCTGTCGTAAATGGCGACTAAGGACAACGACGCCTTTTAAAAGGTGACTACCTTACACGGCGCGATTTAGGCCATCTTCTGAGACCAAGTTTTACATGAACCAGTTTAGGAGTCTTGAATGACGTCGGCCACAAGCGACGCGATTCAAGACAGAACTTCATTAATCCATGTAATTAACACGTGTTTACATTGTTAGATAGTTTGGTTAAAATGCATGCTTAAAACCATACTTCGTAGTAGAGGATTTCTACGTAATCGGATCGCACTGTGACGTGTTTTGTGCGATCGTGGACCTAGAGTGACAGTTGTTAGCGCTTAGGCACCCGATGTCGGTGTGGGAGTAACACGGCACTGGTGTGGGAGTGGTGGGGTGATGCCTAGAGAGAGGGTCACCTAGTGTACCCCGGGGTATAGCTAGTACCGGTGTGGGAGTGGTACATTCGAAGTGTCACTCATGTTGGGGGAAACAAAACCACCTAGAGCCGGTCAGGCCGGAGTAGCCAGCGCGCTATCCGAGGGTTGCTATTTGGTCGCAACGAGTTGGTGTTTTCCGCGTTCGGCCGCATGGTTTGCGTGTTTAGCCGAGACACTAGTTGTGGACACCGTAGTAGAGTGGTTTCAAAGTCGTGTTTACTACTTTATTTATTTAAATTGCCTATATTCGTGTTGTTAAACTTGTGGGTGCATGAGTGGTGGTGGGGATCGAAGGATCCCTACTGAGTCTATTTCATTGAGACTCACCCCCTGCGATTTTCAGGTAAGGGTTCCAGGCAGGCATAGCATAGAGGGTGTTGCCTCAGGTTGCGCGCCAACAGCCACTATCCCAGGATATGCCCCGATGTAGTCGTTATTTTCCTTTCAGGCATGTACGCTTAATTACTACTTTTCAGTTGGAATATGTAATTATTTGCTGAGTCAAGTTGAATTGTAATAATTTTTAATTCATGCACTTCCTTTACAATTCAATGTAATGTGAATGTTTAGCTTAGTTTATCATTTATTTCCTAGACTTATCGAGATCCTGGTTTGGCTCCAAATTTTAATGATTCGGTACCCATTTAGTAATCGGATCACCGATTATAGGGTGGCGGGTCGTTACAGAGCATATGATTGTGGAAGGGAAGATAACACAAAGTCTGTAACGACCCGCCATCCTATGACCGGAGACCCGATCACTAAATGGATGTCGGCCCATTAACTACGGGTTCATACCCGGATATCACACAACACATCTGGAGGAGTAAACGTTAAACAAGGCTAAATATAACAATCACACGGACTACAAAGATTTCACAAGTGCGCAGGAAGGAAGATAACAATGTCTGTATACAGTCCAACAATAATTACATGGTCTAACAAATTAAATAAGTACAGGCAGAAGCAAAGTACAACAACATCGGGGCATACCCCGTAACCGAGATAGCTGCTGGTCCGCACACTAAGGAGATGCCACACGCCACCACACGCTATGAGGTCCACACCTGAAAACCGCAGGGAGTGAGCCACACCAGAATTAGGCTCAGTAGGGATCATCCGATCCCCTACCTCCCACTCACACACCCACAAGTGCAATAATATAGATATATGGCAATTAAATAAAGCGGTAAACATAGCTCCCAAACCTGATATGAAACGTACGCGCAAGGAGTGTAGCAGGAACAGTTCTAAGTAATCCGAGGAACCCAACACAAAGTCACGACTCACAACCAAGGTCCACAAAGCGACCAAACCACACAGTCGACTGTCAATAAACGTCGCCTCACAACACCACCACTACTCACGCCTGTCCGCCCCTACAGTGTTCCGGGGCACCATAGGGTGAGGCAGTGAGTCAAACTAGGACTAAGTGGGACCAGTGAACCACCACTGCCCAGCTACGTGTGCACACAAGCAGTCTAGACTACTGTCCTACCGACCGGATTTCCTCCACGCCAGGCCTCGGCGCTTCAGGAGGGCCCTGCGGACCGGCGAAACCCCCGTCAAGCCGAAGCTACAGGAACTACCCACAACCCTAACCTCCCGGGCTACGTCAGGCCAAAGGGCGAAGGGTACCACTAGTAACCTTGATCACAGGTCACATCAGGCCCAGTGGCTAAAGGGGTAAAACAACTCCAACAGTACCATAACCAGCTCCACACCAAGAAACGCGCCGGAAGCTGCCACGACAAACAGGGAAACCCCGACCCGCTGAGACCAAACAGCAACCCCTCGGATAGCGCACCGGCTACTCCGGCCCGACGGGCTCAAGGTGGTTCTGCTTCCCTCAGCCGAAGGTAAAACACAACATGTACCACTCCTCCCACCGGTACGGCAACAATGCCTTACAGACACCAAGGCCCTTCCCCATCGGCCCAAGGTGACAAACGGAAACAACAGTTGTTCCAATTCCATATCCACATAAGCACACACACACACACACACAGAATGTAGTTCCATTCACGCTGAAATCCTCAATCTCAGTATACAACTTAAAGCATGCATTTGAACTATCCGACCGCGAAACATGTGTTATTAACCAGGGTTAATGCAGTTCTGTCTTGAATCGCGTCGACCGAGGTCGACGCCATTCAAGTCCCACCAACAGGTTCATTTAAATCCCATCCTCAGATTCTGCCTTAAAACGCGTCATCCTGGGAAGCCTCCCTATAAAAGGCGTCAGCATCCTTAGATGCCATTTACACCAAATTCCAAGGTTTATGGTTACCACAGTCGGGATGATTTCCTGCCTAAAAGGCGTCATGATGGCCCGATGTCCTTCTAAAAGGCGTCGTCCATATATGACGTCTTTTAGCCCAGATCCCCATACTCATGGAACCTCGAACATAGAGGTTTCTGCCTAAATGACGTCATATTGGCCCGACGTCCTTAGAAAAGGCGTCGACCAGGCACGACGCCGTTTAGTGCCAGAAACCTAGTTCCATGGTTCAACCCGAGGGTTTCCTCCTTCCACCCCAAACACCCCGAAATGCTCAAAACAAAAGAGGAAGAAAAGGGAAACCAAACTACCACGACCATCCCACAAATCCACGTTCACGAACACGGCCATTCCCACAAGAAAACCCTTCTTAACATGCTCATTCTACCCAAAATACATCATGCCACGCCATGGAAACCATAAGCAAGATAATCACAATCCATGCAAGGTTCGTCCCCCTACCGGTTCTTGAACTCCTCCAAGCTCCGTGCCGCCGACCCGCCGCACCGCAGACCGCCGCCGGTACCCCCGAGGACGTCGCCACTCCGCCGGGACGTCGGCCGCCGTCCGGAGAATGGAACGCCGCGAAGGAAGTGGTGGTGGTAGAGGTGAGAGGTAGGGAGGTGTTGGAGTGGTGGAAGAGGAAGAAGAGGAAGGGAAAGGGGAAAAGAGGGTCGGAGAGGGCGAGGAGAGAGAGGGTGGAGGCGAAAAATGAGGGAAAGAAGGGGAGGCTCGCGGGGTCAATCAGAAACTGGATAAAACACGTCGACAGAGACAGACGCCTATCAGATGACAGGACGGGCCGTACTGACAGCGCTCTAAAACGCGTCGACTACCAAGGACGCCGTTCAGCTGACAAGACAGGCACCGTACTCTAACATCGCAGGGTCGTAGTCTGAATCGCGTCGTGCATCACGGACATCATTCAGACGACGAGACAGGGGCCGTACTCTCGCGGCCCGAAATCCGCCCACGTGGCGCCCACGTGGCACAACAGCAACAGACTTAAATAGCGTCCACCCAGCCAGACGCCGTTTGAAAGGCGTCGAGCAGTGCAGACGTCATTTAGTCAAAACTCTCAAAACCCCTAAGGGTCGAAACCAGGGGATCCGGCCCGAACCCGACCCAAATACTGAACCCGAAACCTCAGTCCTTACATTCTCCCCCCCTTAAAAGAATTTCTTCCTCGAAATTGCAACCGCTCACATGATACATACGGTTAACCATCACATGCCGACAACACAGATTACCACAATCATCCTCACCATTCACATACACAGGGCTCCACATAGCTAGCCAATCAAACCCACACCAAGCTAACCAAGATTCTCAATTCTAATAAAAAGCTGATAGATCGAAATAACCATACATTAACAAGGCAGACATTACAAAACTGGTTCTCCACCATGCCCAAGTACATAAAAAGTGCCACAAGAGTTCACAACCACTACCGAATAAGACAAGATAAAAGTGCTTATCTAGCCCAGCCTCTCGGACCTCCACTAAGAGATGCAACACCACTCAACGTCTCGGACTCCTACTGACCACTCGGCTCCTGACCTGCCTTATTCTTCTGGGGACAGTTCCTCGCGAGATGTCCCTTCCTACCACAGCCAAAACAGCTACCAGTGATCAATGGACATATCCGATTGCCATGATACCTGCCACAATGGGGACAACGGTCCGCAGCATCCCGCCTCGCTCCCTGTTGCCAGCTGACCTCCGTCTGCATCTGTTGAACCGAACCATTTTCATCCTCATCACAAGGTACTTCTTGGAACTCGAGTTCAAAGGAACTCGAACCGCCTGACGAAAAAACCGTTGATCTGTCCTTGCCTTGCTGCTTCCCTTGTGCTGATTGGTCCGACTCCTTCATCATTTGTTGGAACTGCATCTCCACCGCTGCCGCGCACCGAACTGCTGACGCTAGATCCTTACAACAATGAGCTGCCACAAATTCCCTCAGATCATGCCGAAGTCCATCCACAAATTTCTCCATCCTACGTTCCTCATGTTCAGATATGTGTGGAGCAAATCTTCCCAGAGCTACAAATTTCATCTGATATTCTAGAACTGACATATCATTCTGCACCAATTCCATAAACTCCCTTTCCTTAGCCCTCCGAACGTGCCTCGGAAAGTACTGTCCACCAAACTCTCTCACAAAGTCTTCCCAAGGGATCTCTCTCAAGGACCTAACTGGAAACATCAGCCCCTTGATGGTAACCCACCAATCATAAACATCGTCCTTCAGCAAGTAGGTTGCCAACAATGTCTTGTCACTCTCAGCACATTCAAGAACATCAAATGCCTTCTCTACCTCCTTAATCCAATGGGCTGCCGCGTCTGGAACTGGTTGACCTGTGAAAGAAGGGGGCTTCAACTTCAAGAACCGCTCCATCACCATGGACTGGCCACCTCGAGAATTGGACCCTTCACTTCCATCTCCCTGCTGGTATCTAGACATAGCCCCAATCATAGCTTCCATGAAACGATCCACATTGTGCCCTTCTGCCCTCGAACCACCATCATCTGCTCTCGAACGACGAGCCAACGGAACTCTCCTCTTCGGTGCCATCACTACCCCACAGACACGAAAATCGAATCAAAACACGTCAAAACCTACCAATCTACACCAGTAGCCAACGCCTGTACAGACTCGTACTTATTGTTGGACTATAATATCTAACCTAGTTTCTCACTTACTCGACCAGACTGAGCTCTGATACCATCTATAACGACCCGCCATCCTATGACCGGAGACCCGATCACTAAATGGATGTCGGCCCATTAACTACGGGTTCACACTCGGATCTCACACAATACATCTGGAGGAGTAAGCGTTAAACAAGGCTAAATATAACAATCACACGGACTACAAAGATTTCACAAGTGCGCAAGAAGGAAGATAACAATGTCCGTATACAGTCCAACAATAATTACATGGTCCAACAAATTAAATAAGTACAGGCAGAAGCAAAGTACAACAATATCGGGGCATACCCCAAAACCGAGATAGCTGCTGGTCCGCACACCAAGGAGATGCCACACGCCACCACACGCTACGAGGTCCACACCTGAAAACCGCAGGGAATGAGCCACACCAGAATTGGGCTCAGTAGGGATCATCCGATCCCCTACCTCCCACTCACACACCCACAAGTGCAATAATACAGATATATAGCAATTAAATAAAGCGGTAAACATAGCTCCCAAACCTGATATGAAACGTACGCGTAAGGAGTGTAGCAGGAACAGTTCTAAGTAATCCGAGGAACCCAACACAAAGTCACGACTCACAACCAAGGTCCACAAAGCGACCAAACCACACAGTCGACTGTCAATAAACATCGCCTCACAACACCACCACTACTCACGCCTGTCCGCCCCTACAATGTTCCGGGGCACCGTAGGGTGAGGCAGTGAGTCAAACTAGGACTAACTGGGACCAGTGAACCACCACTACCCAGCTATGTGTGCACACAAGCAGTCTAGACTACTGTCCTACCGACCGGATTTCCTCCACGCCAAGCCTCGGCGCTTCAGGAGGGCCCTGGGGACCGGCGAAACCCCTGTCAAGCCGAACCTATAGGAACTACCCACAACCCTAACCTCCCGGGCTGCGTCAGGCCAAAGGGCGAAGGGTACCACTCGTAACCTTGATCACAGGTCACATCAGGCCTAGTGGCTAAAGGGGTAAAACAACTCCAACAGTACCACAACTAGCTCCACAGCAAGAAACGCGCTGGAAGCTGCCACGACAAACAGGGAAACCCCGACCTGCTGAGACCAAACAGCAACCCCTCGGATAGCGCACCGGCTACTCCGGCCCGACGGGCTCAAGGTGGTTCTGCTTCCCTCAGCCGAAGGTAAAACACAACATGTACCACTCCTCCCACCGGTACGGCAACAATGCCTCACAGACACCAAGGCCCTTCCCCATCGGCCCAAGGTGACAAACGGAAACAACAGTTGTTCCAATTCCATATCCACATAAGCACACACACACACACACACAGAATGTAGTTCCATTCACGCTGAAATCCTCAATCTCAGTATACAACTTAAAGCATGCATTTGAACTATCCGACCGCGAAACATGTGTTATTAACCAGGGTTAATGCAGTTCTGTCTTGAATCGCGTCGACCGAGGTCGACGCCATTCAAGTCCCACCAACAGGTTCATTTAAATCCCATCCTCATATTCTGCCTTAAAATGCGTCATCTTGGGAAGCCTCCCTATAAAAGGCGTCAGCATCCTCAGACGCCATTTACACCAAATTCCAAGGTTTACGGTTACCACAGTCGGGATGATTTCCTGCCTAAAAGGCGTCATGATGGCCCGACGTCCTTCTAAAAGGCGTCGTCCATACATGACGTCTTTTAGCCCAGATCCCCATACTCATGGAACCTCGAACAGGGAGGTTTCTGCCTAAATGGCGTCATACTGGCCCGACGTCCTTAGAAAATGCGTCGACCAGGCACGACGCCGTTTAGTGCCAGAAACCTGGTTCCATGGTTCAACCCGAGGGTTTCCCCCTTCCACCCCAAACACCCCGAAATGCTCAAAACAAAAGAGGAAGAAAAGGGAAACCAAACTACCACGACCATCCCACAAATCCACGTTCACGAACACGGCCATTCCCACAAGAAAACCCTTCTTAACATGCTCATTCTACCCAAAATACATCATGCCACGCCATGGAAACCATAAGCAAGATAATCACAATCCATGCAAGGTTCGTCCCCCTACCGGTTCTTGAACTCCTCCAAGCTCCGTGCCGCCAACCCGCCGCACTGCAGACCGCCGCCGGTACCTCCGAGGACGTCGCCACTCTGCCGGGACGTCAGCCGCCGTCCGGAGAATGGAACGCCGCGAAGGAAGTGGTGGTGGTAGAGGTGAGAGGTAGGGAGGTGTTGGAGTGGTGGAAGAGGAAGAAGAGGAAGGGAAAGGGGAAAAGAGGGTCGGAGAGGGCGAGGAGAGAGAGGGTGGAGGCGAAAAATGAGGGAAAGAAGGGGAGGCTCGCGGGGTCAATCAGAAACTGGATAAAACACGTCGACAGAGACAGACGCCTATCAGATGACAGGACGGGCCGTACTGACAGCGCTCTAAAACGCGTCGACTACCAAGGACGCCGTTCAGCTGACAAGACAGGCACCGTACTCTGACATCGCAGGGTCGTAGTCTGAATCGCGTCGTGCATCACGGACGTCATTCAGACGATGAGACAGGGGCCGTACTCTCGCGGCCCGAAACCCGCCCACGTGGTGCCCACGTGGCACAACAGCAACAGACTTAAATGGCGTCCACCCAGCCAGACGCCGTTTGAAAGGCGTCGAGCAATGCATACGTCATTTAGTCAAAACTCTCAAGACCCCTCAGGGTCGAAACCAGGGGATCCGGCCCGAACCCGACCCAAATACTGAACCCGAAACCTCAGTCCTTACAAAGTCAGTATGCATCTCCTTGGGAAGTGGGACCCCAAGAACATCTAGCCTCTCCACCCATTCAATCATCTTCAGCACAAAAGTCTGCACTGAAGATCCCTCTGCCATCTAAGCTTTGAACAGATCTTAGATATCTCATAGCTTTCAATTCTGCTCTGCTCAACAAATAGCTCCTTCAAACGAAGCATGATGGATCTAATATCCATCTCCTCTTGCTGCTTCTGCAATTCATTACTCATAGAGGCTAGCATGTAGCATTGGGCCATGGTGGAATCTTCCTTCCATTTCTCATATGTTATGATGTCCTCCTCTAGGGCATCTAATGCTGATTCAGTAGGAGGATCATCACCAGAATATACGTAATTTGCTCAGACCTTAGGACAATCTTCATGTTCCTGAGTCAATCTGAGTAGTTAGGGCCCGTCAAACGGTTGGCACCCGGTATGCCTCGCAACGGGTTATGGTGCGGCATGTTAGCCTACATGAGATAATAAGTTTCAATTAGTAGAAATTTGATTATTAATTTAAAAATAAGATTTGTCTGTATAATGTACTTTTACTTTCATTAATTTTTGTCAGACTGTATAACCTTCAGATATGCAGAATGGGAGACGCCGACTGTCTCCTAGTGGGGATCAGAACCTCCAAGTATTATATCATGACCTCAGGTAAACACATAGTATCATACTGTTACTTAAGAGCAACCATCTCATAGTAATTGCAACTCCTTGCAATATCTGACCTTATTTCCGCTCCCAAGTTATTAATGGTCCCGGGTAAGCACAGTAGACCATTATGCCTAGTCTAAACTTTACAATCAATACGTGATAGAGTAGAATAGATATATAGCTCTCGGGTAAACACAAGGATAGCTACACTATTCCTTGACTCTTA
This sequence comes from Zantedeschia hybrid cultivar, assembly GCA_030544215.1. Classification (NCBI taxonomy): domain Eukaryota; kingdom Viridiplantae; phylum Streptophyta; class Magnoliopsida; order Alismatales; family Araceae; genus Zantedeschia; species Zantedeschia hybrid cultivar. The sequence continues at coordinate 26,680,671 of JARZZO010000004.1, read as the reverse complement.
TCTCAAGGCATTTAATGCCATAGTTAATGGTTCTTTCATCAAATGATGACAAATCTCGGTTAAACACATAGAAAATGCCACCACTGAATTAAGTTCTAAAAACTATATTGATGGAGAGCCACGTGGTGCATTCTCAATGACTCGCGCTTCGACTTAGACTTTATAGTGAAGGTTTTATTTCAATTATTTTGGTCTCATCCTAGGTGACAGTATTTAAATATATTGCATATATTACATATATTAATAACCTAGTAATTTGATTCATAATCAAAAGCAATACACGCATCGCATACATGTCATGGTGTGGCCATGGATAGCACTGTGGTTTGACTTGAGCCAGATAGTCAAACACACACACATACACAATATAGCATTTATATTATGAGTCTGCAAACTCATAGGCTGAATGAACTCCTTCATTTTCTTCTTGGTTATAGGTGTGGATCATCCTCGCTCCATGCTTGGTTGCCTAGATCAAATTACATGATAGTTTAACAGAAAACCTTATGGTGAGTACATTAAAGAGGAAGGAAGAGATACAATGGAATATGAGAGAGGGAGAGGTTCGCAGACCTCTATTTATTAACAATTAATAAAATAGATCACACACCATCAATCCACATCTACATATCATCACATGAAAATATATCATGCGCTTATCCATGACCACCGTGTAATTTTTATTAAACAAACCATACATGAATTAGCACATCACATGGCTAAAGAATTAAATTTTTGAAAAGAAATAATTTTGGTTTTAGAAACCAAGGACCAAACAAAATTTGGCCAAATTTGAATTTTCGAAAAGTTTAATTAAAATTTTATCTTAATTGGGCCATTAAAGGGGGGAGAGTGGGCTCTGGTCCAATGGACCAACTAGGCTCAGCCCTTGTTGAGCCCGAGTCCAGTTACAAGGCCGAGCCCAGCCAGCAGCTGGGCTCGGACCCAGGCACACTGCTGGGTTGGCTCGGGTCCAGGACCCAGCCCAGCCCAACAAGGGGGGGCGCTGCCGCCGGTCTCCTGCCCCGTAGGAGCTGGCTGGCAGTGCCCTGGCGGGTCACTGCCCACTGGCCAGGGTGCCGGCGGCAGTGCTAACCCCCCCCCCCCCCCCCCTCTCTTCTTAATACACAAGATGAAGAAGGAGGAAGGAGGACTAGCCGACGGCCTTCACCGGCACCGATGGACAAGTAGGCGGCGACCCTTGGGGGGGGGGGGGGGATCCGAAGTGCTGGAAAGCCACCCCCAACGCTTGGGGTGCCCGTCAAGATTTCTATACACATCCGTTCTTCGTCCCACGAAGAACACGAAAATCCCCAAAACTCAAAATTTTTTTGTCTAGAATAAAAATCTAATTATGTGTGCTCATCGGATGAATAGCGTTTTGACAATAAAAATTAATTAACAGCAATTAACATCATGGAATATAATTAAAGAAAGATTAAGATGGGGACCAAAACGGCGATGAACACAGTGGAACCTAGCTCTTATACCACTGTTGGGATCGTTGTGTTGAATCCGAACAAAACGCAGTAGAAAATAAAATTTTTGGATCCATGCCGTTTCGTAAAACTAATTAGATAGGGAGACCGATTCTTCACCTTGCGCGGATTTAATCTGCATTCTTCCAGTTCCGCGGCGTGATGCCGCAAGCCACGCAGGTGCCTGGCCTCTAGCGGTATTGACGTGGTCTTCCTCTCGATGGATCGTCCTCGCTTTCTCGCTCGATGCAACATTCGCGGATCTCGTCTGGCTACTTGTAATTCTCCACGACATGCGGTTTCGAATTTCTCGTTGAACGGGAAGCAGAGCGGGCGGGAGTCGGAGCGGAACCTCTAGGGGGGGGCAACCTATGAAGGCGGCACCCAAGAGAGAGAGGAGAGAGAAGGGGGTGGCTAGGTCTGCATTGGGGCACCGGGTTACTGGCCCCAGTGCGCAAAGCGATTCTTTTATAATAAGTGGTTTTACGATTTTTCAGAAAAGTCTACACTTATTCGAAACCTCGTCAAAAATCCATCGACTTGAAAAGCTTTTGCGTGTGACCCTCAAAGCCCAAATACCAGTCCAGTTAATGGCCCATAAGTCCAGTAACTCTTAACGGACCCACTGATTTAATTAATATCCTTATATTAATTAATCAGTCGAATTTAATGTCCCACAATAAACTCGAACGGGATTCCGATCACGTTGGGTGCCGAGCAACACCGTGTGATCCCAGAAGGAATTGGGATTTATGCAACCCACTATGGGAATCTTTCCATCATCGGTTACCGCGCGGATATAATCCTTCATCCATGTAATGTTCCCGAATCGACCTAAGGTAAGGTTTACTGTTAAACCCTATATGGTCGGTACACTTGAATCAGATGCCGCTAATCTATACCAGAAAACTCTTTATCTGATATAGATCCCGCCCTGGCCAGGGACTTAAGCATATCATTTCTAGAACATTTTATGTCCTATTACTGAGAGCGGATGATCCCGTATTGACCACACAATTACCTTCGAGGGCATTTGCCTTGAACCCAATCACCTAACGTATTGATGTCCCATGATTAGGGACTTGTCAATCAAGGTCAAAGCTTAAAGACCTACCAACAAGGTATCCTTGCTGTCTCAGGTCCAAAGACCATCCACACAACCGTGATAAAAGAATCGAGCTGGTTAACAGTCAGCTAGCTACCATCCAGTGATTATGGTCTTATCAGTTCAGTGAACTCATTTACCAATGAGCACCTACAGGTCCAGCATAGTGTCTCCACACAAGTGACTTATAGGATCAGTCACCCTCATCATATGAGCTAAAGAAACTTGTACTAGTCTATCTAGATGTTTGATATCCTTCTCAAACATCCTTCGACTTGGAATAATTAAGAACAGATGTTTATAAGTCTTTGGTCTCATAATTATGATCTCATCATAATCCGAAGACTATTGCACATATTCTTGGACTTCATCATGATATGATAAACAAGAATCGAATTAAATACACAATGAAATTATGCCATTATATTAATAAACTGAATATTACACAGTATCAGATTGGCTTGTAGACCACCTAATACTAACATTGGCTAGGTCGAGCATGTGATCGGATGCCTTCAGACTCTTCACCAGCATGTTGTCGATGTATACCTCCATGTTCCTTCCGAGCTGGGAGTGGAACATGGAGTTGACCAAGCGTTAATAGGTTGCGCCAGCATTCTTGAGGCTGAAGGGGATCTGCGTATAGTAGTAGATGACCAAGTACGTGATGAAAGACGTTTTCTCTTCGTCGGGGGATTCATCTTGATCTGGTGATACCCGGAGTATGCGTCAAGAAAACTTAGCATCTCATTCCCCGATGTAGAGTCGATCAGGTTGTCGATGTTGGGGAGCAGGTAGCAGTCCTTCGGGGTGGCTTTGACGTCAGTGAAGCCAACACACATGCGCCGCTTTCCTGTGGCCTTTTGGACTAGGACCACGTTGGCAAGCCACTAAGGGTATTGGACAGGCCAGAATAAGCCAGTCTTCAACCCCTTGGTGACCTATCCCTGGACTACTTCTTGTCTTTAAGGGGGCACATCGCCTCCTCCTCTACCAGACCAGCTTCTTTTCTGGTAGCAAGTTGAGGTGGTGGGCTGTGACCTTGGTGGAGGTACCTGGGAGATCCCCATCGGACCAGGCGAAGACGTCTTAGTACATATAGACACTGATTTTTTAGACCTTTTTTGGTCATAAACCCCCGTCACCATTAGCCCATCACCATCAAACCCATCACCTTAGCCATCTCATTTAGCCCATCAGATTTTTCCACTTAGTTCAGCCCATTAGTAGTCAAACCCATTAACCAACACTCGTCCCTTTTACTTTTTTGCAGAAGGCCAACTTGGTGGCCTTCCACCTTCCCCGAAGGCCAGCTATGCTGCCTTACACCTTTTCGCGAAAGGCCAACTTGGTGTCCTTCCACCTTCCCCGAAGGCCAGCTATGCTGCCTTCCACCTTTTCGCAGAAGGTCAACTTGGTGGCCTTCCATGATTTCAGAAGGCCAGCTATGTTGCCTTCCACCTTGTCGCACCTTTCGCGGAAGGCCAACTTGGTGGCCTTCCACGATTCCGGAAGGCCAGCTATGTTGCCTTCCACCTTTTTCCACCTTTTCGCACCTTTTCGCGAAAGGCCAACTTGGTGGCCTTCCACCTTCCCCGAAGGCCAGTTGGGCCGCCTTCTACCTTTTCGCAGAATGCCAACTTGGTGGCTTTCCACCTTCTCCGAAGGCCAGCTGGGCCGCCTTCCACCTTTTCGCGGAAGGCCAACTTGGTGGCCTTCCACCTTCCCCGAAGGCCAGTTGGGCCGCCTTCCATCTTTTTGCAGAAGGCCAACTTGGTGGCCTTCCATGAAATAGTAAGGCAAATAGGTTGGCCGTCCATCCTCCCACTTTCAACTTGACCTCATCTTCCTATGATCTCCTCCACTCACGACCCTCACCTCCCACTACTCCGACCATTCCCCACTCCAGCGACTGCCGCATACACGACCTCCGACTCTTGACCATTTCCTATTGGCTCTTTGATGATTCATGGGGATTTAGACCATGGATTTTTCCTATTTTCTTCTCCACTATTTAAACCCTCTTACTTCTCTCGGATAGGAGGTTGGATTTTTGAAGATTGTCAAGTCTAGAGGTTTCGGGCAGCAGAACGGGAGCACTACGAATCCTTCCTACATGGGCTTGTTCTTCTAACTTTCTCCTCTTACCTTTCTATTTCATTGCATTCTCCTCTTTACGACATTTCATAATCCCCCCTTTTTACTACAACCCATTCACCTTTTTATCATGGCATACACGTATAATTCATTGCATGCATCTTAGGATGACTTAGTACCCTTCACTCCTAGAGGTTTCAAACAAAAAAAGGGAGGTGGGTGGCCATAACATATAGTCAACTTTCCTCCTGTAACACCCATCCGGTACGTCCCCTTTCAATTTTAGTTTATTTATATCTTTGTATGAATAGACTCTCCATATCACAATTCTAATCGGTTTTCTTTACTTTGTTTTGTCTTTTTCTCTTAGGGGTTCTTACCACATTCTGTGCGCAGACTATCGAGCTCTCCCCCTTCTGCCGGCCGGAGGCAGAGAAGAGGAATCCACTACCCCCACTCCAACAAGATGCGATCAACTTACTTCATCCTGCGGAGCACAGGGACCTCAAGGTAATGCTCATGGTGATCACATACTTCACTTCCTAACACTTCATCGCCGCAGTTGTGCGACGGACGGAGGCCTCCCCGAGGAAGGAGAGTGGGAACACTCCGGGCGTCCACAACCCTCTGGCGATCACGGTGGGACTGTTGTTTACTCGCTGTGCACCGCAACCAAAAGGTAAGGAGGTAAGGCCCCTGCCAATTCTCCTTTTAATGAAGACGGCCAACCATTTGGCCGTTTAATTTCTGGACAGCCAGTGGTTAGGCCGTCCAAGCTTTCAGACGGCCAAACAACTGGTCGTCTAACACCCTGGACGGCCAGCTCTATGGCCGTCTAGCCATCTGGACGGCTAGGTCCCTGGCCGTCCTCCTCCTTAGATGGCTAGTTTGTTAGCCATCCATATTTTTGATGGCCAACTTGCTGGTCATCCACTTTTCTTGTTGATTGGATAACCTGCTCAGATGTTTTGATTAGACTGCTAGATGTTCTGTATGCCATTGTTGTACTGGCCTGTTGTTTGCTAATTATTGGATTTTAGGGTATTTTTTGTGGGGATTTTAAGGAAGAGCCGGCATCACACTACTAGTTACCCCTCTCATAGTATTTGACACTCCACCTGAGGATTCCCAGTCGGGTGTGACTTGTCTTACTCTGTTGGGAGCCTCTGTGAGTCTTCGCGAGCCAACGATTCCCACTTGGCCGCCGAGCAGGTTGTACCTAAGCCACCTAATAGGATCCCTGGATTTTGTGAGGAAATTAGGATTTGCCACTCAAAAATCATCTACCCATAAGCGTCATTGAGTGAATTGTTTCTAATTAAGATGCCTAATCAAACTTTGGTGGAACAATCTTATGGAAAAAGGGGACGTTAAGGGTTGAACGCATTCTGTTAGAAACCAATGTATCTATAATACACAATTAACTCAAAGTGGGACATAAAATTTGCCATGATTTGTATTTCATAATGGACCACGTATATTTCAATCCGTGTATGACGACATGGATGAATTTGGTGGCAACATTATATACAACCCTTTGTTTGAGATTGAGAAAGGCCCACAACAAACATTTGTGGGCATGTTCCAAGTATCTGGAGAGAAACTTAGGAGAAGATGCTCGGATGGATCTTCTTCTTCAGAAGATAATCATGTAATCTCCTATAGAACCTTTCAAAACCTGAGTGAGGATTTGGAACTTACTACTGTGTTATCACGATACACCCTTGATCAACTCATCCAGTTGGCCTCCCATGGCAAAACTCAAGATACCACTCCTCGGAGAACTCACTTCCAAGGATCTTCCAACAGAGCTCAGACTTGCATCAACCAGCCAACTCCTACCCCAGTTGCTCCACCCGTCATGCCTATTCCAGTCTCTCAAACTACACCTGTAACGACCCGCCATCCTATGACCGGAGACCCGGTCACTAAATGGATGTCGGCCCATTAACTGCGGGTTCACACCCGGATCTCACACAAACGTCTGGAGGAGTAAGCGCTAAACAAGGCTAAATATAACAATCTCACGGACTACAAGAGTAAAGCAAGTGCGCAGGAAGGAAGATAACAATGTCCGTATACAGTCCAACAATAATTACATGGTCCAACAAATTAAATAAGTACAGGCAGAAGGAAAGTACAACAACATCGGGGCATACCCCGGAACTGAGACAGCTGCTGGTCCGCACACCAAGAAGGCACCACACGCCACCACACGCCGCGAGGTCCACACCTGAAACCGCAGGGAGTGAGCCACACCAGAATTGGGCTCAGTAGGGATCATCCGATCCCCTGCCTCCCACTCACACACCCACAAGTGTAACAACACAGATATATGGCAATTAAGTAAAGCAGTAAACACAGCACCCAAACCTGATATGAAACGCACAATAAGCAGTGTAGCAAGAACAGTTCTACGCAACCCGAAGAACCCAACACAGAGTCACGTCTCACAGCCAAAGTCCACGAAGCGACTGAACCACACTGTCGACCGAAGTCAAACGTCGCCTCCCAACACTACCACCACTGCTCACGCCTGTCCACCCCTACAGTGTTCCGGGGCACTGTAGGGTGAGGCAGTGAGCCAAACTAGGACTAGCTGGAACCAGTGTACCGCCACTGCCAGCTACGTGTGCACACAAGCAGTCTAGACTACTGTCCTACCACCGGATTGCCTCCACGCTAGGCCTCAGCGCTTCAGGAGGGCCCTGGGGACCGGCGAACCCTCGTCAAGCCGAAGCTACAGGAACTACCCACAACCCTAACCTCCCGGGCTGCGTCAGGCCAAAGGGCTAAGGGTACCACTCGTAACCTTGATCAAAGGTCACATCAGGCCCAGTGGCTACAGGGGTAAAACAACTCCACAACCAGCTCCACAGCAAGAAACGCACCGGAAGCTGCCACGACAAACAGGGAAACCCGACCCGCTGAGGCCAAGCAGCAACCCCTCGGATAGCGCACCAGCTACTCCGGCCCGACGGGCTCAAGGTGGTTCTGCTTCCCTCAGTCAAAAGTAAACCACAACATGTACCCCTCCTCCCACCGGTACGGCACAAAGCCTCACAGACACCATGGCCCTTTCCCCACCGGCCCATGGTGACAAACGTAAATCACAGTCATACCGATCCACAGTTGTATAAACACACACACAGAGGTCCTCAGTTTCAGTGTACAACGTAAAACATGTATTTGAACCGCCCAACAGTGAAGCACATGCTAAAACCAACATTCAGACCACTCTGTCTTGAATCGCGTCGACCGAGGTCGACGCCATTCAAGTCCCTCAGACAGGTTCATTAAAAAGTCAGATTATTCCTTGAAACGCGTCGTCATAGGGAGACGCCCTTTAAAACGCGTCCATGACCACAGACGCCATTCACATCGAAATCCCAGAATTACAGAACCCAAAGTCAGGGAATTTCCTGCCTAAATGGCGTCATGATGGCCCGACGTCCTTTTGAAAGGCGTCGTCCATCCATGACGTCATTTAGCGCCAGAACCCCTATTTCGGGAAACCTCGAACATGGAGGTTTCTGCCCTAAAAGGCGTCGTACTGCCCTGACGTCCTTTTGAAAGGCGTCGACCAGGCACGACGCCGTTTAGCGCCAGAAACCTGGTTCCCTGGTTCGAACCGAGGGTTTCTCCCTTAACCCCAAACACCCCGAAAAAGCCCCAAAACAAGAAGGGGAGGAAGAGGAACTCAACCACCATAAGCATGCTACGAAATCCACGATCATAAGTACAGTCATTCCCACAAGGAAACCCCCTAATCATGCTCAATCTAGCTCAAACACGTCATGTCACGCCAAGGAAAACACGAGCAACACATGCAAGGTTCGTCCCCCTACCGGTTCTTGAACTCCTCCAAGCTCCTCGCCGCCGACCCGCCGCACCGCAGACTGCCGCGGTACCCTCGAGGACGCCGCCACTCCGCCGGGACGTCGGCCGCCGTCCGGAGAAGGGAACGCCGCGAAGGAGGTGGTGGAGGTAGAGGTGAGAGGTAAGGAGGCTATGGAGTGATGGAAGAGGAAGAAGAGGAAGGGAAGGGAGGAAGGAGGGTGGAGGGAGCGGAGAGGGCGAAGAGAGAGAGTGAGAGGGCGAAAATGAGGGAAAGAAGGGGAGGCTCGCGGGATCAATCTGAATCTCGCTAAAACGCGTCGATCGAGGCAGACGCCAATCAGTCTGACAGGACAGCCGTACTGACAGCGCTCTGAAACGCGTCACTCACCGTGGACGCCATTCAGACGATGTGACAGGCCGTACTGACAACGCTCTGGCGCCGTACCCTGACATCGCAGATGTCGCAGTCTGAATCGCGTCGACCAACCTGGACGCCGTTCAGACGAAGTGACAGGGGCCGTACTCTCGCGGCCCGAAAACCCGCCCACGTGGCACAACAGCAAGCAGACCTAAATGGCGTCCACACACCCTGACGCCTTTTGAAAGGCGTCGAGCAGTGCAGACGTCATTCAGTCTGAACTCTCAAGACCCCCTCCAGGGTCCAAACCAGGGGATCCGGCCCGAACCCGACCCGAATACAGAACCCGAAACCTCAGTCCTTACAACACCACCTCCTAAACAGGAGGAATTCATTTGCAAAACTGAGGTCGAAACCTATATACGTAAGCTTATGGCTGAGAACCTTACCTTGAAACAACCTCACTCTCTCTCTCTCACTATTGCAAGCTCCCTCCAGCCTACTTTCCACCAGGATTCAAAGCCCCTAAGTACAGGCAATATGATGGCATTTCTGACCCTCATCACCACTTGTCAGGTTTCCTCATGGACTCCCATCAATGGATCTACGACAGAGTCCTTCTCGTCCACCTGTTTCAAAAATCCTTAGAAGGTGAGGCCTTAAGATGGTTCTCTTCCTTACCCGCCACAGACCTAATCAATTTTGATATAGTCTCTGGAAAATTCATCACTCAATTTAGTCATATGACAACCTTGCCTCCCACCTTGTTTGATCTTGTGATGGAGAAGATGAAGCCCGAAGAGGACTTCATGTATTTTGCCAACAGGTGGAGGGCAATGGCCTCTAGGACGGAAGTGACAATTCCCGAATCTCAAGCTATCACGATATTGATCAATAACACTACCCCGCAGCTTCGAGCCATTCTCATGCTGAGCGAATTTCATACATTCGCACAACTTTATAATCGAGCTCGGGTAGTTCAATTTTAGTTATGGAGTTCCACTTTGCCATCCTTCTTTGAAAATCAGAACAGGAATAAGAAGACCACACAAACTCCACTTATGGAGGAATAACTATCAATGAACATGCGAGTGTCTTGGGGCAGCCCTTTAGATCACCTAATCATATGTCCATATCAGACCACCAATCCAATCAGAAACCACACTCAGCAATTCCCCTTCGACTAGCTACAGTCGACCTATGCCCAAACGTGCCTCATAACTGCCTTTGCTGGAATCTCTGTTGGACATTTTCCATGCCTTATTATCTTGCAATGTTGTCTAGCTTCCACCTCAGCATGAGGCCATCTCCTGCAACGTTGATATGTCCAGATATTGTCCGTATCATAGAGTACCGGGGCATACAATTTATAATTGCTTCACTTTCAAGGATTTAGTATATGGTTTAAATGAGGCAGGTAAGACCAATTGGGGGAACATGAGAGAGGCTATTGAAATCTTGAAAGCCAAAAGAGAATTAAGAATTGTAAAAGATCCTCTACCCTCTCATTACGTAGCTCAAGATCCATCTATCTCTCTAGAAAGGGTGAGCACCCTCGTCAAAAATTTGGAACCGAATATTGATCGCAAAGGACACTGGGACTATAAAGAGGTTGGGATATGGCGTGAGTGCCTTACTAGGATGACCAAACCTAGAAAGCCATTGCAAGAAGTCTCCACTATTATCCAAGACAAACCTTTTGTAAGGACTAATGTTTCAGATCCGGTTATAGGGTTGGTTTCGGTGTCAGTCCCCTTGGTTAGGGCCCTTGTGGGGCTGGGGCATGGGTTCCAAGCTCGACGCAGTTCAAATGGTGTCCAGTTGGGGGGACGCATTTTAGAATGTGCCACATAGGCTGGTTTTGGGCCGCGAGAGTATGGCCCTGGTCTTATCGTCTGAATGGCGTCTCGCATGGCCGACGCCATTCAGAGATCTGTCAGTGTATGACCCCGTCTTGTTGTCTGATTGGCGTCGGTCTTGGACGACGCGTTTTAGCGAGTGTCGGTTGATTCTCCGAAGCCCTCCTTTCTTTCCTTCATTTCTCTCATTCTCTCTCCTCCCTCTCTCCGATCCATCCGCTTCCCCTTCCACTTCCCCTTCTCCTTCCTTTCCCCTCCTCATTCCTCCTCTCCCTCCACTCCATCAACCCCCTAACTTCCACCACTACCACCACTATCTCCTCTGCGGCTCATCTCTCTTCGGACGGCGGCCGACGTCCCGGTAGAGTGACGTCGTCCACGGCGGTACTGGCGGCAGCTTGTGGTGTGGCAGTTCGGTGGCTAGGAGCTCGGAGGAGTTCCAGTAACTGGTAGGGTGACGATCCTCGTTGTTTTTTGTGTAAAACCATGATTTTTCCCCCTTTAAAGCATGCAACATGTGTGGATGTTTTTGGGGTAAAAAGTATGTCTTAAGGTGTTCCTTGTGAAATAATTAGGTTTTTGCCTTACTTCCTCCATTTTTTGACGTTTTCGCATGATTTGGGGGAGAAATCCCACTTTGTGATTCGGGGGAGGCCGGGGGAACCTATTTTTAAGCGCTAAATGGCGTAAGGCGACAACGATGCCATTTTTAAATGGCGGTTGCTAGCCATGACGCGATTTAGCCCAAATTGTCCCGAGGCCTGATCAGTGGGTTTCCGTTTCTGTCTTGAAAGGTGTCTGGGGACAGTGACGCGATTTTAAATGGTGACTATATTGGGTGACGCGATTTAGGCCATCTCCCAATGCCAGTTTGATTTGAGCCAGTTTAGGGGTCTTGAATGACGTCGGCCACGGGCGACATGATTCAAGACAAAACCTTATTAATTCATGCAATTAACATGTGTTTATATTGTTAGATAGTTTGGTTAAATGCATGCTTGAAACCGTACCTCGAGGACGAGAATTTTCACGTGACCGAATCGCACTGTGATGTGTTTTGTGCGACTGTGGACCTAGAGTGACAGTTGTTAGCACTTAGGCACCCTGTGTCAGTGTGGGAGTGACACGGCGCCGGTGTGGGGGTGGTGGGGTGACGTCTAGAGAGAGGGTCACCTAGTGTACCCCGGGGTATAGTTAGTACCGGTGTGGGAGTGGTACATTCGGCGTGTCACTCGTGCTGAGGGAAGTAGAACCACCTAAAGCCAGTCAGGCCGGAGTAGCCTACGCACTGTCCGAGGGGTTGCTGTTTGGTCTCAGGGGGTCAGTGTTTTTCGCGTTCGGCTACGTGGTTTATGTGTTTAGCCGAGATGCTGGTTGTAGACTCCGTGGTGTAGTGATTTCAGAGTTGTGCATTTTGCATTTACGAATGCATGTGTTTTATATCGGAATTTGAGAATCTTTGGGAGTTGTGTTTACTGCTTTGTTTATTTAAATTGCCTATTTTTGTGTTGTTGCACTTGTGGGTGCGAGAGTGGGTGGTGGGGATCGGAGGATCCCTACTGAGTCCATTTCGATTAGACTCACCCACGCAGTTTTCAGGTGAGGGTTCCAGGCAGGCGTAGCGTGGAGGGTGTTGGGTTCGCTGTGTTGAGATCTGACCGAAAAGGTAGCGGAATAAAATTTTTCTGGATCAGATCTATCCCGTTTCGATCATTAAAACTAATTGGTAATGATGTTTTACCTTACACGGATTTGAATCCATGTCCGAACGGTTCCGACGGTGTCATCCCGCAAGCCGCACACGTGCCCGGCCTGTAGCGGTATCCACGCGATCTTCCTCTTGGCGGATCGTCCTCGCTCGCAGCAACGTTCTCAGATCCCGTTGTAGGCGCCCGGAACGTCCCCCGCCGCTGCTGCGGGCTTCGGGTCGAGGGGTTCTTCGTTCGTCTTAGCACTGCGGCGATTTAGAGGGGTTAGAAATTAAGGTGTGTGATCGCCAGGAGCATTAGCTTACGGTCCCTGTGCTCCGTAGGATGGTGAGAGTGATCGCGTTCTGAGGGAGCGGGAGACGGCGGTTTCCCCTTCTCTTCCTCCGGCCGGCCATAGGAGGAGAGCTCGGTAGTCTGCGCGCAGAATCTGGTAAGAGCCCCTGAAAAGAGAAGACAAACAAAGAAAAGAAATAGCCCGATTAGAACTGTAACATGTAGGATCCGTTCATGCAAACAAATAAATGAGCTAAAACTGAAAGGGGACGCACCGGATGGGTGTTTCAGGAGGGAAGGTGACTATATGTTATGGCCACCCACCTCCCATTTTTTGTTTGGAACCTCTGGGGGTAAAGGGTGCTAAGTCATCCTAAGATGCATGCATGCAGATAGGGTGCTCGTGTGTGAAGAGTGAAGTGATGTGTTGAATGTGGAAAGAAGAGTGAGAGAGAGAAGTGTTACGGAATGGATGGAAAGTGGGAATGTAATGAAGTGAAAAAGGAGAAAAGTAAGAGAGGGTTAAGAAGACAAGCCCATTTGGAGTGCGAAGGATTCCTCTTGCAGCTCCTCCTGAAACTCTCCAACTCCTTGACCGCTCGACTCCTCAAAGCCGACAGCTAACCTCCTCTAAGTCTTCCCTCCAGAAAACGTCCTCCTTAACCCCCTTGCTCGAGAGGATATGGGGGGTTTAAATAGGTGAAGGGAAAATAGGAGAAAATAGGAGTCTAAATCCCCGTAAATCATCCTGTAGCCAATGGGAAGTGGTCAAGGATCGGAGGTGGCGCGCGCGGCAGTCGCCAGAGTGGGGAGTGATTGGAGTAGTGGAGGTGAGGGTGGCGAGTAGAGGAGATCGTGGGGAAGACGAGGTCAAGGTGGTAGTTAGGGGAGTGGACGGCCAGCCAACATGCCTTCCAATCCCGTGGAAGGCCAGGTAGCTGGCCTTCTGCAGGGAGGTGGAAGGCTGCCCGGTTGGCCTTCGAAGGGGGTGGAAGGCAAGGGGTGGCCTTCGAAGGGTGGTGGAAGGCAAGGGGTGGCCTTCGAAGGGTGGTGAAAGGCGGACAGGTTGGCCTTCGAAGGATGGTGGAAGGCGGACAGGTTGGCCTTCGAAAGATGGTAGAAGGCGGACAGGTTGGCCTTCGAAGGATGGTGGAAGGCGGACAGGTTGGCCTTCGAAGGGTGGTGGAAGGCGGGCTGGCTGGCCTTCGAAGGGTGGTGGAAGGCTGGCTGGCTGGCCTTCGAAGGGTGGTGGAAGGCGGGCTGGCTGGCCTTCTACGAAAAGGTGGCTAGAGTCGGGATTTGGTTAATGGGCCTAGTTATTAGTCGGCTAAGATGGCTAAGATGAGGGATTTGGTGATGATGAGCTAATGATGGATGGGGTTCACGACCAAATGGGTGGTCCAAAATCGGTGTCTACAAATGCCCCTCCGGGACACCTGTTTTGCAGTGGAGTGGAGCGGAATGATAAATAGGTGTTCCGAAAATCGAACTTGATTTTGGACGGCCCCTAAAAGGGATGAGCTGTATCCAAAGATGGTATGAGAGTGTGGCAAATGCATGAAAGCTAGCTATTCGAATTGCAAGGATGACTGAGAAGAGGAGCAAAATTCAGACTAGAGAATCACAATCCGTGGGACCCTCGGGTGCTGGAACCGCGAGGCCTTGGCGCACCAGGATGCACCGATCTGGCCCAAGGGGATCTCAAGCATTGAAGATGGAGGGGTGTGACTTGAAATGGTCTCGACACAACGGGCGCGCGGTGGCCTGGCGCATCATGTGATCGCCAAGTGAGAGCATCTTAAGCACACATATTGGAAAAAGGGATAAGGTCTTGCAATTCAAAGGGCTAACAGACGAACAATCGCCGGACTTCTCAGATCAACAATGGGTTAAGCAGAGTGATAAATTATGGTCATTGCCCCTAGGAAGGGAATGGTGGATGGTGCTTATGCAATGCATGCTGGTTTAAAAATTAGAAAGCAAATTTCTAATGCAAACAGGAAGGATTTATTGGCCAATTGAATAACTTGGAGAATATAGACTCCTCATTGTTTTGTTTAAAGAGGAACTCAGAGTCTATATGCCCGAAGTTATTAGCCTCCTGTGTCTTTAATCCTACTTGCTTCAGATTCCCTGCAGCTGCAAGAACGCACATCAGCAAATGTAAATAATCAATGATCCACAATATCTTAATGACAAGCTGCAAGGAAACGAGGGACAAAGGTCCCTGTCGAGTCGAAGCCCGCACGGAAGATATGGCCATTCTCAAAGTAGAATGCCAATCCGGCTGCTTTTGGCTTCGACTCGACAGCAAAAAGTGTCCACCTTTTGGACATAGAATCCTTTTCCTGTATTCACAAAATGAGGGGAAAACAGTTAGTAGTATCTGTTTTCGGCCCCTTGCCCAAAATAGAGCAACTACCTTTTCCCTAGCCTTCGCATAGAGTCAAGGGGCCGTGTTCAACTAACCAGACAAAAGGAAGAGTATTGAAACTGATGCGACAAGTAAATATGCAAATGATGGTGAATATTAACAAATGGGGTGTGTGATAAATGAAAACATGTTTTTTTGATTCCGCCTACCCGGTGACTGCCCAAACTTAGTCTGGTCGAATGATGAAAGGGAAATGCACACTCAACTTCCCAGGTATCCTAAGCACACATCTAGATTGATTTGGGCCTCTAGACTCCTCAAACTAACATTGACCGGTTAAGACTCATACTGATGACAATACCGTCATGCCATGCTTAGGCTCCCAGCTGCTTCCGACCACCAAGTTTGCCCAAAAAGTTTTCGAGGTAAATGATTTGTCCGACCCAGGTCTCTTTCCTCACAATCTAGAAGGTATATGATGGAACACCTTGGAACCCTAACGGTCAACCGCGCGACGCTGACCCGGAATCAGACGCCGTCGCACCGATTGGTGACGCGCATGCATTGACCTAAGCCCAAAGTCTTAAGAGTGCTCATTGAGATTATGGTTAAGAAATTGGTTCACCATAAACATTGACATTACTCTTTATCCATTTTGGACTCCTGTGATCATGTGAGCATGTGACAATTTTTGAAAAACGAACCATTTTAAAATGATGTTCAGTCTTTAGATAGCCATCTCGTGCTAAACTTTGGGGGAGAAAAAGTGAAGAAATTTTGGAGACAAACCTTACGGGAGGATCGACAAAACCATTAAAAGGGCGAGCTATGACAAAACAGACCCCTTTTGGACCTCCTAGATGCCCCTATTTTAACTTTTCAGGCCTTTGGTAGATTTCATGGCCAGGCACGGTCACGACCAGGTTTTTTTTCATGATTGCTTGAACCCCTTTTCTTTTTTTGTATTTCATTTCCACTCTTGACATTTTTCGGAGTTATATGATATTCCGCCTGCGGGGACACTGCCCTCTTCATGTGGTCTGGTCCTTTACATTTCATTTTTGGGCCCTTTTGAGGGGTTACATCTATTGGGTTGTTGGGGGAATCGCAGTTTGCTGAGCTCGACCGTTTAAGGGTGTCGACTGTCCTGATCGGTCGAGAGACGAAAAGCAAAGGTTGCATTTTGACAGTGTACTAAAGACTTCGAACTCATTTTAGGAAGGTTCTTTTTGAAGAAACGTGTAGGTGTGTGTATCTCATGATGATCATAGGGATCCGTATGAAAGTAAAGTAGACACGTCCAAGGTTCTGGTGGACCAAAGTCTTAGCCAAACCTTAATGTTAACCTAATCTATCATGCAACTGAACCTAGACAGGGGGTTACGTGGCAGTCGCCAGACAGTTGGATTTTGTGCTTCTTCTAATTTTTTTGTCATTTTCATTGAGGTATGCACATATTTACAAATATTTTTGATGCTTTTTGGAATATTCAACTTTTTTGAGATTTTGAAATTTTTGAATTTTTTTTTGTATTTTTAAAGGTAAAACTTCTTCAAATAGACTTCTATCTAAAGGAAAACTTTCAACAATTTTCAAATATTTACACTTATTTGCTAACTCTTGAACTAGAAACGAAAGAACTTACTTACCTCTACAACTCTTAGAAAAAGAGGAAGCTATCCAATCCCTAAGCGATTATGCACAAGACTCAGAGAGTGAGTCAGACATGTTGCAAAGGTGGGTCCTTGAGACAGAGACCCAATGATGGCAGAATTGCCCCAGTATGTTGGCTCCTCATGGGAGTGAGACTTTTTCTCCTTTTGGGGGTCGTAGTCTCCAAGCATAAAACACTCAGGGGAATGCGCTACGATTAGTGATAGAAGCATGAGAAGGGAAGGTGTGTGGAATAGGAAGGGAATGAGAGTGGTGGGTATCGGTTCATCCCTCACTAAGGAGGCTCCTTCTCGTCGAGTGGTTGGTTCATAGAACAACAGCTGTGTAGAGAAATCTTCTACATCTTCTCTTCGAACTTCATTGATTGTTTCCTTCAACTCATCCTCAAGATAGTGTATCTTGAGTACCTCTTGATTTTCCTTCACAAAGTGATCTAAGGGAGTCCATTTTCTTAATCCCTCAGTTGGTTTGGTTGGTAGGTAACCCAATCTGAATCCCCCAGTGGTCAGATTTTCAAAGATAGGCTCTTGAATTCCTTGCTCTTCCTTGCCTAACGCAGATCCTGAACTATACCCCATTTTGTCCATAAGCTGCCAACCTATACTAAGCCGGGGCTTGGCCTGAGAGTCAACAGATGAAAGGATGGGCTCTTTTCTTTTTCCAGAAGTGATCATGGATAGAATTTGTTCTGCTGTCACTGAGTCCAATGACTCAATGTAGGGGGTTCTCTTCATTTTGACAATCTTCCTATTGTATGGGAATTTATAGCACTGATGGTTAGTGGAAGGCACTCCCAGGGTCTGGTCCATCCAAGGCCTTCCCAGAATGACGTCGTATATGGGCTTGACATTAGGGATGTAGAATTCAAAGATCATGGCCACTGGGCCAATTTCCAGTTTCCCATTAGCTGGTCTTTGAGAATTATCATGGGTTGAGACCATCATGGAAGTAGACTCAATCTCTTCTGGATCAATTCCTATTTTCTTGGGGGTCTTGAGTGGACAAACATTGATTGATGCGCCGGTATCCAACAGGATGGAGTCCAATGAGTGACCCTTGAGTGTTGCAGTTAAGCATAAGGGAAGGGATTGGCATTCAGGGGGAGCCAGATCCTTATCTGTGAAGGATATCGTAGGTGTCTGGGTGACCGAGAGAATGGCATTTGTGAACCCCCTGATAGGAAGATCTTCATTGACTGTAATTCGCTGGAGGAATTTGAACAATGTCTCCCTGTGCGTAGGAGATCTCCTAATCAATTCTAGGACCGAAATCTTGGCGGGAGTTTTCCCTAGATGTTGTAGGATGTCATACTTGGATTGAGTAATCTTTCTAGACATATTTGAATTCTCTTGGGAGCCCAAGGGTTGACTTGTTGGGGGAATAATGCGATTTCTTAGTGTAACACCAATCGGACTGGGGTCTACTGCTTGATCTGACTTTAGTAGTTGAACTGGTGGTGAATTTATTATGAAGAATTGGGTTACTGGACCCGGCTTTATTATTGGACACAAGATGGATAGAGGAGGTTCTCTGATTGAAATTGAGGGAACTTGGACCAGAGTGACTGGGTTGAAGACTGTTGGTTGTTCCCTAGGTCGTATCAAGACCAAAGGTTTGCCTTGAATACTAGTGGAGACTCCTTGCAATGGCTTTCTAGGTTTGGTCATCCTAGTAGGGCACTCACGCCATACCCCGACCTCTTCATACTCCCATTACTGTCCTCTGCGATCAACATTTGGTTCCAAATCTTTGATAAGGGTGCTCACCCTTTCTAGAGAGCTAGATGGATCTTGAGCTATCCGATGAGAGGGCGGAGGGCCCTTGACTTTCAAGGTTTCAATAGCCTCTTTCATGTGCCCCCAATTGATCTTGGCGCTAGAGGAAGGGGGAACTGCTGAATATGGTTTCTGATCGGATTGGTTGTCTGATCTGGACATAGGATTGGGTGACCTAAAGGGTGGCCCCAATGTACTCACATGTTCATTGATTGTCACTCCCTCTATTGGTGGAGTTTGTGTAGTCCTCTTATTTCTGTTCTGATTTTCAAAGAAGGGTGGCAAAGTGGAACTCCAGATCTGAGATTGAACTACCCGAGCTCGATTATAAAGTTGTACGAATGTGTGAAATTCGCTCAGCATGAGAATAGACCGAAGCTGCGGGATAGCGTTATTGACTAGCATGGTGATAGCTTGAGATTCGGGGATTGTCACTTCTATCCTAGAGGCTATTGCCCTCCACCTGTTGGCAAAATACGTGAACTCCTCTTCAGGCTTCATCTTCTCCATCACAAGATCAAACAAGGTGGGAGGCATGGTTGTCATACGATTAAACTGAGTGATGAATTTTTCGGAGACCATATCAAAATTGATTAGGTCTGTGGCGGGCAAGGAAGAAAACCATCTTAAGGTCTCACCTTCTAAGGATTTCTGGAACAGATGGACAAGGAGGACTCTGTCGTAGAGCCATTGATGGGAATCCATGAGGAAACCTGACAGGTGATCATGAGGGTCAGAGGTGCCATCATATTTTCTGTACTCGGGGGCTTTGAATCCTGGTGGAAAGTAGGATGGAGGGAGCTTGCAATAGCTCAAGAGAGAGTGCGGTTGTTTCAGGGTAAGTTTCTCAGCCATGAGCTTACGCACATAGGTTTCAACCTCACTTCTGTAGATGAATTCTTTCTGCTCGGGAGGAGGTGTAGTTGGAGAGACTGGAATCGGCATGACGGGTGGAGCAACTGGAGTAGGAGTTGGCTGGTTAGTGCAGGTCTGAGCTCTGTTGGAAGATCCTTGGAAGTGAGTTCTCCGAGGAGCAGCATCTTGAGTTTTGCCACGGGAGGACAACTGGATGAGTTGATTAGGGGTGTACCGTGATAACACGGCAATAAGTTCCAGGTCCTTACTCGGGTCTTGGAAGGTTCTGCTGGAGATTATAGGGTCACTTTCTGAAGAAGAAGATTCATCCAAGTATCTTCCCTTAAGTTCCTCTCTAGGTGTTTGGAACATGCCCACAAATGTTTGTTGTGGATCCTCTTCAATCTCGAACAGAGGGTTGTGTGTGACATTGTTACCAAACTCATACATGTCATCATACACAGTGTTAACATACATTCGGTTCATTATGAAATACAAATCCTAAGGGATTTTACATTTCACTTGAAAGGTTAACAGTGTATTATGAGAATTGGTTTCTAACAAATAAAGTTCAAACCCTTAACGACCCTGTACTTTTCTTTCAAAGCCTGTTCAACCAGAGTTTAGTTAGGTGTCTTAGATTTTGAAAAAATTCTCTCAGTGACACCTATAGGTGAGTGATTGTGAATGGAAAGGCTTAATTAATCCTCACACAAAACCCGAGGTTCCAATGGGGTGGTTTCAGGTACAACCTGCTCAGCGGCCAAGTGGGAATCTCTGGCTCGTGGAGACTCACGGAGGTTCCCAACATAATAAGACTAGTCACACCCGAGTGGGAATCCTCAGATGGAGAGTCAAACTCTGTGGGAGAGGTAACTAGAAGTGTGATGTCGGCTTGAATCCGACCAAAAGTTAACAGGCAAGAGAACAGTAAACACAACCAGAACAGTAAACACAAGCAGAACACGCAACTATTTAACCAATAATAATGGAATAACAGCATGCGGGTCATTGAATCACAGAGAGGGGGGGCCAGAAACAGGGGTACTGGACGGCCGGAAGGCTGGCCGTCCAGGGGCTTGGACGGCCTAGGAGCTGGCCGTCCAAGCTGGACGGCCAGGACTCTGGCCGCCCACGGATCTGAACGGCCTAGGAGCTGGCCGTCCAGACAGATGGACGGCCGGGACTATGGCCGTCTAGGGATCTGGACGGCCTAGGGGCTAGCCGTCCAGGAAGGTGGACGGCCAGGACTCTGGCCGTCCAGATTCTGGACGGCCAGGAAGTGGGTCGTCCGGGAAAAAAGAAAAAAGAAAAAGAAAGAAAAGAAAATAAAAACTTGTAAGGTTTTTCTAGCTTCTTACCTTTGGTCGCGATGCGTGCAGCGAGCAAGTAGGGGTCCCACCGTGATCGCCAGAGGGCTGTAGGCGCCCGGAACATCCCCCGTCGCTGCTGTGGGCTTCGGGTCGAGGGGTTCTCTGTTCGTCTTAGCACTGCGGCGATTTAGAGGGGTTGGAAATTAAGGCCTGTGATCACCAGGAGCATTACCTTACGGTCCCTGTGTTCCGCAGGATGGTGAGAGTGATCGCGTTCTGAGGGAGTGGGAGATGGTGGTTTCCCCTTCTCTTCCTCCGGCTGGCCAGAGGAGGAGAGCTCGGTAGTCCGCGCGCATAATCTAGTAAGAGCCCCTAAAAAGAGAAGACAAACAAAGAAAAGAAATAGCCCGATTAGAACTGTGACATGTAGGATCCGTTCATGCAAACAAATAAACGAGCTAAAATTGGAAGGGGACGCACCGGATGGGTGTTTCGGGAGGGAAGGTGACCATATGTTATGGCCACCCACCTCCCGTTTTTTGTTTGGAACCTCTGGGGGTAAAGGGTGCTAAGTCATCCTAAGATGCATGCATGCAGATAGGGTGCTCGTGTGTGAAGAGTGAAGTGATGTGTTGAATGTGGAAAGAAGAGTGAGAGAGAGAAGTGTTACGGAATGGATGGAAAGTGGGAATGTAATGAACTGAAAAAGGACAAAAGTAAGAGAGGGTTAAGAAGACAAGCCTATTTGGAGTGCAAAGGATTTTTCTTACAGCTCCTCCTGAAACTCTCTGACTCCTTGACCGCTCGACTCCTCAAAGCCGACGGCTAACCTCCTCTGAGCCTTCCCTCCAGAAAACCTCTTCCTTAACCCCCTTGCTCGAGAGGATATGGGGGGTTTAAATAGGTGAAGGGAAAATAGGAGAAAATAGGGGTCTAAATCCCAGTAAATCATCCTGGAGCCAATGGGAAGTGGTCAAGGATCCGAGGTGGCGTGCGCGGCAGTCGCCGGAGTGGGGAGTGATCGGAGTAGTGGAGGTGAGGGTGGCGAGTAGAGGAGATCGTGGGGAAGATGAGGTCAAGGTGGTAGTTAGGGGAGTGGACGGCCAGCCAACATGCCTTCCAATCCCGTGGAAGGCCAGGTAGCTGGCCTTCCGCGGGGAGGTGGAAGGCGGCCCGGTTGGCCTTCGAAGGGGGTGGAAGGCAAGGGGTGGCCTTCAACGGGTGGTGGAAGGCAAGGGGTGGCCTTCGAAGGGTGGTGGAAGGCGGACAGGTTGGCCTTCGAAAGATTGGAAGGCGGACAGGTTGGCCTTCGAAGGGTGGTGGAAGGCGGGCTGGTTGGCCTTCCACGAAAAGGTGGCTAGAGTCGGGATTTGGTTAATGGGCCTAGTTATTAGTGGGCTAAGATGGCTAAGATGAGGGATTTGGTGATGATGGGCTAATGATGGATGGGGTTCACGACCAAATGGGTGGTCCAAAATCGGTGTCTACACCCGTCTGGCTTTATGTGATTCTCCGCGACATGCAAAGACGATTTCTCATCGGACGAGAACACGAAGAACGGGAGTCGATGCGACTCTGTCGAAGGTCACCCAGATGAGGCTAGCACCAGAGAGATAGGAGAGAGAGGTGAGGGGGGCAGCCAGGGTTAGGGTTGTTGGCCCCTGACACTAGTCGCTAGCTTTTATAAGGAGTCTGTTTGCAGTTTTTCATAAAAAAACCCGAACTTATCCGAAACCTTGTTAAAGATCCACCATCTAGAAAATCATTTGCGTGTGACCCTCTAGACCCAAATACCAGTCCAGTTAATGGTCCATTAAGTCTAGTAACCTCTTACTGACCCACTGAATTAATTAATATCTTTATATTAATTAATTAGCCGAATTTAATGTCACCACAATAAATTTGGACGGGCTTCCGATCACGTTGGGTGCCAATAAACACTGCGTGATCCTGGAAGGCATTGGGGTTAATCAAACCCACTATGGGAACCTTTCCGTCAACAGTTACTGCACAGATATAATCCTTCATCCGTACAATGTTCCCGAATTGACCAAAGATATGGTTTACTGTTAAACCCTAACCGGTCTATTCACTTGAATCAGATGTCACTAATCTAAATCTGATAACTCCTTATCAGATACAGAGTCCGCCCTGGCCAGGGACTTTAAGCGCATCATTTGTTGAACATTCTTTCTCAAACTACCGAGAGCGGATGATCCCTATTGAACACACAATTATCTTCGAGGGCATTTCCCTGAACCCGATCACTTGACTTATTGATAACCCATAGTTAGGGATTCGTTAGTCAAGGTCAAAGTTCATAAACATACCAACAAGATATCTTTGGCGTCTCAGGTCCAAGGATCATCTACGCAACCGTGACAAAAGAATCGAGTTAGTTAACAGTGAGGTGTTTACCATCCAGCGATTCATAGTCGGATCAATTCAGTGAACTCATTCGCCAATGAGCACCTACAGGTCCAGCATAGTGTCTCCACACAAGTGACTTATAGGATCAGTCACCCTCATCATATGAGCTGAAGAAACCTATACTAGTCTAAGTCTTCGGTCCAGTAATTATGATCTCATCATAATCCGAAGATTGTTGCACATGTTCATGGATTTCATCGTGATACGATAAACATAGATCGAATTAATTACACACAATGAATTAATGTCATTTATTAATAAACTGAATCAATACATAGTATCGGATTGGCTTTAATACCATCTAATACTAACAATCTCCCATTTGGACTAAAGCCAATCACTTTTATACAGAATACCCATATTCTCTAAGTGACGCTCAAAGACATTTTGAGACAAAGGCTTTGTCAGTAGATCTGCTATGTTGTCGGCTGAAGGAACTCTTTCCACTATGACATCTCCTCGAGCTATAATCTCTCTGATCAGATGAAAGTGCCGCAGAATGTGCTTTGACTTATGATGAGACCTCAGCTCTTTCGCATGAGCAATTGCCCCTTGTTGTCACACAGCAGTGGGACAGGACCATATATGCTTTCCACCACACCAAGATTGCCGATGAATTTCTACATCCATACAGCTTCTTTGGCAACTTCAGCAGCAGTAATATACTCGGCCTCCATTGTCAAATCAACAGTGGTTTCCTGTTTGGAACTTTTCCAGCTCACTACTCCTCCCTTTTGTGTGAAAACAAAATCTGACGTTGACTTGCTGTCATCAGGATCAGACTGAAAACTCGAGACAGTGTATCCTTACAGCTTTGAGTCTCCTTCTACATAGACTAGAAATAAATCCTTAGTTCTTCTTAAGTACTTAAGGATGCATTTCACAGCCTTCCAGAGTTCATCACCTAGATCTGCCTGATGTCTGTTCGTAACATTTAGAGCATATGCTACATTAGGTCCAGTACATAGCATGGCATACATAATGGAGCCTATGGTAGAAGCATATGGGACCTTATCCATCATAGCCCTCTCTTTAGGTGTGTTGGGAGACTGACCTTTAGAAAGTGAAATTCCATGTCTCATTGGTATGAGACCTCTCTTGAAATTTTTCATGCCAAACCTTTTGACAATGGTTTATATGTACATGGATTGGGTTAAAGCAAGCATCTTATTTGATCTTTCTCTATGGATCCGTATTCCTAATACGTAATATGTTTCTCCCAAATCCTTCATGGAGAAGTTCTTTGACAGCCATATCTTTATCGATGACATCATTCCTATGTCATTCCCAATGAGTAGGATGTCGTCAACGTAAAGAATCAGAAATGTGATTGCGCTCCCACTGTTTTTCTTGTACACATGGGGCTCATCTTCATTCTTAATAAAGCCATAAGATTTGATCGTCTCATCAAATCTTACGTTCTAGTTTCGGGAAGCTTGCTTCAGTCTATAAATAGACCTCTTCAGCTTTCATACCATGTATAGAGATTCTTTGGATGTGAATCCTTCTGGTTGTATCATATACACCTCCTCTTCAAGGTTTCCATTGAGGAAGGCAGTCTTCACATCCATCTACTAGATTTCATAATCATAGTAGGCAACAATGGCGAGAAGAATTCTGATAGACTTAATCATAGCAACGGGTGAAAAAGTTTCGTCATAGTCAACACCTTGTCTTTGACGATAGTCTTTTGCCACTAATCTTACTTTATAAGTCTTAATACATCCATTTGCATCGATCTTTCTTTTAAATATTCATTTGCAGCCGATAGGTACTATACCATCGAGTAAATCTTCCAAGTTCTAAACTTAGTTGATGTACATAGACTGTATTCCAGAATTCATGGCTTCCCGCCATTTCCCAACCTCTGGACTTTCAATAGTCTCCTGGTAAGTCTTAGGATTATCATCCTCATTATAGAGTATCCTTGAACCATCCAAATTAATATGTCCCACATATCTTTCTGGTAGTATAGGTACTCCTTCAGACCTACGAGGTTCCTGTGTATTATTTTGAACAGGTTCAGAAACTAACAGTTCATCTAATGAACCATTACCAATTTGTGGGTCTGGAATTTCTTTCAGAGTTACTTTACTTCTACTGTCTTTCTGGAGAATATAATCTTCTTCCAGAAAGATAGCTCTCCTAGCCACAAACACCTTTTGTTCGCTAATATGATAAAAGTAATATCCATAAGTTTCCTTTGAATATCCCACAAATCTACATTTGTCAGTTCTGGACTCCAGTTTATCTGCGTCATGTCTTTCAACATGAGTAGGACATCCCCAGACTTTAATATGTTTAAGGTCTGGTTTCCTACCATTCCATATCTCATATGGAGTGGTTTCAAAAGATTTGTTGGGTACCTTGTTCAGGATATACATAGCCGAGCTAAGTACATATCCCCATAAGGACACTAGTAATTAGGACATCCTCATCATAGATCGCACCATTTCTGTTAATGTGCGATTTCTCCTTTCTGATACACCATTCATCTGAGGTGTATAAGGAGGTGTAAGCTGAGAAAGGATACCATGATCCTTTAAGTATTTAATGAGTTCTATACAAAAGTATTCACCACCTCGATCGGATTGGATGGTTTTAATACTCTTTCCAGTTTGTTTCTCTACTTCATTCTTAAATTCTCTGAATTTCTCAAAGGTTTCTGATTTATACTACAGTAAGTATATGAATTTGAACCTTGAGTAATCATCAGTGAATGTAATGAAGTATGAGAAACCACCAATGGCTTGGGTAGACATAGGACCACATACATCTGAATGTATAAGTTCTAATATGTCTTTGGCTCGTTCTTCAGTTCTACTAAATGGAGACTTAGTCATTTTACCCATTAAACATGACTCACAGGTTGCATATGATTCATAATCAAATGGATCTAAGTATCCATCTTTATGTATCCTTTGGAGTCTGTTTTCACCAATGTGTCCAAGCTTACAATTGCATAAGTAGGTTTTGTTCATTTCATACTTACTTCTTTTAATTGAAGAACCGATGTGTAAATTTTTATGAGACACATTTAATAGATACAAATCATTGGACAAGATAGCAGAAGCTATTAATATATTTTCAAAAATAAATTGAACAACTATTGTTCTCAAACTTTAAATTGTATCAAATTCTATCTAAACATGAAATAGAAATAATATTTCTTATTATACTAGGTACATAATAACATTCATCTAATGAAAAAGTATCTTCGGATGGCAGCTTAAGTTTCACAGTCCCCACAACGATTGCCGCAACTCTTGCGCCGTTACCTAGCCTCAGCTCCACCTCGCTAGTCCTCAGCATACGTCTTATTGTCAGTGCCTACATAGAATTGCAGATATGAGATACACATTCCAATATCTAATACCCATGATGTACAATCTCTTATTGACAAGTTTACATCTATCATATAGATACCTGAAGCATCCTGCTACTTTACAGTTCCTTGAGCCTTGTCCTTGAGGTATTCTTTGCAATTTCTCTTCCAATGGCCATTTTGGTGACAGTAGAAGCAATCACCTTTCTCAGAGTTCTGGCCTTTGTCTTTCTTGACAACCTTTGCCTTTCTCTGAACTTTGTTCTTACCTTTCCTAAAGGCTTGAACTGCAAGCCTATAACGACCCGCCACCCTATAATCGGGGATCCGATTACTAAATGGGTACCGAATCATTAATTTGGAGCCAAATCAGGATCTAGATAAGTCTGGGAAATAAATAATAAATTAAGCTAAACATTCACATCACATTGAATTCAAAAGGAAGTGCAAGAATTAAAAGTTATTACAATGCGACTCGACACAGCAAATAATTACATACTCCAACTTAAAAGAAATAATTAAGCGTACATGCCAGAAAATAAAATAACAACTACGTCAGAGCATACCCCGGAACAACGGCTGCTGGCGCGTAGCCCAAAGCAGCACTCTCCTCGCTAAGCCTTCTTGGAACCCTCACCTGAAAAGCGCAGGGGTGAGTCTCAACGAAAAGACTCAGTAGGGATCCTTCGATTCCCACCGCCCACTCACACACCCACAAGTGCAGTAACATAGATACAGGTAGAATAAGCAAGTAAAGATGTAACACAATTCATAAATTTCGATATAAAACACATGCATTCGAGATATAACATACACAACTCTAAAACCATTCTACCAGGGAGCCTACAACCAGCGTCTCGGCAAAACACGCCAACCACACAGCCGAACGCTGGAAACACCGACCCGCTGAGACCAAACAGTAACCCCTCTGATAGCACGCTAGCTACTCCGGCCCAACTGGATCTAGGTGGTTTCTGCTTCCCCCAGCACGAGTGACACTCCACAGGTATCACTCCTACACCGGTACTAGCTAACCCCGGGCTACACCAGGTGACCCTCTCTCTAGGCGTCACCCCACCACTCCCACACTGGCGCTGTGTCCCTCTCACACCGACACAGGGTGGTAAGCACTACAACTGTCACTCTAGGTCCACGATTGCACGAAAACACAACACAGTGCGATTCGATTACGTAAAAATCCTCATCCTCGAGTACGATTTTAAACATGCAATTAACCAAACTATCTAATAGTGTGAAGATATGTTAACAACATTAATTAATGTGGTTCTGTCTTGAATCGCGTCGCCCAAGGCCGACGCCATTCAAGCTTCCTAAACTGGTTCATGTGAAATCTGGCCTCGAAAATGGCCTAAAACGCGTCGTCACATGTCGCCGCCTTTTGAAAGGCGTCGCTGTCCCTCGTCACCTGATAGCAACAGAAGCAGGGACAGGCTACGGGGCGATTTCACTTAAAACGCGTCGCCTACGCAAGTCGCCTTTTGAAAGGCGTCGCTGTTCTTGGACGCTCATCAGTCCAGAAACATGGTCTGTTATTGGGTAAATCGCGTCGTGGGTGGGAGCTGCCTTTCTAAAAGGCGTCGCTTTCCCTCGACGCCATTTAGGCCCGACAGACAGGTTCTCCCCCCCGTTCCCCCAATCCACAAGGTGGGATTTCTCCCCCAAAACGTACAAAAAGGCCGTAAAACAAAGAGGAGAAGGAGGAGAACCTAACTACCATTAAATCCCACAATTTTTCCATACATGCAATTACCATTTTACCTCAGAAGTTCCCAAAACATGCTTGAAAGCGGGAAAACAAACATGATTTTAAGTTGAAACACTACGGGGATCATCACCCTACCGGTTACTTGAACTCCTCCAAGCTCCAAGCCGCCTACCCGCCTCGCCCCACGCCGCCGCCAGTACCGCCGTGGACGCCGTTACTCTACCGGGACGTTGGCCGCCGTCTGGAGAGAAAAACGCCGCAGAGGAGATGGTGGTGGTAGTGGTGGGAGTTAGGAGGTCGATGGAGTGGAGGGAGAGATGAAATGGTAGGAGGAAAAGGAAGGAGGGGGGAAAGGAGCCACCTGCTCGCCGGAGGAAGAGAGGAGAGAGAAGAGGGAGGAGGAAATGAGGGAAAGGAAGGAGGGTTCGCGGGGTCAACCAGAAGCTGGGTAAAATGCGTCATGAATGCCCGACGTCTTTCAGATGACAAGACCGAGCCGTACACTGACAAGCCAGGGTCGTACTCTGAAAGGTGTCGTCCATCCAAGACGCCATTCAGACGATATGACCGGGGCCGTACTCTCGCGACCCAAGGCCAGCCCACGTGGCGCCCACGTGGCACAGCCTAAAACGCGTCTACATTGCTGGACGCCGTTTGAACCGTGTCGAGCAGGCTTGACGCGAAATAGAACTGAGTCTCAGCCCCATCAAGGCCCGAACTAAGGGATCCGACCCCGAAAACTGACCCGATAACCGGATCCGAAAACCTCAATCCTTACAAAGCCTCTTCCTTTTGGTCTTACCAACCATGAGGATTTAGGGTTTATCCTTCACAAGGTTCCCCTCTATATTCTTCAACATGTTCAGTAGTTCAGCTAAGGTGGTTTGGATTTTGTTCTTGTTGAAGTTCATAATGAACTGAGCATATGATTGTGGAAGTGAGGACAACACAAAGTCGGTATGCATCTCCTTAGGGAGTGGAACCCCAAGAGCATCCAGCCTTTCCACCCATTCAATCATCTTCAGTACATGAGTCTGTACCAAAGATCTCTCTGCCATCTGAGCCTTGAACAGATTCTTAGATATCTCATATCTCTCGATCCTGCTCTCCTCACTGAATAGCTCCTTCAGATGAAACATGATGGATCTAGCATCCATCTCTTCATGTTGCCTCTATAACTCATTACTTATAGAGGCTAAAATGTATCATTGGGCCTTGGTAGAATCCTCTTTCCATTTCTCATATGTCAGCATGTCTTCCTCTGGTGCATCTAATGCTGGTTCAGTAGGAGGTTCATCATCCAAGACATAAGCAATTTGCTCAGACCTGAGGACAATCTTCAGGTTTATGAGCCAGTCTGTGTAGTTTGGGCCTGTCAAAAGATTGGCATCAAGTATGCCACGCAACGAGTTGTGATGTGACATTTTAGCCTACAGGAGATAATCAAATTAAAATTAGCAGACTATCAGTTTATTAATTTAAAACAAGACATGGACTTTGTTTATCTAGTTTTATTCTCACTAATTTTCGTCGGACAGTATAACCTTAAGATATACAGAACGG
Source organism: Zantedeschia hybrid cultivar (assembly GCA_030544215.1). Classification (NCBI taxonomy): domain Eukaryota; kingdom Viridiplantae; phylum Streptophyta; class Magnoliopsida; order Alismatales; family Araceae; genus Zantedeschia; species Zantedeschia hybrid cultivar. The sequence continues at coordinate 26,650,917 of JARZZO010000004.1, read as the reverse complement.
GAGACGCCGATTGTCTCCTTGTGGGGATCAGAATCTCCAAGCATCACAGTATGACCTTGGGTAAACACATAGTATCATACTGTTATCTCAGAGTAATCATCTCATGATAATTGTAACTCCTTGCAATATCTGATCTTGTTTCGGCTCCAGATTACTAATAGTCCTGGGTAAACACAATAGACCATTAAATATGTTCTAAGCATTACCATCAATACGTGATGGAGTAGAGTAGGAATATAGCCCGAGTAAACACATGGATAGCTATATTGTTCCTCTATTCTAATCTCCAAGCATCCCATGCCATAGTCAATAGACCTCTCATCAGATGATGGCAAATCTCGGGTAAACACGAAGAATGTGCCACCAAAGAATCGAGATTTAATAACTATATTGATGGAGAGCCACGCAGTGCATTCTAAATGACTCGCGCTACGGCGTAGACTTTAAAACGAAGGTTTTATATTAATTAGTTTGGTCTCATCCTAGGCGATAATATTAGATATATCGAATATATATTTATACTAATAACCTAACTAATTTGATTCACAATCAAAATAAAAACACACGCATCACATACATTGCATTAGTGTGGTCATAGACGGCACTGCGGTTTGACTTGAGTCAGACAGTCAAACACACACACACATACAATATAATAGTTTATATCATGAGTTTGCAAACTCATAGATTCAATGAACTCCTTCATATTCATCTGGTTGCAGTTGTGGATCATCCTCGCTCCATGCGCAGCCGCCTCGATCAAATTACATCATAAATTCATAATTACATGATAATTTAAAAGAGGAAGCCTTATGGCGAATACATCAAGGAGGGAGGTAGAGACATAACAAAATATGAGAGGGAGAGGTTCGTAGACCTCTATTTATTAACAAATAATAAACCACACAATCACATTTCACATCCACAATTAATGCTCATCCATGACCACCATGTGTTTTATTTAAACAATCCACACATGTAATGCACATTACATAGCTAAATAAAATTTTCAAAAATAAATAATATTTTGTCGTTTCATAAACCAAGGACCAAACAAAATTTGGATTTTGAATTTTTGAAAATATAATATCATGCTCATTAAAACAAATTTAAACAAGTAATTAAATCACATCATATGTACATATTAAGTCTAAAACTAATGGTTTAGGAATATACCATGCTACATTTGAACACTCCAAATGAAAAAGGGTAATTTAACAATTAAATTATTAAGTAATCAATCTAACAACTTAGATTAATTACATAAATTAACAACATTTGTTAATTAATTAATAAAGATTCATAATCTTTTATTATTAGGACCCAATAATAAAAAAACTAAATTTGAAAATCATATTATAACAAATTCAATTAATCTATTTTTTTTTAAATAAATGGGCCCATCAAGATAGCCCAATAGGGCTCAGCCCAACTGAGCCCCTGGCTCGGGCTAGGGCCCAGCCATGGGCTCGGACCCAGGGCCAAAGCCCTGGTCCGAGCCCTACTGGGCCCTAGCTCGGACCACTTGGCCAGGGCCAGGGTCCAGCCGAGTCGGGCCCGATCGGCAGCTAGGGAAACCCTAGCCGCCCGACTGGGCTGCCCAAGGGTTCCCTACGTTGCAGGGAACCCGATGGTGCCCCCCTTTCCCTTCCGGCGCCGGGCGAACGCCGGTGCTCGTCTGCCGGCAACGGCGACGGCGTCGGTGCCGTGTGGGCCGCCAGTGAGAGCCCTAGAGGTCCCTTTTTTTTTCATTTGTGGGGGGGGGGGGGGGGGGGGGGTGGTATATCTCCCTCTTTTCTTGTTTCAAAAACGTGGGAGGAAGAAGGAGATCCATGGCCATTGGAGAACCGTTCTCCATGCCTCCAGTAACTTGCCTAGCACTGGTAGAGAGGGTTGCAGTGATATTGGACTAGAAAGATCCATCACATGGATTTTTATCACTCAAGAACAAAGCGTTCTTCGTCTAACGAGAACACTTGCGAAAATAACCTAAAAATTTATTTTTTTATAAGGTTAAAATATGATCCCATCACAATAATCATCTCATGAACATTAACCAAACAGAAAATTAAATCAGAGCATGGAATTAAATTCTAAAACCACAAATTTTAGAGATCGAAATGGCGAAAATATAGTGGAACCTGATTGTGATACCACTGTTGGGTTCGCTGTGTCGAGATCCGACCGAAAAGGCAGCGGAATAAAATTTGTCAGGATCGGATCTATCCCTTTTCGATCATTAAAATTAATTGATAACGATCTTTTACCTTGCGTGGATTCGAATCCGCGTCAGAATGGTTCCGATGGTGTGATCCCGCAAGCCGCGCACGTGCCCGACCTCTAGCGGTATCCACACGATCTTCCTCTTGGCGGATCATCCTCGCTCACAGCAGCGTTTGCAGATCCTGTCTGGCTTTGTGTGATTCTCCGCGACATGCGAAGACGATTTCTCGTCGGACAAGAACACGAAGAACGGGAGTCGATGCAACTCTGTCGAAGTCGCCCAGATGAGACTGGCGCCAGAGAGAGAGGAGAGAGAGGTGAGGGGGGCGGCCAAGGTTAGGGTTGCTGGCCCCTGACCCTGGTCGCTAGCTTTTATAAGGAGCCCATTCGCGGTTTTTCATAAAAAATCCGAACTTATCCAAAACTCTGTTAAAGATCCACCAACTAGAAAATTATTTGCGTGTGACCTTCTAGGCCCAAATACTAGTGCAGTTAATGGCCCATTAAGTCCAGTAACCTCTTACTGACCCACTAAATTAATTAATATCCTTATATTAATTAATCAGCCAAATTTAATGTCACCACAATAAATTCGGATGGGCTTCCGATCACGTTGGGTGCTAAGCAACACTGTGTGATCCCGGAAGGCATTGGGGTTAATCAAACCCACTATGGGTACCTTTCCGTCAACGGTTACCGCGCGGATATAAACCTTCATCCGTGCAATGTTCCCGAATCGACCTAAGATATGGTTTATTGTTAAACCCTAACCGGTCTATTCACTTGAATAAGATGTCGCTAATCTGAATCTGAAAACTCCTTATCAGATACAGAGTCCACCCTGGCCAGGGACTTTAAGCGCACCATTTGTGGAACATTCTCTCTCAAACTACCGAGAGCGGATGATCCCCTATTGAACACACAATTACCTTCGAGGGCATTTCCCTGAACCCGATCACTTGACTTATTGATATCCCATTTCCCTGAACCCATCCTTTTCATCTGTCAGCTCTCATCCTAGGCCCCGACCCAACATAGGTTGGCAACTTATGGACAAAATGGAATATAGTTTGGGATCTGGGTTAGGCAAGGAAGAGCAAGGAATTCGAGAGCCTATTCTTAAAAATCCAATCGTTGGCAGATTTGGATTGGGTTAGTCACCAACTAAACCAGCCGAAGGGTTAAGAGAATGGACCCTTATGGACCACTTTGTGAAGAAAAGTCGAAAGTTATTCAGGGTAGAAGATGAGTTGAAAGAAACAAGCAAGGAAGTTCGAAAAGAAGATGAGGAAGACTTCGGTACATGGTTATTGTTTCATGAACCAAACACCATACGAGAAGGAGTCTTCTTAGCAAAGGATGAACCGACACCCACCGCATTCATTCCCTTCCTATTCCACCAACCTTCCTTTCTTCTGCTTCCATCACCGGTCGTAGCACATTCCCCTGAATATTTTATGCTTGGAGACTACGACCCCCAAAAAAAGAAAAGTCCTATTCCCATATGGGAGGGTGTGAAACCACCATTGAGGAGCCCACATACTGGGGCAATTCCACCATCTGTAGGTGTTACAAATTAGGTGTGTGATGTTCATGAATTTCACGTTGTCTATATGAATAGTAAAACTATTAAAAATTAAAGAAAACATGATCGCCAAAAACTGTAAAGTTTCAAAGAAAGATTAATCACTTACTTTTTTAAATTTGGGAGATGTGGAGTCCTTGATTCTCTTCCTTTGGCCGGCCGAAGAAAGAGAGTCCTTTTTATTGATGTTCTTGCTTTTGATTTCTTGATGATCGTTGCCTTTGATCCTCTTTCTTTCTTCTTTTTCGTACCTTGCAAAAGATTAAATAAGAAAGAAAAATAATCTAATTAGAACTAGAGTAGTGTAGTATCTATTTTAATAAGAAATTTAAACATGCAACTAAACTAATCTACTCACTTGATTGGTGTTCTTTAAACCCCTCTAGGTATGTGGGTATGAAAATATGAGTGTGTGTAAACATGGAGTGATGATAATGATGATGGACTATGAAAAATAATGAATAAACTATATGAAATTAATGAAAAACTAGAAAGGAATTAGGGAAAGGAGATGGTTGGTTGGATCCTCCATAGCCTCTGTCTTCGAAAGCTTCTAAGGATGAAGAGGATGAAGAAGAAGAAGCCTTGGATGAAGTTCTTCTTGCTATCCATGTTTTTCTCCTCTAGAGTCTTCAAACACCTTGCCTTGAGCTTAAAAATCACCAATAGCCAAATTTTTTCAAAGGTCCAACGGGTGTTATATTTATAAGAATAGGTTTAAGGGTGTTTGGGGCTTCAAAAGGACTCTCTCCCACAGTCGGACTTACCTTAGATGAGTATGGAGGAGTTATCAACCTTCCCAACTTCGGAAATCAGATTATCTTGGCCAAATCATATTTATCAGGAAACTCCCAAATCGCGTCGCCCAGGTGGGACGCCATTTGGCTGATTAAAGTAGTCAAAATAGAAACAAAATCCGAAAATGAAACCGAAATACATTAGGAAACCTAAATTACGTCTCCTAAGGGCGACGTACTTGAGATAATCTAGGAAATTAATTCGGATTAAAAATCAGAAACCTAGATGGATTAGGATTTAAATGGAGTCTCCCATGGGCGACGCTATTCAGTTAAATCTATCTGAATTTAGAAATTTAATTCTGAACTGATTTCAGCTAGGAATCTAAATGGCGTCGTTATAGGGCGACGCTAATCAACAAATTTTGAGAAAAATCAATAAAAATTAATTAATAATTAAACATCAGACTATTTTGGGACATTATAATTGTGACATGAAATTTACTCAATATGAGGTCAAAATTAGCGTGTCTACACCATCATCGGGTCTCTGTCTCAAGGACCCACCTTTGTAACAAATCTGACTCGCTCTCAGAGTCTTGTGCCTAATCGCTTAGGAATTGGATAGCTTCCTCTTTGTCTAAGAGTTGTAGAGGTAAGTAAGTTCTTTCATTTCTAGTTCAAGAGTTAGCAAATAAGTGTAAATATTTGGAAAAAAAAAAAAGATTGTAGAATTCTTTCGAATAGGAGTCGATCTAAAGAAATTCTACCCTTAAAAATGCATAAAAAAAATCAAAAATCTCAAAATCTCAAAAAAATTAAATATCCAAAAAGCATTAAAAATATTTGTAAATATGTACATACTTTAATGAAAATCACAAAAAAAAGAAAAGAAAAACACAAAATCTAACTATCTGGTGACTGCCATGTAACCCCTATCTAGGTCTAGTTGCATGATAGATTGGGTTATCCCTAAGATTTGTTAAGACTTTGGTCCACCAGAGTCTTGGACCGGTCTGTTTTACTTTCATATGGACCTCTTTGGTCATTATGAGATGTACACATTTACACGTTTTTCAAAGTGAACCTTCTTAAAAATGAGTTCAATGTCTTTAGTACACTGTCAATTGCAACCTTTGCTTTTCATCTCTCGGCTGATCAGGACAGTCGATGCCCTTAAACAGTCGAGCTCAACAAACTGCGGTTCCCAAAAACCCGATAGATGTAACCCCTCAAATGGGCCTAAATATGAAATGTAAAAGACCAAAGCACATGAAGAGGGTAGTGTCCCCGCAAGCGGAATAAGAAATGAAAAGCAAATAACCCTGAAAATGCCAAGAAAACTCAAAAGGGTTCAAGCAATTGTACAAAAAAGCCTGGTCGTGACAGTGCCTGGCCATGAAATCCATCAAAAGCTTGAAAAATCAAAAGTAAATAGGGGCATCTAAGAGGTCAAAAAGGATTCGTTTTGTCATAGCTCTATCTTTTAACGGTTTTGTTGATCCTCCTGTGACGTTTGCCTCTAAATTTCTTCACTTTTTCTCCCCCAATGTTTAACATGAGAAAGCTAGCTAAAGACTGAATATCATTTTAAAATGGTTAGTTTTCAAAACTCATCACATGCTCACATGATCATAGAGGTTCAAGATGAGAAAAGAGTAATATCCGTGTCTCTGGTGAATCAATTTCTTAACCATAATCTCAATGAGCACCCTCAAAACTTCGGGCTTAAGTCAATGCAAGCGCGTCACCTATAGGTGCGACGGCATCTGATTCCGGGTCAGCGTCGTGCGGTTGACCGTTAGGATTCCAAGGTGTTCCATCTTATATCTTCTAGGTTGTGAGGAAAGAGATCCGGTCGGGAAAATCATTTACCTCGAAATCTTTTTGGACAAACTTGGTGGTCGGAAGCAGCTGGGGGTCTAAGCATGGCATGACGGTATTGTCATTAGTATGAGTCTTAGCCGGTCAAGGTCAATTTAAGGAGTCTAAAGGCCCAAATCAACCTATATGTGTACTTAGGATACCTGGAAAGTTGCGTATGCCTTCTCTTTCATCATTCAACCAGGCAGAAGGGGTAGTTACCAGGTGGTTGAAATAAAAAACATGCTTTCATTTATTAAAAACATCCACACCACACACCTCATTTGTTAATACCCGCCAGCATTTGCATGGTTGCTCATTATTTCCATTATCGTCTGGTTAGTAGGACACGACCCCTTGACCCTATGCGAAGGCTAGGGAAAAGGTAGTTACTCTTTTTAGGCAAGGGGCCGAAAACATATACTATTAACAGTGTTCCCTTCAATGTTGTGTATACAGGAAAAACAAGTTCTATGTCCAAAAGGTGGACACTTTTGCTGTCGAGTCGAAACCAAAGGCAGCCGGATTGGCATTCTACTTTGAGAATGGCCATATCTCTTGTGCTGGCTTCAACTTGACGGGGACCTTTGCCTCTAATTTTCTTGCAATCTGTCATTAAAAGCAGATAATTGTTGTTTATTTACATTTTTCTGATATGAGTTATGGCAGCTACAGGAAATTTGAAGCAAAATTCAAGACGCAGGAGGCTAATAGCTTTGGGCATATAGACTCTAAGTTCCTTTTTAAACAAAACAATGAGGAGTCTATATGCCCAAGTGATTCGATTGGCCAATAAATCCCTCCTACTTGCATTTGCATTAGGAATTTATTTTCTAAATTTTTAAACCAACATACATTGCATAAACATCCATCCTCGCCCTAGGGGCAATGACCACGATCTCTCACTCTGCTTACCCCATTGTTGATTTGTTGACTCTGGCAACTGTTCGTATGTTAGCTCTTTGAATTGCAAGATATTTTCCTAATCTATGCGCTTGAAGATTTTCTCACTTGGCGATCATGTGATGCGCTAGGCCGCCATGCGCCCATTATGCTGGGACCTTTTCTAGTCACATTCCCTCACCTTACCAGCTTGAGATCCCCTTAGGCCAGATCGCCATGTATCTTAGTGCGCCAAGGCCTCGCGGTTCCAGCACTCGAGGGTCCTATGGATTGTGATTCTCCAGTTTGGACTTTGTTCCCCTTCTTAATCACCCTTGCAATCCAAATACCTAACTCTCATGCATTTACCAAATTCGCATTTCATCCTTGGATATAGCTCATCCCTTCTTCGGGCTGTCCAAAATCATGTTCGATTTTCGGAACACCTATTTATCATTCCGCTCCACTCCACTACAAAACAGGTGTCCCGGAGGGGCATTTGTAGACACCGATTTTGGTCCCCGTTTGGTCATAAACCCCCGTCACCATTAGCCCATTACCATCAAACTCATCCCTTAGCCATCTCATTTAGCCCATCAAATTTCCCCACTTAATTCAGCCCATTAGTAGTCAAGCCCATTAACCAACACTCGTACCCTTTACTTTTTCGCTAAAGGCCAACTTGGTGGCCTTCCACCTTCCCTGAAGGCCAGCTATGCTGCCTTCTACCTTTTCGCGACAGGCCAACTTGGTAGCCTTCCACCTTCCCCGAAGGCCAGCTATACTGCCTTCCACCTTTTCGCGGAAGGCCAACTTGGTGGCCTTCCACAATTCCGGAAGACTAGCTATGTTGCCTTTCACCTTTTCGCGGAAAGCCAACTTGGTGGCCTTCCATGCTTTCGGAAGGCCAGCTATGTTGCCTTCCACCTTTTTCCATCTTTTTCTACCTTTTCGCACCTTTTCGCAGAAGGCCAACTTCGTGGCCTTCCACCTTCCCCGAAGGCCAACTGGGCCGCCTTCCACCTTTTCCTGGAAGGCCAACTTGGTGGCCTTCCACTTTCTCCAAAGGCCAGCTGGGCCGCCTTCCACCTTTTCGCAGAAGGCCAACTTGGTGGCCTTCCACCTTCCCCGAAGGCCAATTGAGCCGCCTTCCACCTTTTCGCAGAAGGCCAACTTGGTGGCCTTCCATGAAAGAGGAAGGCAAATAGGTTGGCCGTCCATCCTCCCACTTTCAACTTGACTTCGTCTTCCCACGATCTCCTCTACTCGCGACCCTCACCTCCTACTACTTCGACCATTCCCCACTCCGGCGACTGTCGTACGCACGACCTCCGACCTTTGACCATTTCCTATTGTCTTCTTGATGATTAACAAAGATTTAGACTATGGATTTCTCCTATTTTCTTATCCCCTATTTAAACCCTCTTACTTCTCTCAGAGAGGAGGTTGAAGTTTTGGAGATTGTCAAGTCTGGAGATTGCGGGCAGTAGAACGGAAGCACCAGGAATCCTTCCTACATGGGCTTGTTCTTCTAATTTTCTCCTCTTCCCTTTTTGTTTCATTGCATTCTCCTCTTTACGACATTTCATAATCCCCTCTTTTTTACTACAACCCATTCATCTTTTTATCATGGCAAACACATACAATTCATTGCAAGCATCTTAGGATGACTTAGTACCCTTCACACCTAGAGATTTCAAATAAAAACGCGAGGTGGGTGGCCATAACATATGGTCACCTCCCTCTCCAAACACCCATCCGGTACGTCCCCTTTTAATTTTAGTTTATTTATATATTTGCATGAATAGACTCTACATATCATAGTTTTAATCGATTTTCTTTACTTTGTTTTGTCTTTTTCTCTTAGGGGCTCTTTCCACATTCTACGCGCGGACTATCGAGCTCTCCCCCTTCGGCCGACCGGAGGCAGAGAAGAGGAATCCACCACCCCCGCTCCAACAAGGCGCAATCAACTTACTTCATCCTGCGGAGCACAGAGATCTCAAGGTAATGCTCCTAGCGGTCACACACTTCACTTCCTAACACTTCATCGCCGTAGTTGTACAACGGACGGAGGCCTCCCCGCGGAAGGAGAGCAGAAACACTCCGAGCGTCCACAGTACCGAGCCAGGAAAACTCGATACTCCTCTATTTGCTTTGCTGTGAGGGTGAAGCCAACGTAGACTTTTCGGTCGGGGTCCTCACCTTGTTGGATGTTCATTCAATCCTCTGCCGGGGAGGCTACCTTCCAATCGCTCTCAGGATCCCGAGAGAGCTCCGCAACAGGCTTATCTTGTCCTTTGGAAGCTATGAGGTAGCACCTCCAAGATTCTTCTTAATTCCCTCTGGCTTCCCCGACCCCAAAGGGGTAGGGAACTTCATCTTTTGGTGGTAGGAGGATAGGACCCCCGTAATTCCTCCAATGATTCCCTTACCCATGATCGCATTGTAGGTACTCATCTCTCGGAGGATCACGAAGTCAACGACGAAGGTGACCTCTCGAGGAGAGCGGTCCTGAGGGTCACTGCTAGTGCTACTACCCCTACTGATGGTACTGTGTTGCTTGAGAAGCTAAACAATGGCATACGCATTTGACGCGTAGGTGGGACATCGACATCCATTCGGAGAAAGCAGTCGTAACTGATAACGTTGGGGCTGCTGCCACCATCTACTAAAATTCAATGAACTTTACATTTGTTGACCGTGGCCGTCACGACGAGAGCATCATTGTGAGGGACAGTCACTCCCACCAAGTCCTCCTCTGAGAAAATGATGGGTTCCTTCAGTGAGTCCCCTATGGGTCGGGAGTTACAAGTTTCACCTAGCGCGCGTAACGCTTCTTCCTTTGGCGACTATCCCCTCCCAAGGCGAGTCCACCAGAGATCATGTGGATCTCAATGTCATTAGGGCAGTTCTCGATCTGCAGAGCCTCGCATTCTTAACCAGGGTTTGCCACGTACTTTCCAAGATATCCCTGACGTATTAGGGATTCTATCTCGTTCCGTAGCTGGCGGCATTCCTCGGTCGTATGGCCATGATCCTTGTGGAAGTTGCAGTATTTCCTCGATCCTAGCGCTTGGGGTCGGTCCTCATTTTATGAGGCCAATTGACGTATTCTTTATTTTTGAGATCTTGGAGAATCTCGAAGACGGGAGTGGTCAACGACGTATATGGCCCGGGGAACTGGACCGTTTGGAATCCCCCTCAAAAAGTCGTGACCTCTTCTTTTTGGGGAGGGGCCTCTTGCCTTGGCACTTGCGATATCCCTTTTCTCCGCGATGGTGATAGGCGGTTATCACTTCATCACCGTCGGTGTGTTCTCCACCAAGTTGACAAGGTTGAACAGCGTCCTGGGTGCCTTAAGGATGATGGCCCTTTGGAGAGAGTCGTCCCGAGTGCCCTGTGTCAGGGCGGTCACGACGGAAGATACTTCCAGTTTTGGGACTCGAAGAGCATTGTGGTGAAAACGGGTGATGTAATCCCAGAGGGATTCACCGCACTTCTGCTTGATGGTAACAACGCTAGCCGACGACCTTTTGCGGTAGGCGCCAGGAAAATGGTCTCAGAAAAGCTTCCCGAGTTTCCCAAATGAATGGATCAACCCCGACGCTAGGGTAGTGAACCATGTTTGCGCCATTCCCATTAGGGTGGTGGCGAACAGGCAGCAGCGATGGCGTCGTGGACTCTGTGCAGCCTCATATAAGATTGGAAGTTGTTGAAATGAGTCTTCGGGTCCCCTTGTCCATCGTAGGTGTTGAAGTTGTTGATGAGCAATTTGGTGGGGACCGGAACGTCTAGGATCTCGGCAGTAAAAGGAGAGTTGTCCCCTTCTTCTTCGGAGAGAGAAAGGGTTCGCCGCCTTTAGAGGATATTTCTGGTGCGCTTTTTACGACACTCGAGCCTTTTCTCCAACTTGTCGATCTGTCGGTTCACAGCGGAACTTTTTCGCGAGAGTGGGATCTCGAGGTCCAAGATCAGTGGGATTGATATCTTGGGCCGCTTCTCCTTTTTGGGGAGGATCAGTTTAAACCGGCGACTCCGGAGGCCACTGGCTGGAGGTTGTTGCATTGGATCTCTTTATCAAAGAGGAGGAAATAGCCACCAGTGATTTGGACGCCTTCGCGCCTCCCCACGACGGCTAGGGCTCTTTGGGCCTCCTTTCGAGGTTGCTCCTGGGGGTCAGCCCACAGGCAAGGCTCCGGAATGACCGGCTGCGCGGGAAGGTGCTCTTGCATCAAGGTGAGCCAGGAGCCCAGTTGCCGGGCGACTACCCCTGTGGGGTCATTGTCATTCCTCGATGGCCTGGAGGTTGCACTTTATGACCGGTTAGTACCGGCGTCGACTCTGGCTTCGTTGATCTGAGATGCCGCCCCGGCACAACGATTGTTCTTGTTGCCTCTTGCCATTACTTTTCGTGCGTTTCCTATAGACGGCGCCAATCATGTAGTGGTCAGAAACTGGTCGGACTGTAACGACCGTCCGATCGAAGATCCCAGCTACTCGATATAATTTGTTTGGTGGTGTAAACGCCCAAGGTAGAACCTACAAGAGGTTAGACAGAGACGTCAAAAGGGGCTCCCCACTCTGATGGGGAACAAAACCCTCCAATGTCTAAGTTAGGTGCTAGAAGATGAGATCTTGATAGGGGTTTTTTGTGCTCAGAAAGACGTACCTTGCACCGGAGAGGGTCTGGTGATTATGTAGTCTCTCCCCCTCGAGACATCCGGGGACGGTTTCCTTCGGAGGGTGATTTGCGTATGATCGTCTCCCCCTGATTTAGGAAAATTGTGGGATATTAGGTAAGCCAAGACTCACCCGTAGTTGTATGGGACAGATCGTGTGGTCCTGCCTATAAGTGGGCGGTTGGGTCCGTAGGACCCGCCTGATGGTGAGGATGCACGATGAATCACCTCCCAGGGGAGGCTTTGCCGAGACCCTGGGGGGTCTTGGGAGTAATGGTTGGGCTCTACGCTGGGGGATCCAATGGCCTGGGCTTGATGGACTCAGAATTTGGTCACTATTATGCGGGCCAGAGCTTTAAGCGCCACGTGACCCCTTGCGCCGTCTCTCGAGGGCCGTGGGCCTTTGCGCCCGTAGACTTGATGGGCCTAATGGACTCAATTTCCCTCGTCAATATGTATTTATATAACCTTGCTCACTAGATATGCTTCTTAAATTCATTTTTTTTTGCATAGATATGAAATTGCCCAATTTATTGACCTAATTTAATTTTTCATGTGATGAAAAAACACACGCATGCGCATACACATGTATACACACAAGTAATAAAAATATGCTATTTTTAGGAAAATCATAATTTAATCACAGTTTTTATGTCATCATTCTTTTTGATTTATTATAAGAATCTCTAGAGCATTTATTAACTCAAAAAGTCATGATGTAATTGCGTACTTTTCAAAATAGTGTGTTTCTTTATAAATATAGTTCAACTTATATCTTTCCGTCTTTGTTTTTCATAAAAAGTTTTTTATGGATTTAAGGTCTTTTATTTGGGCCATTTTTTTCTCGATGTTAGACTTAGTGACATTGTATACACACTTTATTATTCTACCCTAATGGTTTCACTTTACAAATATATAAAACAAATTCAGTTTAAAGTAAAAATCGATTCCTAGATAATATAACCTACTAATATTATTTTAATTGAATATTTCTTCAATGATCAAAATTCTATTTTTTCATGCACTGTGTATGTATAACAATCAAAATGCTAGTTTTTCATACATACTAAATTTCCTCTAAAAGAATTTAAGGGAAAAATCGGATGCAAGCTAAAAGACTAATCTAGAGATTATTACCTTGTAGGATATACTTGTTAATTAACATATGTGAAAAATGAGCAATGGGAAAAAAATTCTGCCCGTATGTATGTTACGGAATCCAACGTTATTTCTTAGGAATTTTTACTTTTTAGTCCCTACAATCTATCAATATTTTTATAAGTGCATACAATCTTTTTATTCTTTATTAGTCCTTATAATGGACCATTCTAATAACCCGTTGGCCCTGCAAGGCTACCCCATCCCCAACAAGGAATCCTGCCGCCTCCAGGGAAGGTGCCAGACCCAGAAAGCAAGGCCCTAGATCTCTTACTTCCTAACATCTCGCCGATGCATCCCTCTTATCAAGCAACTTCAAGATGTCCCACCGTAGTAGGCTTAATAACATATAGAAGTGATAGAAATAAAAATTAGGTGGTTTGGTTAAACTGAAATTTAGGTCTTTTTTGGTTGGCATACACTTCTAAAGCACTTTGTATATTTGAAGAGCACAGAATAATTTATATATACACAAACACTCCCCCTACCTACCCCAAATAGCTTCATCCCACTTGCCCCATATCGTCAGTCAATCTGTCTAATTAGATGTCATATTGGGGAAGATTTTTACATGACATGTAGCTTGTAGTTTTTTTTTTTAATGTGTAGAGTTCCTTTAGGGGGTTCACATGTATTCATTTTATTATTTTGATTAATTTGATAGTTGGACTGTATGACTAATAGTTTCATTTCTAAATGGATTGAACTATGCCTTCTTACGTATATCAATGGAATTAACGCACTAAATCTAAAGAAAATATCCTTGACAACAGTTATTAGAATGGTCCATTCAAAGGATGATATTGTAGCAAAAGGAGTTAAATATTAAAGTACAGATGCAAAGTTTTAATTGAAAATAAAAATAATCATAGAGTGGTTTATAATGCACCATAAGAAGAAAAAATTTGAAAAATCTCAAAATTGATTGTTTTTTTAAGGAATGTGCCCTAAACTGACCACAATTCATTAAAAGAAAGCAAAAAATACAAACAAGATAGAGAGGAATACTACCAAGGTAATATCTACCAACAAAAACAAACCACAAGACAAACCTCAGACATAATTACAAGATAAAAATTTTCTGGTCATAAATTTTGCAAATAAATTTGAATTTTGCAACTTTTTTTTGAAGTGGATAATTATGCAAATTCATTAAATGAAGAAAAAGGAGTGTACAAATATTTTTTTTGAATGTGGATGGTACCATTTGTATTATAAAGATGAAAAAAAAATTACAAAGGAGAAGGAAAATCAATAAAACTCCCTCTTGTACAAAACGCCAAGAAGTTGTAAGCCCCAATCACCTGTCTAGATGAGAAAACAAAGAGGAGTTACAACCATCCATATTTACAAGAAACTTTAGCCCACCCTTTAACCTTATCACAAACAAAAGAGCAAATCCCTTGTGGCCTAACAGCTTCCCGCCGGGAAATCCTACTTTTTCTCTCCATCCAAAATGCCCATATGGTCACGTGGAGGATCATCCACCAAAAAACTTGATCCTGCTTTAAAGTCCAAGGTTTCCCCAGTGAAAGAAGAAGATTCTCAGCATAATCAAAGCCAGAACAATCTGCATGGAAATATGCACCAATCAATTGCCACACCTCGCTAGCAAAGGAAGAGAGTAAAGAGATGGTCCATTGATTTGTTGACCTCCGCCAAAGATAGCACCCAATTTGTAGATCCCGCAGGAATCAAACCAGCCTTTCACAGGTACAGAGCGCATTAAGGGAAGCTCTCTACAGGAGGAACTGCACCTTAGGAGGGCTTTTGACATCCCAAATTGTGGGCAAGAGAGGAAATCTGCAACCCCCATTAGGAATGATAGCATAAGTTGACTTGATAGAATGGATTTCGCTTTTATCCTATCTCTAAATCCAACGGTCAACCGTGTCGGGCTTAAGATGAAATGGGTGCAACCATTGAAGCATCAAAAGCAAATCCTCCAACTCTTCTTCTCTCAAATTTCTCCTGAACAAGGGATTCCAAGTAGTTTGCTCCTTGACTCCATTGGCCACCTAAGAAACCCTAGTAGCCTCCAACGGTCAACCAGCCTCCAACGGTCAACCATGTCGGGCCTAAGATGAAATGGGTGCAACCATTGAAGCATCAAAAGCAAATCCTCCAACTCTTCTTCTCTCAAATTTCTCCTGAACAAGGGATTCCAAGTAGTTTGCTCCTTGACTCCATTGGCCACCTGAGAAACCCTAGTAGCCTACTGCAAAGAGATATCAAACAACTAGGAAGATGTCCCAGAGCCGTTGAGACAAGGTCCGAGCATCTTCCCAAAAAAGTGGGCTCCCACTATTGCCAATAAGAATGATCAATCCTACCTTGAACACGTCTACATTGGAAAGAATTCCCTTCCACATTGAAGACACATTGTACAAGTAGGCAAAAGAAAATCTCACTCCCTGGCAAGAGCATAAAGAAATCACCTGAGACCACAAACCCGTATCATGCTGTACAAGCTTCCACAACCACTTTGTAACGACCCGCCACCCTATAATCGGATATCCGATTACTAAATGGATACCGAATCATTAAATTTGGAGCCAAACCAAGATCTCGATAAGTCTGAAAAATAAATGATAAACTAAGCTAAACATCCACATCACATCGAATTGTAAAGAAAATGCAAAAATTAAAAATTATTACAATTCGACTTGACTCAGCAATTAATTACATACTCCAACAAAAAAAGAAATAATTAAGTGTGCATGACATAAAAGGAAATAACAACTACATCGGGGAATACCACGGAACAGCGGCTGCCGGCGCGCAACCCAAGGCAACACTCTCCTCGCTACGCCTGCCTGGAACCCTCACCTAAAAATCGTAGGGGGTGAGTCTCATCGAAAAGACTCAGTAGGGATCCTTCGATCCCCACCACCCACTCACACACCCACAAGTAAAACACATAAATATAGTCAATTTAACTAAATAAAGCAGTAACACAATTCCTAGATTTCGATATAAAACACAGGCATTTATAACAGTAACATGCACGATTCTAAAACCACATTATCACAGAGTCCACAACTAGCGTCTCGGCTAAACACACAAGTCACACGGCCAAACGCGGAAAACACCGACCCGCTGAGACCAAACAGCAACCCCTCGGATAGTACACTGGCTACTCCGGCCTGCCCTAGCTCAAGGTGGTCCTACTTCCCACAGCACGAGTGACACTCCGAATATACCACTCCCACACCGGTACTAGCTATACCCCGGGGTACACCAGGTGACCCTCTCTCTAGGCGTCACCCCACCACTCCCACACCGGCGCCGTGTCACTCCCACACCAACACAGGGTGCCTAAGCGCTAACAACTGTCACTCTAGGTCTACGATCGCACAAAACGCAACACGGTGCGATCCAATCACATAGAAATCATCGTCCTTAAGTATGTTCTCAAACATGCAATTAACCAAACTATCTATCAACGTAAACACATATTAATAGCAGGAATTAATGATATTCTGTCTTGAATCACGTCACCCAAGGCCGACGTCATTCAAGACTCCTTAACTGGTTCATATGACATCTGGCCTCGGAAGAAGGCCTAAAACACGTCGTTCAAACGGGTCGCCGTTTAAAAGGCGTCGCTGTCCCTAGTCGCCTGATAATAACAGAAACAGAAACAGGCCTCAGGGTGATCTGAACTAAAACGCGTCATGTACGGGGGTTGCCGTTTAAATGGCGTCGCTGTCTCTGGACGCTATTCAATCCAAAGACAGAGTCTGTTATCTGGGGTTAAATGGCGTCGTGGGTGGAAGCCGCCTTTTAAATGGCGTCGCTGTCCCCATACGCCTTTTAACCCTGACAGACAGGTTCTCCCTCCGCCTTCTCCCAAGTCACAAGGTGGGATTTCTCCCCTAAATCGCACAAAAAACACCACAAAATAGAAGAGGAGGAGGAGAACCTAAATACCCATTAAAAATCAATTATTCCTCATTACATGCAATTAGTATTTTCACCCCAAAAATCCCCTAAACATGCTCCAAAGCGGGAAAAACGTGGTTTTAAACAAAACAACGCGATGATCGTCATCCTACCGGTTACTCGAACTCCTCCGAGCTCCAAGCCACCGACCCGCCTCGCCACACGCCGCCACCGGTACTGCCGTAGACGCCGTTACTCCACCGTGACCTCGGCCGCCGTCCAGAGAGAAATACGCCGCGGTGGAAGTGGTGGTGGTAGTGGAGGAAGTTGGGAGGTTAATGGAGTGGAGGGAGAGGAGGAATAGGGAGAGGAAAGGAAGGAGAGAGGGAAAGGGATCGCCGAAGGTCGGAGAGAAGAGAGGAGAGAGAGAGGAAAGGAGAGAATGAGGGAAATGAGAGAGGGTTCGCAAGGTCAAACAGAAATTGGGCAAAATATGTCGTATAAGCCCGACGTCATTCAGACGACAAGTTCGGGCCGTACTCTGACATACCAGGGACGTACTCTGAATGGCGTCGTCCAATCAAGATGCCGTTCAGACAATAAGACCGGGAC
The DNA here is from genome assembly GCA_030544215.1 of Zantedeschia hybrid cultivar. Taxonomy (NCBI): domain Eukaryota; kingdom Viridiplantae; phylum Streptophyta; class Magnoliopsida; order Alismatales; family Araceae; genus Zantedeschia; species Zantedeschia hybrid cultivar. The sequence continues at coordinate 26,633,290 of JARZZO010000004.1, read as the reverse complement.
CGTACTCCCGCGGCCTAAAGCCAGCCCACATGGCGCCTACGTGGCACAACCTAAAACGCATCCACATCGCCGGACGCCGTTTGAACCGCGTCTCGAAAGCTCAACGCGAAACAGGAACCCATGCCCCAGCCCCACAATGGCCCAAACCAAGGGGTCCGACCCCAAAATTGACCCGATAACTGAATCTGAAACCTCAATCCTTACACACTTAGATAGAAGTGCTAGGTTAAAGAGTTTAATATTCTTCAAACCCAGACCATCGTTCTCCTTGGATCGATAATCCAGGCCCAGGCTACATCAAAACCTCCCCTCTTAATGTTCCCTAATTTGTTCCAAAAGTCCTTGCTCAAATAGAGTCCACTCTCTTAATAACAGATGAGGGGATCCTGAAGATAGAGAGGAAGGATGAGTCCAGGATTTAGCTGCACAAAGTTAGTCTGCCTCTAAAAGAAAGTAACCTCCACTTTCAACCAGCCAACTAATGCTCAAATCTATGCACCACCTTCTCTAAATCTCTATAGGGGAGTAGACCAACCTCTCTTAATAACTCTAGAATGAGCCCAACAACAAAAAATTTGCCCTTCTCAATAGAAAAGAACAAGATCGTTTGTTGGGAAGCCTGGAAACCTTGATAAGTCCTATACCCTTAGCTCTTTCTCATACTCTACTCAGGATATGTGCCCAGTATGAAGAGGAGGGGCGGCATAGTGTCCACCTATTTTCGACCTCTCCCGCTGTGGAAGAAAGGAGTGGGTTCGCCGTTTATAAGCGTAGCAAAGGTGCTTGAAGAGATACACTTCTTAATCACTAAACCCTATATAGGAGAGAACCCTTAATAAACACTTCTAGCTACCCTGTCATAAGCCTTTTCAAAATCCAACTTCAACAAGAAGCCACTTTTGTGATGTAGCTTTATGTAATGTAGCGCCTCGTATGCAACAAGAAAATTATTTTAGATGAATCTACCCTTAACAAAAGCTCCTAGGTTCTCACTAATTACCGTAGTGTTTGAACCTGCACCTAGAATCTCTCCTATCACATTTTTATTATTTGGTTTTTATTTTATGTGGAGAAATATAGGTCGATTTTATTTATTTTGTTTCTTGGATTATGAGAGCTTAGGATTAGCCTTCAGGGAGTTCGGGACTTCAGATCAAGTGAAGATTCGAGTATATGACCTCTCTTTATTGACCTCAGTCAGTGTTAATTACGTCGAGTAATCACTCGACAACCCTTGATTAACCATCCACATGATCCCCTTTAATAAGTTGTACTACCTTTCGATGCGCATACATATGAAGGCAGCTTTTAGGTTAAGCCCTTAGCCTCGCCCAAGTTTAGGATGGGTTTATGACGGGTTGGGAGACTTTTAAAAGGTTTTGGATTGATTCCCAGTTATTTGGATTGGTTCCAAGTATTTTATACCCATAAGGATATTTTCGTAATTATGTCAAGCTGGAGGACATAGGGTTATTATGGTCACCTTTGTGTTTGAGATAAGTTTTAATGGTTTAGTAAGGCTTCAAAACCTTAGGAGGCACTTTAGAGTTATTTTAAGTGTGTTTGGGTTGTAGGGTATTTTGGTAATTTTAGGTTAATATGGGTTTTATGGGTATTTATTATGTTTTGAGTGATTTGACATTTTTTATAATTTTTTCTTAGAATTTTTAATGATTTTTAGTGTATTAGGGGTACTTTGGCAATTTTGCTCATTTTTAGGTTTATAAGGGCATGCAAGATATGTCAGATGATTTTTATATTTTTCTAGGATTTGTCTATGATTTTTACAGATTTTTATCATGAAAAGAGTGTTTTGGTCGTTTTTTAGGTTCTGGGGGTATCAAAGGAATGTTGGGGTTTTTTTTATATTTTTTGGATTCTTTGCTCATTTTTACTGATTTTTATGGTTTGAGGGGCATTTTAGTCATTTAGGATCAATTCTATAGTTAGATGGGTTATTAAAAGTGTATAATGATGTTCATGTATTTTAAACATATTAAGTATAAGTTATTAAGTTATAGTTTATAAGAGTATGTTTATGTTGTATTAATTAGGCTTTAGGTATATTTTTGGACTTAATTAGATTTTAAGGGAGAGGCCAAGGGCCTTTATGTCATTAGGTATATAATTAATTAGGCATATTGTAACGACCCGCCACCCTATAATCGGGGATCCGATTACTAAATGGGTACCGAATCATTAATTTTGGGACCAAACCAGGATCTAGTGAGTCTGGGAAATAAATAATAAACTAAGCTAAACATTCACATCGCATTGAATTGAAATAAAAGTGCAGGAATTAAAATTATTACAATGCGACTCGATACAGCAAATAATTACATTCTCCAACAGAAGGAAATAATTAAACATACAGGCCAAAGATAATTAACAACTACATCGGGGCATACCCCGGAACAACCGCTGAAGACACACTACAACCGGCCGCACGCGCCGCTCTAAGTCTGCTGGGAGTCCTCACCTGAAAACCGCAGGGGTGAGTCTCAAGACAAGACTCAGTAGGGATCCTTCGATCCCCACTGCCCACACACACACCCACAAGTGTAAAGTACAGCTAACAGTAAAGTAACAAGTGTAGTGGCAGGTACGATATCTAATTCTCTACGTGAGAACAGATGCGGTCGAAATATAATAATCATGCTCATTCTAAGCCAACCGTTAGAAAACCCATAACTGTCGTCTCGATAGGACTCGCCGACCGTACAAACAACGGTGGGAAAAACCTCGACCCGCTGAGACCAAGGAGTAGCCCCTCGGATAGCACGCTCGCTACTCCGGCCCAACCGGCTCAGGTGACTACCCCTTCCCTCAGCATGAGTGACTCTCCGAATGTACCACGCCCACACCGGTACTAGCTGACCCCGGGGTTCACCAGGTGACCCTCTCTCACTAGGCGTCACCCCGCCCACGCCCCCACCGGCGCTGTGCTCACGCCCCCACCAGCACAGGGTGATAAATCGCTACAATGTCACTCCAGGTCCACAGTAACTGAAAACCCAACACAGTGCGATCCGGTCACGTGAAAATCCCGCGATCGCTCAACACACATAGAACCATCCGATCGTGAGGAATCCGTCTCTATCGGGTGCACTAAAACATGTGCAAACTATCTATCTAGCAATGAGAACACGTTTTACTGGCATGCATTAGTGAGATTCTGTCTTGAATCGCGTCGACCGAGGTCGACGCCATTCAAGCTCTATGTACAGGTTCACCTAAATCAGTTTTCAGAATCTGGCCTTAAAAGGCGTCGACCCTCATGGTCGCCTTTCAAAAGGCGTCGACATGCCAAGACGTCTTTCAACACGAAAATCCGGAATTCCCAAGACCTTTAACCAGGGTATTTCTGTGGTTAAAACGCGTCATGGATGCCTGACGTCGTTCAAAAACGCGTCGTTTACCCATGACGTCTTTCAGCCACAGAAATTCCAACCGGGCAGACTGTCTGTCAGTCAAGTCCTGTCTAAAAGGCGTCGTGATGGCCCGACGCCCTTCAAAAAGGCGTCGTCCACACACGACGTCTTTCAAGCCCAGGAACCAGGAACGCCCTAAACCCGAGGGCTCCCTTCCCACTTCCAAATAACCCCGAAAAATCAATCAAACTGGAGGGAAACGAAGAGCAAGACAATTCATAGGCAAACACCCCCATAGAATTCCTAAACATGCTCATTCTAACCCCCAAAACCGAAGATCTACCACATGCATATTGAGCAAAACGTGATCTTAAACACAGTGCGATGGGGAACGTCACCCTACCGGACACTCGAACGCCTCCAAGCTTCAAGCCGTCCGCCTGTCTCGCCCCACGCCGCCGCCGGTACCGCCGAGGTCGTCCTAGCCTCACCGTGACGTCGGCCGCCGTCCGGAGAGTAGAACGCCGCAGTGGAAGTGGAGGTGGTAGGGGTAGGAGCCAAGTAGAGGATGGAGTGGAGGGAGAGGCGAAATGGTGTGAGGAAAAGAGGAAGGAGGAGGATCGCCGCCGAGGTCGCCGGAGGGAAAGAGAGAAAGGGAGAGGGAGAAAATGAGGGAAAGAAGGAGGGCTCGCGGGGTTAACCAGAGGCTGGCCAAAACGCGTCGACATGCACGGCCGCCTATCAGGTGACAAGACGGCTGCTCTGACAAGATTCTGAAACGCGTCGACCTTCACAGACGCCATTCAGACAATTTGTCAGGGCCGTACTCTGACACATCCAGAGTCTCAGTCTAAAAGGCGTCGACCCACACGGACGCCGTTCAGACGACCTGACAGGGTCGTACGCTCGCGGTCCGAAGTCAGTCCACGTGGCACACACGTGGCAGAACCTGAAACGCGTCTGCTATGGTGGACGCCGTTTAAACCGCGTCTCGCGGGCTCGACGCGAAACAACACAGAGTTCCAGACCCCACTAAGGCTAGAATTACAGGGTCCGACCCCGAAAACCGAATCCGAAAACCTCAGTCCTTACACATATGGTTAATTAAGCATGACTAATTACATGTTTGCATAACTAATTAGAATGGGATTACGCTTACACACACAATAAACATACATACATACATTAAGTATAAGAGCAACATAGTCAACATTTTATTAAAAACTCGACAAAATAACAACTTATGTAATGTCGGATTTACAACAAAATTTTGATAGAGTATTCCCTTAAGATAAGCTTAAAATGGAACCCAAAAGAGACTCCTCCTCTTCACACACTTGAACTTGTGTGAAGCACTAAGTTTGTGTCTTCAAAATGACAGAGTTTCTCCTTTTGAAATTTTGGACCAAGCGGGCATGCCCTTTCACCTTCCCGCATGGGGGGTATTTATAGGGCTTTGAGAAGCCCAACAATAGGGGGTGCCACCGACACCCCCCACTGGCTAGGGAGTGGGGGGCCAACAGTTGGCAAACTGGTGGGGGGTGCCACTGGTTGTGAGAACTGGTGGCCACCCCTTCCCTCCTTCTCCTTCTTTGCTTTTTCTTCCTCTTCTTTTTTGCTCGAATAAATAGGGAGGGCCTTATTTAATCTCCCTCTCTCCTCTTTCTTTTACTCATGTGGGAAAAGGGGTTCCCCAATGATTGGCCATTATGTGCTCCATTAGTGGAGAATTCACTATCATGGGGAGCCCAAATGGGCATTAAAACCCCATTAACAAAGTCCTTAATAGGCCATTAACTCCTCCCTCTCTCCCTAATTTTGAATTTTAAATAGGAAGAGAGGAGAGGAGGAACCCCCCACTGGTTTCCCTCTTTTTTTTTGTTGTGGCTGCCACTTGGGCTGTCCTTTTCTCAATTTTTAGGACCCATTGGACTGCATATTAAGCCCTTCTTGGACTGGTTTTGAGCTGTACATCTAAGCCCACTTGGAGGGGGTATTTGGGGGCCCATTCCATCTTTTATTGGGCTACTATTGAGCTGCCCTTGGGCCCCTATTGGAGGCATATTGGGCTGCAAATCAGTCCCATTTTTTGGAGCTTATTGGGTGGGCAAGCAGGCCCACTTCCTGAGGTGTATTGGGCTGCAACCTAGCCCATTTTCTGTTGCATATTGGCTACAAATTGGCCCTGTTTTGGAGGTATATTCGGCTGTCTATTAGGCCCACCTTGGAAGTATATTGGGCTGTTTTGGACAGCATATTGGAGGCCTCGTGGGGCTATTTTGGACAGCATAGTGGAGCATCATGGGAATCTCCATATTGAGGTATAACCTTTGTCTCTTTATTCTTGTTGATAAACATAAAATATCTCCATGCATCAAATGAACAAGCGGAAGCATACACGGAGATGGATCGTAACGGAAAACGTACCTTAACGGCGACGTTCGTAGATGGACGGCGACGGCTCCGTGAGGACGAGGATGAGAACCACGTGATGGGCTTCTCCCCAATATCCACACTGCAAATCCTAGGCTCTTGGTGATAGCCTCTTGGAGAGCAACACTTAGAGATAGAGGGAGAATATGTAGAAAGGAGAGGACTCTAGAGTGAGAAAGAGGGCTGCCCAAAAAGTGAGAGTTCTCTCTTGTGAGAATTCAGATTCTTACTCACGTAATGCCATCCTCCCTCTTTTATATCTCTCTCCTCTACATTTTCAAATAAAGGGGGGAATGGTTATATCCAAGGGGTGCTTCACAAGTGTGGATAACTCCCCGCAACCACTCCCTCAACCACTCCCTCTCATCTCCTATAACCAACTCTTGGCCCCTACGTGGGCATATGCATGATAAGAACCATGCTTTGGTTAACATCTCCCACTTGCCCACGGAGGGCAAAGATCAATAAACAATCTCTCAAAGTTGCTACAATCCAACTGTCATATAGGAAATGCAGCGTGCGACCTCACGAGCATAACACTAACAGGCGAGTAGTGATCCATTAAGTTATCACCAAAAACTAATGGAACACAATACTCTATAAAATCTCGTGGTACCCCAGATCATCTTATATTCACCTGATTTAACACTCCGGATCTCTCAGATAAATAACTGGCAGTGTTTAAATCCCAAATGTCATGTGATCATAACTCTGTCTGTACACAACTAACTGAGTTCCCCGGGGTATGATCCACATAATATGGTGCAATATATAGATGTCTTCCCCAAGTTCTCATGTCAATTCGATTAATCTCGGCCGCTTTCCTAGTCATGTCCCGCTAGACTGTATCAACCTTAGTCCTAAGGATCATGCTAAAGTAGCGACGCCGAGCTTCCTCTTCATGACATAGTTCCTAGGTCACAAAGGGTACAGGTAGAATCAACAATATGATCCAAGAGCTCACACAATGATGAAGCAGAGATCCATTCATCATTCTCATTTATCGGTCGTGAATAGCACATGCGGTATGAAACGCATGTTATGGTGTTCTTCCACAAATGTGGGCGTGTCAATTTTAGATTTATTATTTAAACACCATACGGATCTTAGTCTAATCACTCCCACTGCGATTAACCTGAGTCTCATGACCCAGTCGCTTCCTCTCAGCGCCTTGTCTCAAGACTCACATCCGGCTTTTCCAGACTATACAGGATGGGCTCAATTATTCCCGTATTTGATCTTTAAAGATCTCATCTCGGCTCTTATCCGAGGCAACATAAATAAATATTTTAAGTGTATCTTGTTCGCTCTTCTAGCGCCATAGATACATAATGTCTCATCTTGCTCGCTATCTCAGCGCCAAGGCGAATTACCCGTGTGAGAGGGTCAATTCAAGTCTGGTGACACTCATTGATGTGTAAACAAGCATTCCATCAAAAACACTCAATAAGAGAATGCATCGAAGTCAACAATAACTGTTCTTTACATTACAGTTTACATAAACCCATGGCTCTATTATGGGTCGTGAAAGCCTCTCTAGTGATCTGTTTAGTTAGCGGGTCTGCTACCATACGATCGGTAGAAATATGTCGAAGGACCACTGCCTCTTTTGCTAACAGATCTCGAATGAAGTGATATCTAATGTCAATGTGTTTGGTTTTACCATGGTACTTAGGATCCTTGGCGTAAGCCAAAGCTGATGTACTATCAACATAGAGAAGTACACTCTCCTCCGGATGAGGAGTGACAGCTAATCGCCGAAGGAAACTCCTTAACCAAACTGCTTCTTGGCAAGCTGCTGAACATGCCACATATTCCGATTCCATAGTGGATAGAGCGATGCACGTCTGTTTCTTGCTACACCAAGAAATGGCCGCGCCACCGAGTATGAACACATACCCTGACGTAGACTTTCTTTCGTCTTTGTCGCTGGCCCAATCAGCATCACTATAACCTCTCAACCTTAGATCACCTCCTTTGTAACATAAGGTAAGGTTTGTTGTTCCACGTAAATATCGGAATATTCTCTTGACTGCCTTCCAGTGAGCAGGACCAGGGTTACTTTGATAACGGCTAGCTAATCCGACAGCATAACTGATGTCGGGTCGAGTACACAACATAGCATACATCAGACTCCCAATAGCTGCCACATATGGCACTTTATTCATTTGATTCTTCTCTTCTTCATTCTGTGGGCATTGGCTTACACTTAAAACACAACTTTTATCAACTGGAGTATCAATGGGCTTGGAGTGATTCATTCGGTATCGCTCTAGAATCTTATTAATGTAGGTTTCCTGAGACATACTCAAAAACCTTCTAGAGCGATCTCTGACTATCTTCACTCCTAACACATAGTTTGCTTCGCCCATATCTTTGGTCTCGAAGACGGAAGATAACCACTGCCTAGTGGCATTGATAAACTCCATGTCATTCCCAGCCAACAAAATGTCGTCAACATACAATGACAGAATTAGAATCTTCTCTTTCTTTCGTTTGACGTACACACAGTGGTCTTCCTCAATCGTCTCAAAACCGAATGAGGTGATTTCCTTATGAAATCTTAAATACCACTGTCTAGACGATTGTTTGAGGCCGTAAATGGAACGTTTTAGGCGGCAAACTTTGCGCTCTTGTTCCTTTACCTCAAAACCCTCTGGTTGGAACATGTAAATTTCCTCGTCTAGTTCTCCATTAAGAAATGACGTCTTAACATCCATCTGAAAGAGTTCTAAATCTAAATGTGCGACAATAGCTAGGATCAGGCGAATAGACGTAAATCTCACCACCGGGGAGAACGTCTCATCAAAATCAATACCCTCCTTCTGGGTATACCCTTTCGCCACTAGTCGTGCTTTGTATTTGTCAATTGATCCATCTGCCCTGCGTTTAATTTTGAAAACCTATTTGTTTCCAATAGCTTTACGCCCAGGCGGAAGATCAACTAACTCCCAGACCTTATTCTTTTCCATTGAATCCATTTCGTCTAGCATAGCAGCTTCCCATTCTTTCTTTGATAATGATGAATATGCCTCTTTGACATTTCTAGGTTCTTCATCATCCGCAGGCTGACACATTAAAATCTCCTCTTCAATCTCAAAACGTCGACGAGGAGTGTGGCCGCGTTTACTTCGACGTACTTGGGTGTCGGCATCTTCCGATTCTAATGGAGTACTCCCACTCGGTAAATTAATAGGTGTACTCCTACTAGCTTGATCATCTATACTATCTCCAGCGATGACATGGTCATGAACTAATTCCCTCCCTTCGCTGGAAGATGGTAAGAGAGCTGTCTCATCCACTTCATGGAGATCAAAGCTTTTTCCGACATTGCCAAGTTTAGGGTATTCTTTCTCTAAGAATACAACGTCTCGAACCTCTTTCTTTGTCATTCCTCCATCATGATATTGTCCATACATGACATCTTGTGAGCTATCAGGATATCTTATGAAGATAAACTTTCTAGCTTTAGGGCCCAGTTTCCCATACTTGTGGGAAGAGTCATGGACATATCCAGCTGACCCCCACGGGCGTAGATTTCCCAAATACGGCTTTTGGCCACGCCACAACTCATAAGGGGTAGAAGGAACTGACTGTGAAGGCACACGGTTAAGTAAATAGGCGGCAGTCAACAAAGCATCCCCCCAGAAGGATATTGGGAGGTTGGCATGCGCCATCATAGACCTAACCATGTCTAACAACGTTCTATTCCTTCTCTCGGCAACACCATTTTGTTGCGGAGTATATGGAATAGTGAGTTGTCTTTTAATTCCCTTTTCCTCACATAGAATTCTGAACTGATCAGATAAATATTCGCGTCCTCTGTCGGTGCGTAGAGCTTTTACACTCTTACCGGTCTGATTCTCAACCTCAGCTAGGAAACGTTTGAAACAATCCAGTGCTTCATAGCGGTGAGCGATCAGATAAACATAACCGTATCGCGAATAATCATCTATAAAGGTAAGGAAATATGATGCTCCATGTCGAGCCTTCACACTCAAAGGTCCACAAATATCAGAATGGATAAGCTGCAATACTTCAGTGGCCCTTCTGGCCTTCCCGAAAGGTTTTCGGCTTGCCTTTCCAGCCAAACATGATTCACATAAAGGTAGAGTGACCTTAGCGAGTGAACCTAAAAGGCCTTCTCGAGCTAACCTGGTCATTCTATCATGTCCTATGTGACCTAGGCGAGCATGCCATATTTCCGAACTAAGGTCTTTATCATCAGCCACATACGACACAGAAGAAGCATTGAAATCAACATCTAATTTAAACAAACCACCATTCAATAAAGCATGTCCATACAGCACATCATTTAAATGAATGTCAATACTAGTACCAATCATAATGAGAGCAAATCCTAGGGATAATAAAGATGAAGCTGACAAAAGATTATGCTGAATCTCTGGCGCATAAAGAACATCATGCAATGTCAATACACGACCAGTTCTAAGTTTGAGCTAGTACACACCAACTCCAAAAACTTCTTCACTGGTCCCATTGCCCATGTAAATTCTTTGCGTCCCTCTTGGAATTCGGCGGTAATCTTGGTACCCTTCTCGATCTCTAGTTACATGCTTGGTCGCTCCTGAATCCACAATCCACTCAGGATAAGTTCGGGCGACTAAGACATGAGAACAAACATACACAGAGAGAGAATCTGGGTTGAGGGATATCTTTTTCGGCTCAGCGCACTCGCGAGCGAAATGTCCCATCTTCTCACAATTGTAGCACTTCACCTTTGATTTGTCCCTTTTTCCACCGCGCTTGCCTCTGTGGTGGCGCTTCGGTGTCCTCTCTGCCTTGTACTTAGAGCTGGATGCAGTTTCACGATCTTTTCGTTTGAAAAATTTCTTTGGGCCCTTCCTGCCTTGGTGTCTGCCTCCCTTGGCGACTAAGGCAGTGGCGCGTACGGCTTCTTCGCGCTCAGCCTCTAACTCCACATGACGAGAAATATCAGAAAAATTCTTGATATTCTCGTTGTAGGTAAGAATTTGTTTCATATGGACCCAAGAGTCCGGTAGAGATCGAATTACTGCAAGGACCTGCTGCTCGTCCGTGAGATCATGACCTGCCGACTTTAAGTCTCTGATCATGCCCGACATAACCCTAAGGTGTTCGGTCATGGTCTGTCGTTGGTCCTTGCGGTAGGTCTCAAACTTAAGTACAAGAGCTCGCAACCGCGTAGTCGAAGTTCCACCAAATTGGAACTTTAGCTGATCCCACATATCTTTGGCAGTTTGGAATTTCTCAAATTCCCCAATAAGATCGTCTTGCATGCTGCTTAACATGGTAAAGCGCGCGCTTCGATCCTTATTGAACCATTGACGGTACGCTTCTTGATCTCTACGGTGCTGTGCTGTATTGCCATCCTCAGGCGGTGACATGACGGTGGTAAGATGTTCTAGCAATTCCTACTCGTTTAGCAAGTATTGAATCTTACGGTGCCAAATGTCATAATTCATTCCCGTCAACTTGTCACCCTTGGTCAGATCAGCAATGACATTTTTCATGGCCATTTTAAATCACTACATAGGTAAAATTTAGAGAGTCAAGTTGACATAGTTTACACATCATAATTCGCTTCCAAAAATCCAGACTAATAAATATTAAGTTAACTTAATCATCGGAATCGAAATATAGATCTAGGATACTATAATCATCTTCCGATTAAATCAAGGTAACTTAATTCTAGTAGAATGATTTTGAGTGAATTCACAACGAGAGAAGCACTTTAAATCTCTTCTAATAGCCACTTAACTAATGTTCACAAGTTAAATTCGAATATCATGGAAGTGAATACTCACATAATTAAATCAACAGGAATAGCAAAGTCCATGATATTTCAAAAACATGATCAAATTTCAGCTATCATGAATATTTACAAACAAACACATGATCATGTAAATATTTCAATTTTCAACATGATCATTTTAAATGAAATGATAGCTAAGTGGTGCATAAATTGATCAATTCAAGACGTGCAAATTCATAAATTATCATTTAAAAATTATTCAATCGGCGCTATACGAGCATGTGCAATATTCAAATGATACGACAATTTTGCACGAATTAAATCAATTTATTTAGCAAACATAAAATCATGCATATTTAAATCTAAGAACGTAAAAATTCAATTGCCGCTAACCGATAAGCGCAACAATTTAACGATCTATAAATATGCATTTTACATAGTTGAATAATCGATTATTAGTGTCATTTTACTCTATTGAGCAAATATTCATTTCAATTATACGCAAATTATGTTAAGGTCGATATCAGTGACCAAAAAAAAATAATTATTTGCGTGAGGAAATAAAACAATTCAATTTATTTCATTTTGCGCAACATAATATCATGACAATCATCACATTTTAAATAATTGGCACTAATCAGCATAATTCAACTATAAATCAAATAGAACATGGAAACAAATTACATTAATTTGAACTAATAAGTCTACGATTCAAATTAAATTCTAATGCATCATCTAATCATAAATAAACAAACTAATACTCCCTAATTTCAAATTCAATTTCTCCGTTCATAATCATACGGAGAACTTGAAACGGGTCCATTCGAACAACCAACTGGCCCATTCCGGATCCAGCCCAATACGGTGCATCGTGAGGTTTACGGCGACCCATGTGACGCCACGTGCCACCAAATGGTCCGCCGCGGTGACGTCTGCGGGCCTCCCAGCGGCGGCGTCGTTGGGCTCGACCCGTCCTTGCCAAGGACACGCCCGCTGGACCATGTGTGGCTGGTACGGCAGCCCCATGCATGGGCGTGGGAGCCCCCCTGCGCAGGGGCGAGAACGCCTCACCTGCGTGCGGGGAGGGCACCACGCCCGCATGCATGGGCAGGCCGCCCATCCAGGACGTAGGCGGCACGTCCATGGGGGACGTGAGCCCCACGCCCACGCGGGACGTGGGGACTCCGCCCACGCGCGGCGTGAACGCCACGCCCGTGGGCGTGGCCGGCCCGCCCGCGCGCGGCGCGAGCGGCACGCCCGCGGGCGTGGCCGGCCCGCCCGCGCGCGGCGCGAGCGCCACGCCCGCGGGCGTGGCCGCTCCGCCCGCACGGGGCGCGAGCGCCACGCCCGCGCGGTGCGTGGCCGCTCCGCCCGCGCTGGACGCAAGCGCCATGGCCGCGCTGGGCCCGGGCTGTATGCCCGCCGGTGTGGCCGCCGCTGCATTCGTCGGCTTGGGTCCTTCTCCGCGCAGGGACGTCGACCGTCGCGGCGGGCTTCCCTCGTCGTCCGCGTCACCGTTCGCATGGCCGCCGTTGCAGGCGCCGTCTTCATCCTCGTCGTGGCTGCCGTCACGTACTATCTCGGATGGTTGGTCGCGTCCAGAATGCGCGCCGCAGAACCCTCTGAGGTAGGCTAAATATTCCGGCGCTCTAAGTCTCCTTGGAGGAGAAGATGGGACGCGGTTGTCGCCGGATTCCTCCTCGGAATAGTCGGTCAGTTCATCGGGAACCCGTTCCGATTCCTCGTCACTGATAACCACCATGGGAGCCATTCAGCTCGACGAGGCCTCAACATCGGAACGGTTCTTTTTGATCGAAGACCACGCTGCCATGGTTCCGAAAAACCTGGCTCTGATACCAATGTTGATAAACATAAAATATCTCCATGCATCAAATGAACAAGCGGAAGCATGCACGGAGATGGATCGTAACGGAAAATGTACCTTAACGGCGACGTTCGTAGATGGACGGCGACGGCTCCGTGAGGACGAGGATGAGAACCACGTGATGGGCTTCTCCCCAATATCCACACTGCAAATCCTAGGCTCTTGGTGATAGCCTCTTGGAGAGCAACACTTAGAGATAGAGGGAGAATATGTAGAAAGGAGAGGACTCTAGAGTGAGAAAGAGGGCTGCCCAAAAAGTGAGAGTTCTCTCTTGTGAGAATTCAGATTCTTACTCACGTAATGCCATCCTCCCTCTTTTATATCTCTCTCCTCTACATTTTCAAATAAAGGGGGGAATGGTTATATCCAAGGGGTGCTTCACAAGTGTGGGTAACTCTCCACAACCACTCCCTCTCATCTCCTATAACCAACTCTTGGCCCCTACGTGGGCATATGCATGGTAAGAACCATGCTTTGGTTAACAATTCTCTTATGTATGCATGCACATGCCCCATGATTGCATATATATATATATATATATATATAGATATATATATATATCTTTCATATTGCATGACTACTTGCACGTGCATGTTAAATATCTTTGTCATGCATGGAACTATTTTTAGGGTGAAGGCTTAGCTATCACCTTCTCAAGTCTGAAGGCTAATGATTTAGTAATTATTTTGTAAACACCAATCAACAAGTTGATCGGCCTATAATTTGCTAAGCACTCTGCCCCTTCTTTCTTCGAAATAAGAGCAATGGAAGTTTTGTTGATGCACCTGAGATGCACCCAGCTCTCTTGAAAATCAACTACCACTTGAACGATATATTCCTTTACAATGTTCTAGTAGTGCTGGAAAAAAAAAGGGGGAAAATCATCCAGCCTAGGAGAACACCACCCTCCTAATCTCCTCTTCTATGAACAGACTAGATAAGAAATCTCTCTCCTCGATAGAAATAAAAGGGAGAAGATCCCCTGTAATGGAAGGCCTCTTAAAAGCATGGAAGGTAGGATCAACATGCATTGGATCGGCTGATCCAGTCGATTTTGACATGAGCTGATTCAATCATGTACCCTGCTCCACTGGTCTGGGCCACAATTGTCGGGGTCAGTCCAAGATTGGACCTTTTATTTTAAAAAATAAATGGGGACAATTTAGATTGGCTCAGGATCGATCTGGATCATATTGGATTAGCCAATTTTTGGTTTGGATCTGGTCGCTCCGTGTCCGATCCTTGATTCTTCCTAGCTTGCTTGAAAGAGTTCTCCGAGAAGAGCCTAAAGTAAAAGTCATTGTTGGGATCCGGGTGGGAGGCAGAGAACACAGCGGAAATAAAATCCCGCCCGATGCCCGCAGATCCGTTTCGGAACGAAATGCAATAACCGAAAAAATCAGGAGCGATCGAATTACTATGCACAGATTCAAATCCGCGACTGTGTCGGTTCCGTCGAGGCGATGCCGCTAGCCGCACAAGCGTCCAGCTTCCAGCGGTATCCACGCGATCCTCTGTGATGGTTCATCCTTGCTCCCTTGTCCAGATCAGCGTGCTCACTGAAGATCCCTCGCTGCAACGACGTCCGAAACCCACAGACGATGGATTCCCGACTTTCGGGAATTACGCGCAGTGGAGACAGGAAAGCACCCGGCTCCCTGAGAGGGGCACCCAAAGGAGGAGGAGAGAGAGAGGGGGACTGCCAGCCTTAAGAGCTCCTAGAGCTTGGCCCAGGATTTCTCAACAGCCTGTATTTATATTAAGTCGGCGCGACTTTTCATAAAAGTCTCCGAATTAATATAAATCCCACTTAAGTACCACCGACTGAGAATCTATTTATGTGTAACCCTCTAGGCCCATTAACTAGTATGGTTTTCAGCCCGTTAAGTCCAATAACTATGTATCGACTTTTAGTAATTAATTAATATCTAATATTTAATTAATTATTTAACCGAATTAGCATCTCATGTAAATTCGGTCGGACTTCCGATCAAGTTAGGTGCCAAGCAACACCGCATGATCCCATAAGGTAATGGGGTTCAGCAACCCACTCATGGAACCTATCCATCTACAATTACTCGTGGTTATAATCCTTCATTCGCACAATGCTCTCGAGTCGACTTAGGGTATGGTCAACTATCAAATCCTAGATGGTCAACTCACTTGAATCGGACTTCTAACCAGAGACTCTTGCGGATCTATTCTAGAGCATTCTTTCTCCAGTTATCTGAGAGCGAATGATCATCTATTGAACATACAATCACCTTCGAAGGTCTTCCGCTAGACCCGATCCTTGACTATTAGAGATCCCGTGGATAGGGACTCGTAAGCCAAGGTCAAAGTCCAGAAGTCCACCAACAAGATGTCTTTAGTGTTTCAAGTCTAAGGACCAACCACGCCACTGTGATGATGAATCAAGCTGATTGGCAGTCATGTAAATTACCATTCAGCGATTCATATTAGATCAGTTTAGTGAACTCATTCTCCAATGAGCACCTACAAGTTCTCCACTGTGTCTCCACACAAGTGACTAACGAGATCAGTCACCCTCATCATATGAGTTGGAATAACCTGTGCTAGTCTTCCTAGATATTTGATGTCCTTCTCAAACATCCTACGACTAGGAACAATTAAGAATATATGTTCATAAGTCATTGGTCTCATTATTGTGATCTCATCATAATCCGATGACTATTGCACACACTCAAGGACTTCTTTATGCGTAAGTATAAATACGCCATTTTACATAATGAAATAAATACCATTTATTAGTGAACCAAATTGTAATAGGTGCCTTATGATTGACTTTGAGGACACCTATATCTATCAGTCATGAACATGCTCCCTTAGCTGAGAATCTCCTAAATACACAAGGAATCCATCCCTAAGTACCCTAAGCTTTTCTTCTCCTGCCTGTAAGCCATTTGCTGTAAGTAAGTTGTATTCTTATCCCCCTCTTTAATCAACCTCTCCCTATACCTCTGCTTCCAAAAGATCTCTTTCCTGTTAAGAATCTCATTAAAGTCTGCTCTCAAGTTTATCTTTGCTCACCTTTTCTTTAGCATCTAACAAACCTATTTCTTCTGGGGCATCTAAAGCCTCCAACTGCTCCACAATCCTATCCTTGGCCACCTTACAGGTTTTAGAGGCTTCCCAACTGCTCAAAGTGTGAGACAATCTCTTAAGCTTCTGAACAAGCTTGACCATAGCATTGGGAGCTTGAATATCCTCCTGCCAACTATTAGCAACCATATGAGAAAAGCTTTCCTCTCTCAACCAGTACCTCTCCAATCTGAATGTTGGCTTCCTAGCAGATGAACAACGAGATTTCAATAGAATAGGTTTGTGATGCGACATTGTCCTTTCCAAGCACACCACCTATAGTAGAGGGGAAGTGGTCTTCCCAGTCCATTGATGTAAAGAACCTATCCAGCCTAGAGAGGAAAGGATCTTCCTTGAGATTGGACCAAGTGATGGAGGCATTGGCAATCGCAACATCAACTAGTACTGCTTTTAAAATGAATTCTATGAAATCCTCCATCTCCCTAGGAGGATGAGACCTTCCATTGCCCACCTTAGGTGACTTAATAGCATTAAAGTCCCCTCCTACCCACCACGGCCTCCCAACTTGATGCCAGAAAGCAATGAGATCTTCCCAAGGAACCTTCTTCGCTAAAGTACCCTGCGAACCATAAACACCTGTTAAGTCCCATTGGAAACCATCATTGATATAGCGAAAAGAAAGAGACACTGAACAAGCTCCCACATGTCCTTCCCCATCCACCTCTTTGACTACGTTTTCTTTCCATAGTATCGTAATGCCCCCTACACTCCCTACAACTGGCAAGGTCACCCCTTTGGTAGGCCGATTACCCTCTGACCTCTCTCATAATTGCCTCCACATCCCCTTTTCATTTAGTTTCTTGGAGATAGAACATATTTGGTTTGCATCTCTTAACGAACTCCCTTACAGACCTCATATTCTCCTTCCCACACAACCCTTTATTCCACGTAATAATCCTCATAATGATAACCAATTATAAGACTTCTTCCCCTTCCACTCCCCATCCTTCTTCCCTTCCTTCTCACTTCCTTGCCTTTCCTAAAAGACTTCTTATCCATGGCCGTCTGGGCCAACCCCAGTTGCCACTTCTTCTGGATCTTGAGAAAAAATTTGTCTCACATCCTTCTCAATCCCCTTAAAAGAGCACCCACCTTTGATGCCACCTCTTTCACTTGCTCCTCCGTGAGCTAACTAACCCTAGCCAACATGTCTTTGACATCCTCCTTCCCAGACCACCCCCTCTTCCCCACCTCTCAAAGAGCAAGGAACCAATGACAAGTCTCCCCTATTTAGGAGGCCTTCAACATCTTTTTGCGCGCGAGTACCCTATCTTGGGACACTGCTTGGGGACTCCCTAACACAAGGTCCTAACTTTTGGATAGTGCCGCTATAGCAGCTATCGGTACCCACCTTAGGCCTCTTGAAAGGCCCCTCAAGAATCACCTAGAGAGTACTTCGGTTGTCGTTCCCCTGCATCAATATCCTTTCCACCTGAACCCCACCCCTGGAGAAAGAAAGAAGGGGCAAGATGGAGGCCACCATCACCTCACTGCTTCTTGACAGATGTATCTAAGGCTCCTACAGATGTGCTGAAGAGTGGGGAGAGGGCAGGTGTGGAGACTGAGGCGATTAGGAACCTCCGGGATGGCTTGGCGTGGAGTGGGGACTAGGGTACTCGCGAGGAGAGTCTCTCGAGGCTCCGAACGCCAACGGCCCACCCCCATCACTTGGGAGGCGACGACGACGCCTGCAGAAGTGTTAGGAAGGCTGTTGGAGGCAGTCCAAGAAGCTAGACCTCACTGGGGAGCCACCTGTCATGGCCGATCTATTAGGTGAAGATGAAAGACCCCATTGGGCCGGTCCTCAGGCTTGATAGTGATGGGTAAGTCACTGGTTCTACCTGATAACTTAACCCCCTGCTCGTCCAAAATGCATGTCCAAGCTAGTCCGCTAGTAGCTTCTGCCCGATCTGTCTGACTACTCGCATTTGGTCCATCTACACCCCAGCCAAACTCTCGCCCCCCCCGGTCTAGCCCCTAGTGACTCAAAATTCGAATCACATGCGTGCTGCTCACGTAGGAGGCGATTGTCTTCAACCTTTAAACTTACCCTTCGTTGAAGCCCTAATTTGCTGCTGCCACCAGTCTAAGTGGGTCCCAACACACGTACCCTTACCTTTGCTTCTCCCTTCTAACCACTACCTCTAGCATTGCGGGAACTAAAGCCAATTAGGAGATGCAAACCTCTAAGCTCACCCCGATGAAAGGTGAGATCTTCGGCATCCAAAATCCAACCCCCACCAAGTTGGCGAAGCAGTGGATGAGCTCCGTAAGTAGATTCACTTCTAGTGTTACAAGCGGGGCTCCCACCAACAGCAATCGGACTCCCACTCAGTTGGGTGGCTATAAGTACCCTAGACCGAGAAGCAAGCAATCATACCGCTACCTGCAAGGCTTCCTACACTTATGAGTTTCTATGCTATTTCCTTGGAGGCTTAGACAAGGAGGAAGGCTTTCCCATTAATCCTATGCACAATGTTTTAAAAGTGCCCAGGCAGAGCAAGTTGGCCAATCCCCTTCCTGCCTAGGTGGACTGTCTAGGCAATGAGGCAGGTACCGCAAATCCAAGGGATTTTTCAAACATTTTTTTGAATTTCTTTTATATGTTGTCTGCTAATTGATAATCATATTGACTATAGACATCTTGTATTTACTTATATAAGCATCATAAGGTATCCAATTTAATTGTAAACTTTAATTTGTTGTAAGTTAGTAACTGTGTTTTGAATAATAATATAATATTAAACATGAGAGCTAGTATGCCAACATCTACAAGTACAAAAGGATCCTCTTTAGAGCCCCATGATTGTCATTGGTTGTCATTTTTGTGTATGAGGTAAGTATGTAGCCGCAGTCCTCATGGTTGTTGCAATGGGGCAAATGGGAAAGATAAATAGTCATGTCCTAGGTGCAGACAAAACAAACCTTCTATCATGGCTCTCGTGGGCATGCCATATGAATGAGATGTCTTTATATGAAGGACAATTTACAAAGTCACATATAAGTTGTTGGTGAGGGTATAAAGGTCTTTCAAGAAGAGGATTAGACTTCCAAGTAAAATCTCACAGAAGAAGATGTGTCGGTTTCTACCTAGGTGGGAATGGGGTGTGAGCCGCCTAGGTGGCCAACTTTTAAATCACTGCCTGTGCAACTCCCTCCCTTCACCCAACCGTCTGGCCGAGACCAGCTGATGAAGAGCCTTCCCATTGCCGGTCCCATGCAAAATTTGGCAGAAGCAGCGCCTCGCCATCTCCCTCCTATTCGCTAGCGCTTCCGATTCCCACGTCCTGACCTGAGGGACCCATTCTGGTAGCATAGAACCCTGCACCACCTGCCCTGACCTCGCTGGTGGAGGCTATCCTCCAATCCGTCCGACTAGAACCTCAGTGTATGAACGCCTCTGTTTGCTCGAATCAAGAATAGTAGTGAGTTCCATAAGTTGCTGAGTTTCAATCTCAGTAAAGTTTCTCCTGAAAACCAGATTCCACTGTAAATGTTGACCTGTGTAACACCAGATCATATATCTTCTCCTCAGCTGAAAGTGAAATGGCATAGAGATTAGAAAATCTGTCTGCAAGAGTTTTCTGTTCCAACCAAGGATCTTCCCAGAACTTTGTTGACCGACTATTTCCAATGCAGATTTCAGTCGAACATCTGAGCAGATCCAGTTGTAAAAAATATGTTTCCGGACGAAAGACAGCCCAGCCTCTGTGAATGTCCAAGAGACCATTAAATATTTCCTTGGAGATACTTATATTTTGCTATCTTTCCCCACAAGGACTAATCTTCTCTTTCCAATCATAGCGATTTTACCAAAAGTGCTTTGTTCACACTGTCAATAGGAACTAAACCGGCTTCAACTTCCTCTCCTCCTTGCTTCTGCACAATGATCTCCAATTAATACGACGAAAGCCTTTTCCATCAGGACCCTATGTTTCCAGAACATGCAGATCTAATAGATTCCAATTTATGACATAGACGAATTTAGGAATTCTGAAAGTAGATAAATGCCAGATTTAGAGAGTACTACTTTGGATGAAATCCATTTACTCCAACTGAGATTTCCTTTCCATCCTGCTAGTCAATTCTCAAACTTTTTCCAGTACCATTCCAACCTGAACATCTAATCTTTGTATCTGACAGAGGCAGACCCAAATATTTACTCGGAAAGAATTTTCAATAGATCCCATAATCCAAGCTATGTTGAGTTTTTGCTCTTCAGATAAATTCATGCCAACTAGTTCACTTTTAAGAGGAGTTTTAAACGGACTTTCAAGTTAACAACTTCCTAATCACCTGATGTGGGGAACAAACTGGTATCATCTGTATATTGTAAATGAGTAACCTCCTTTGCTCTCCTCTACCTACTTTGGCTCCTGCGTCATGCTTCATACCTGTCCCTAAATAATAGATAAAAGAGGTGAGAGGGGGTCCCCCTGTCTGATCCCTCTAGAACTACCAAACAACCCTCTAGGGCAACCCTTCACTAGGATAGAAAGTTTATCAGTTCAATACAACGTCTCATCCATAAGATCCACTTGTCTGGAAAACCCATCAGCTGCATTGCGCTATATAAACAAGCCCAGGTGACCTTCTCACAGGCTTTCTCAAAATTAATCTCAAAGATAAAACATTCCTTCTTTCTGATTTTCTGTTCATTAACACATTCCTCAACTGCCATAGAATTGTCAAGAATAAACCTGCCTCTAATAAAAGCTGTTGAAATCTACCAACTTCTCTAAGTCTCAAAGATAAAGCTTGGGTGATGCTTTTGTAGCTCCCCCGGAGCAAGCAAATCAGCCTGTAATAAAAAATACTTTCAGCACAGGGAAAAGTACCACAGATGTAGATTGCAACACCTTAGTACCCCCAGGGTAGATTTCAGATTACTTCACTGCAGCCATTATATCACCTTGATAACCCCAGAAATGCTGATTAAAACCATACAAAATCCTTGGAGACTTGTTAGCATCCATCCAAAAACTGAACTTCTGATTTCTTCCTCCGAGAAAGGCCTAATAATAAACTGTTCATCGTCTGACACAATTGCTTGAAAGAATTACTCTTGATTGAAGGTCTCCATACCTCTTCCTGAAACAGTGCTTTGCAACAATCAATCACTGTGTTAGTCATCTCGTCCTCTTCACTCAATAGTTAATTTCTCCTCCTGCTAGCAACCACATGGAAGAAAGAAGTATATCCCTTCCTTGGGCCAGGTTTCCTAGGCTTTTTTATTCCATTTAATTTCCTTCCTTAGATCCTATCCATGATATTGCCTTTTAGTTTCATCCCATCTCATCTTCGTTCAGCAGGCCTTGATCATTTTTCAGTTCAAAACCTTCAATTTTCTGTGATAGCGCATCTTTTTCTAGCAGCATTGCCGAAAGCTTCCTTATTGTCTTCATTTTTTCTCTAACGGACAAGCACATGTTATTAAAAGCAAGGAGGTTAAGTCGGACAAGGGAAAACAGGCTTCTATTTTGGACGAGTGGACTGATTTGCAGATCCAAGAAAAGGCAGAAATTTTGGGTATAAATATCAAAAATAAGGTGGGTCGGTATGGAAGGCTCTGGAGATTTGTTCAGAAGATCATCAATTGAAGGTTTCTAAGTCTACATGTTCCAGGGAATTGAAGAATCTATTAGAGCAGTCCAGCGATTGTGTTTCAGGAGATATAGTCGCACAGAAAAGGCAGAGCAGGGCTACCAGTAAGAATTTATGAAATTTGTGGCATGGAATGTAAGAGGTCTTAATGCAAATAGGAAGAAGTTAGCCGTCAAGGAGATAGTCAAACGATGCCATGTGGAGATCATCTGTCTGATAGAAACTAAAATGGAATTTCTTGATCAATGGAATTTCTTGATCAAACTATGGTTCTTGGTATTACTGGGTATGCTCAGATTTTGTATTTCAAAGAGCTGATGCCAGCTCAGGAGGCATTTTGTTGGCCTGGGATACAAGTAAATGGGGAGGAAGACTACTGCATTTGGGAGAACATGCTGTTGAATGGTTATGTCTGGATGCTTTCAGGAGTCTATAGTCCCAGCTTTCTTACAGATCGAAGAAATCTTTTTGAAGAATTGATAAAATGTAAACTGCGGCATTCCTTGCCATGGTGTATTATGGGTGACTTTAATGAAATTCGTCGTCCTGAGGAGAGAAATAGGAGGGCCAATGTCTCTAGAGGAATGAAGGAATTTAATTAATGGATAGAAGAGTTGGGTCTGATTGAATTACACCTTAATGGCCAACAATTCACATGGAGTAATTCGTGGGGAAGGCCAACAATGTGTGGAATAGATAGAGTTTTTGTGGAGGATGCTTGGGAGGTGCTGTTTCCACTATCCAGGTTAACAGGCGAACCAAGAACAATCTCTGACCATTCCGCCTTGATAGTTGACACTGGCCAGAATTGAAGAATTAAAAGGCCATTTCAGTTAGAGAAGGTTTCGTTGAAGAATTCCGTACTTTGGTGAAGAATGTTTGGCAGAAGGAGATACCCACACAGGGCGGCATGAAGAAACTGGCTATTAAGATGAAGAAAGCAATTAAACACTGGGTGGAGAATTGGAGGAATAATAGAACTAAGGAGAAGCAGGATATGTTGCATAGCATTAGAATGTTGGGACAGCTGGAGGAACCACAAGTCTTGTCTGTTCAGCAAAAGGCTTCTCTTACTGCATTGAGAATCAAATTTACAGATTGGAACTTGGAAGAGGAAGCTAAGTGGAAGCAAAGATCTAGAATCCAGTGGCTCAAGGAAGGTGATAATGGCACAAGATGTTTTTCATATCATAGCTAATGGAAGAAGCAGACGAAATTTTATTTCCAGAATTAAAATTGATGATAATTGGGTGGGTAGTGAAGAGATAATCAAAGCAGAGATTATTGCTCTACAAATCTCTATTCACAGCTAAACGTAGGTGGCATCCACAGTCGAATTGATATAAATGCTGTAGGATTGAATTTTGAAGATAAATTTCTGTTGAATTCCTCTATCTTGGCTGCGGAAATTGAGGATGCGTTTTTCAGTTTAGGAGGGGACAAGGCACCAGGGCCGCATGGGTTTCCAATGTTTTTATATCAGGTATTTTGGATGTAGTCAGAGCAGATGTGGTGGATGCTGTACGGCAATGGTTTGTCTCTTTCAAAAGGTTGTCAATTTGTAAATCGAACCTTTGTGGTTCTTTTGCCAAAGAAAGAGGAGGTAGTGGAATTGAAAGATTTCCATCAAATCAGTTTATTGAATGGTTCATATAAGCTTTTCACAAAAAGTATTGCCAACAGATTGGGGATGGTCATTGGGAAGTTGATAGAATAAAAAATCAACATGCTTCTGTGCCAGGAACGAAATTATTCCATGCTTTTCTGACTGCCCATTAGGTTTTGTATTCAATGAAGCAGAGTCAGTCTCAGGGAATCCCTGTCAAATTAGACTTTAATATGGCTTACGACAGAGTGTCGTGGAAAGGCCTATTAAATGTTATGAAGCTGCGTGATTTACCACAGGAATGGGTTCATCTCATAAAAGATTGTCCGTCCACTGCAACCTTTTCCATGATCTTTAACAGTGAGGTGGTTGGTTACTTCAAGAGTACGAGAGGATTAAGACAAGAAGATCTCTCTCCTTATCTTTTTATTTTAGTGGCAAATGTATTCGGTAGGATGTGTAAGAAGACAGAATACCAGGGGTGGTTTAATGGTGTTATTGGACATCTTAAAGTATTTCCCATCTGCAGTTTGCAGATGATACACTCATTTTCTGACTAGGAGGGACTGAGCAAATGCAATCTCTTCTTTTTGTTCTAAAGAGCTTTGGGTGCAGCTCTGGTTTGAAAATAAATTTTTGATAAAAGCTCTATACTTGGTGTCAACACGGACGATATATTCATTAATGTGTGCTCATCAATTATTGTTAAAACAAGATATGGACTTTAATCTAGTTAAACTATGAAGCCATTGATAATATTCTTCCTTGTGTTTCTTTAAGATCTGAACTTCCTCAGCTGATAACACATCTTGTTCCCTTTTTCATTTCCAATGAATCAATTTCATGAAGAATCTGCTGCCTAATCTCTCCTGCTCTGCTAAAAGTCTGAACATTTCATTGTTTAATCTTTTGCCTAACCCATTTAAGCTTGTTAGAAAATGACAAGAAAGCCTGATCAGCAGCCAGAGGTTCTGTCCACCATTTAATCACTGCCTCCTTAAACCCTTTGCAAGAGTGCCAGGCCAGGTCATGTCTAAATATTTTCTTGTGTTAATATATATTCCCTGTGCTCAACTGTAAAGGGGTGTGATCTGAAACGGATTTGGGGAGTCCTTTAGCCTGTGCGAGAGGGAAGAGTTTTAACCATTCAGTTGATATATAAATTCTATCAATCCTGGACTGAACCACCTTTTGGTTTCCATTTGACCAAGTGAATTTCTGTTTGGCAATTACAAGTCAAAAAGTTCACAATCCCTAATCCACTGCCCAAACAATTCCATTTCCTTAGTCCATTTGGGACCACCAGACCTTTCCCATGGAAACCTTGCACAGTTGAAATCTCCAAGTGCACACCACCCTTGTGAGAATAACCCGTAGAGTTTATATAACTCTTGGAAAAACAAAACTCTAAGTTGATCATTATTTGGCCCATACACTGCTGAGATCACCTATGAAGTATTATCAGAGCTGTTGTTATGTTTGAATTTCACCAAAAGAGGGGAATCACTCATATGCAAGGAAAACCTGCCATTGTAGATTCATTCCACATCAGTAACTGGCCGCCTTTAGACCCTTCTGCTGGTAGCTAAGCCCATCCAGTCAATCTGTTACCACACATTTTTCTGACAACCTGATCATCAACACTGGCCATTTTTGTTTCCTGAAGGCATAAGAAGTCAACCTTAAAATTTCTGATGTAATCCCTGACCACTCTGAGTTTAATATCACTGTTAAGACCTCTGATATTCCAAGTGATACCTGTCATTGAGACACCACTTTGAATCCCTTCCCTTTGTCTCTATTCCTCTAAGACAGTCCATCACCACATTATTCTTAACAAAATCTAGCTCCCTTCTCCCAATCTTCACTCCTCCCCCTTGTCTTTCCCCTTCGGACTGCTTTATAAAGCATCAAATATCCTCAGATTTTTAATAACACTAATAATCAAATTTCCCCTTCCTTCAAAGAGACCTCTATCTTACTTCCAAATGCAATAATGTTCACTCCACTCTTCTGATTGAACTCTAGGAACAAGATTAGAATCACTATCCTATGGATCAAAAGGAACTAGAGCCCCTGCTGGAATACGATAATCTGCATATCCAGTGGTAAAAAAAGAACCCAAGCAAGCTGGATCCACAACAAAATGTTCACTGGTAACAATAGCCTTGTCTGCTCCCTTTCCAACCACCTACAAAGGCAAGACTTGCCCTGCACAATAGACATCGAAGGGTTTGTCTGCTAATAACAGCCTCGTCTACTAATAACTTTGTTTCTTGTTTTGAGGATGCCATTGGATTATGTACTAGGGTTGAATTTTAGAAATAGGTATTTATTGTATGGACACCAAGTTGAAATCGTATCTTGAAGGGTTCCAGGTTATTTATGTTTAACCTGAGGGCATGTCAAGGACTAATTTAGCTTCTCTGATGCCCTTTATTTAGCAGGGAAACAAGGGACTTAAAATCTAAATGTTTTTAATCTGAAACCCTAGTAGCGAGTGCTTTAAGGAAGACCATTTAACTATTTGAACTAATGTAGAAGCTGTGTTTATCCAGTATCTTGTGTGTGCACTAGTACTGCTCCATGGGGGGCACTTATTTAAGTACATTGTGACAGATATTATATTAACTGGGTTTTACATAGAAACAGGTTAGGGATATTTTACCATGGTTTAGGTGAAGTATACCCAAGTATATAGATGTAAAAAAAATGACTCTGGCCTTTAATGTTGGATAATTTTGGGTCCAACCTGGTTTGGCTAATAAGGTGATTTTAATGTAAAGGTAGCATGAGCTAGAACCTAAATGTATAAATGTACACTGAGTAAATATTTTGGGATAATGGAAGGCTGCTTAGTGTGTTTGGGGAAGTAATATGATTAGCTTAAAATACTAATGCAGAACCCTTACGCACTCCACCCTCTGCTATGTCTTGTTGGAAAAGCTTAAGTAAGCATGAAATTCACTAAGAAGTAGGGGCATACAATAATGGATCAATTCATTCAACAAGATCCGTTCGGATCAGACCAGGATGAATGGGATTGGTCTGACCTCTTGCTCGGATGGTTGACTCCCGACGCCGACAGATTATACATGCCACGTTTCGTGAACAGCTCCAAGAATGAATTGTAATATAGCGCCACGCTGAATAAGTCACTTACTGTAGGAGAGGGTCCGAAGGAGCTCGACCAGCGGGAGAGGTATAAAATGACTCGACTGAAAGGAGAGGGTCCGAAGGAGCTTGACTGAAAGGAGAGGGTCCGAAGGAACTCGACCAGCGGGAGCTTCAATTGCAATCGTCATAATCGGAATATGGCTACTTCCCCTTATTGTAGCGGGGGAGAAGGACTAAGGATCAGTCTAATGGGACAAAGCTTAACACCCTTTATGCCTGCCACAAGACAAGGAAGGAGAAGCAGCATAATCTCTTGCAGCCAGTCTTTATTCTATTTCTCCTGCCCTGTAAGTTGAAGCTTTAGTTGAAGTTGCAGGCCTAAGGGTTAGAGTCATAAGTAAGGTAAGTTCCCCTCGATGTCGTGCTAGACGCCAGGCTAGTTCATCCTTGCAGGCAGTGAAAGAAAGTAAGTGATCTTTTCAAACCGATTTCAATCCACAAGTCTCTTTTCTAAGAGGGTTCTCGAGCTTTTTTCTGTTCCATTCTCGGAGTGGAGTCTTCCTCTTCCAAGTATGCATTATCCGCCTAGCAAGGAGTTGATTATGGTGGACTAGTGGGCTATCTTTATATTCTATCTATATCTTTTTTATAAGTGAAAATGGATAAGCACCTATGAAGGACTACGGAAATATGAATATGCACTTTTTAGTTTCCTCTTGTCTATGCACTTTCTCTCCTGGGAAGTTCATTTTCAATCAGAGCAGGAGTCTCTCCAGCTGTATCGAAGAAGCCTGCTGTATGAAGCTATGGTCTTCCTAGCAACATATTAAAAGATGACTCGATGTCATAGATATGGACTGAAACTTCACGCACAGAGGACCCTATTTTCAACTGTTCCAGGTATTAGTTCAGTCCAAAATCTATGATAAAACTGTGTGTTAAGGGTATAAACACGTGTTGCAAATTAAGTAGGGAATTGCCAAAGTTAGTTTAACCTAGCTAAAGATTGTTCTGAAACCTCTGATGTGGGGGGGAAGGTGATGGCTGAACATCCTAGACAAGGTTATTTGCTTTTGGATGAAGAGGTGACAATGGTAAGGAAGATTATTGATTACTAATTGTTAAGTACCATATGACCAGGTAAAGCCTGATTAAGGATGGTTACACAAGGCAAGGAACGTGGAATCAGATCGAGACATCATATTATCAGGTCCCAGTCCATTCCAGATTGAGATCAGATTTCGCCAACTCTGCCAATCCAAAGGAGGAGAACTGATTCCTAGATATTCTTCATTCTTACTTTTTTTTTTTAAAAAAAAAAAAACGAAAAATTCAAGAAAGTATATGTGACACAACAACTTTCAAATGGGGTCTCAAAGTCGATGGGTAGTTGGGAACTTGGGGGATCTCCTTTCATGGACTAAGATCCTAAATCAAAGACTAGATAGGTTGGATTGTCCTAGGATTGGCCAGTCCAAGTTGGATAGGCCAATCTCAGCCAAGTCCAGGTCATTTTGGTCTATTCTAGGCCAGTTGCACGTGAATTTTCTTATTTTTCTCTATTTTCAGGAGGGGATTAGGTTCCCCCAAAAAATATGATCAGGAGGGCTCAATCCTGCAATTCATGATACTGGGTGACGTAGACTAGAACTCCACCCAAAATTAATCAGACTCAACATAAAAACTATCTAATCTGTGTTAATGATAGAAGAGTAAAACCTGCTGCACCGCCAGACATTATTACATCACCTGGCGGTGCAGCCAGGGTAAAAAAAAAAATGAAAACTTTTTTGGAAGGCCCTGACCCACCCTACCTGACTGTGCAATCCGATCTTGGATCGGACGACCCGAAGAAAGATGAATATTCGAAAATTGACCCAAATGAATAGTAAAAAAACCCCATGGGGCCTTCCAAGATCTTTCATGTTCATTTGGGGTTGATTTTTGAATTTTCATCTTTTTCTGGATCATCCAATCCAAGATCAAATTGTACAATCGGGTAGGGCACCATGGGGACTTCCAAAAAATATTTCAAAATATATTTTTTTTTACCATGGCTGCACCACCAGGCAACGTAATAACGCCTAGCAGTGCAGCAAATCAGACTCATGATAGAGACATGGAAATGCATATAGATGCATATGATCACAACAGCACCTGTATGGTCCTCCATGTTTCAGTGAAAAGTGTGGCTTCTCTAGTTTGTGGTAAAGTGACACTATATACTAGCGGACTCCTCTTATTGTTGGTTCCTTAGGGTTGGGAGACTAAATTCACCCATTTGCTATTTGGATCGCAGTCAAAACCTAGGCCATTCCTTTACAAGAGGACTAGAGTCCAGGTCCTAAGTTTTGATTAACCAATAGGTTGTGGGTGGTGTCTTCACTAATGCACACATACGATCCACTTATGAGTCAGTAAAACAATACAGTGGAGACTCTGTAACCACACCTGCTAAAGATAGGGGTGCAAATAAACAAAGTCGAGGCAAGCTTTGCTTCATTCAACTTGGGCTGTTTATTATCAAGCCGACCTTCTACTAAGCTCAAGTAGAATGGACAATAAATGACACAATTTTCAAGCTCAACTCATTTAATAGTTAAGCATAATTCAAGCTCTTTGAATACTAAATATCTATTTATTTTACCCACTTGTTTGAACTGCTAAATGAATAAAAATAAATAAAAAGAGGTACTTGCCCCATATGCTTACATATTAATTGAGTTATTAACTAGAATATGAATGGATTCTAAGTTAGCTATTGAATAAAAAGAGTGTAGAGCCTTGATGCAACGGTACGGTTGCTCCATTGGCACCTTACCGATTCAAACAACAAACAACCTAAGTAATGCTATGTACAATTGATCTTCCCTAGACTTCCTGTAATTGGAGCCTTATCGCACTGGGCTACTCTTTCTAAGTTATTTACTAAACAAACATGACCATACTACTAAAGAAGAAACATGAACAGAACAAGCATACCTATGCTCAAGCTCAACTCATCTATTAACTGAATTCAAGTGTGGCTTACTTATCTGAAATAGTTAAACATAGCTTTCTATCAAGCAGAATCACCAATTGTTCATCGAGCACATGTATTCACTTTACACCCCTAATAGACTCATCTCTTCGTACAGTGTGGTCAGCGATGTTACTCACTACCTTTATATTATTTCTAGATGTAAATCAATTTATCCTTGGTATAAATTCTTAGTTCCGTCCTACTTGATTCATATATCCTCTTTACCATGCCTGAGTCATGTGTCGCCATAGTTATTGAGCTGCCCTTGTTGTAGTAATGCAGGGTAACAGGGTTGTTAGCATGATAGCTTGGTCATGCTGCATCATGCATGCTGCCTGCCTATGGTAGAAGAAGACCACCAGTTGGGGATACAAATGGCCACTTGATGAAGAATGGCTAACGTAACTAATGGACTCACTAACAATGTAACGACCTGCCATCCTATGACCGGAGACCCGGTCACTAAATGGATGTCGGCCCATTAACTGTAGGTTCATACCAGGATCTTATTCGCACATCTGGAGGAGTAAGCGTTAAACAAGATTAAATATAACATTCACACGGACTACAAGGGGTACAGTGCGCAGGAAGTAAAGTAACAATGTCCGTACACAGTCCAACAATAATTACAAGTCCAACAAATTAATTAAGTACAGGCAGAAATAAAGTACAACAACATCGGGGCATACCCCGGGAACTGAGATAGCTGCTGGTCCGCACACCAAGGAGAACACCACGCGCCGCCACACGCCACAAGATCTCTACCTGAAAACGCAGGGAGTGAGCCACACCAAAATTGGGCTCAGTAGGGATCATCCGATCCCTTGCCTCCCACACACACACCCACAAGTGCAGCAACAAAGATACAGGTAATAAGGCAAGTAAAGATATAACACACTACTCCTAAAATCTCGATGTGAACCAAGTGCATTCGAAATGTAACATGCATATCTCTGAAATCATTCTACCAAGGAGCCTACAACTCACGTCTCGGCAAAACACGCCAACCACGCCTCCGAAAGTGGGAAACACCAACCACACAGCCGTAAGTGGGAAACACCGTCCACACAAGCACAAGTAGGAAACACCGACCCGCTGAGACCAAACAGTAACCCCTCGGATAGCACGCTAGCTACTCCAGCCAAACAGGCTCAGGTGGTTACTCCTTCCCTCAGCATGAGTGACTCTCCGAATGTACCACTCCGACACCGGTACTAGCTGACCCCGGAGTTCACCAGGTGACCCTCTCTCACTAGGCGTCACCCCGCCCACGCCCCCACCGGCGCTGTGCTCACGCCCCCACCAGCACAGGGTGATAAAGCGCTACAATGTCACTCCAGGTCCACAGTAACTCAAAACACCAAAACCCGGCACGGTACGATCCGGTCACGTGAAAAGCCTGCGATCGCACTACACACAACGCAGTGCCATCTGGTCATGAAGAAACCAAGTATACTACAGCATGCACTAACCAACTATCTAGCAGTATGAATACATTTTACTGGCATGAATTAGTGTTGTTCTGTCCTGAATCGCGTCGCCCAAGGCCGACGCCACTCAAGCTCCCTAAACTGGTTCATAAAACAGAGGTCACGGAAATCTGGCCTAAACGGCGTCGACACCAGAGGTCGCCTTTTGAAAGGCGTCGACATCCTCCAACGCCATTCAGCTGATAAATCCAGAATTTCAGGAAAACATTACCCAGGGGATTTCTGCCTTAAAAGGCGTCATGGTTGCCCGACGCCATTCAAATCGCGTCGTCCACCCATGACGTCTTTTAGTCCCAGAATCCCGAGTTGACGGACCCTCAGTCGGGGTGATTTTCTGCCTAAATGGCGTCATGGTGGCCCGACGTCCTTTTGAAAGGCGTCGTCCACCCATGACGTCATTTAGCGCCAGAACCCCTAACCTGACAAACCTCGAACAAGGGGAGGTTTCTGCCCTAAAACACGTCGTACTGCCCCGACGTCCTTCTAAAAGGCGTCAACCAGGCACGACGCCGTTTAGCGCCAGAAACCTAGTTCCCTGGTTCGAACCGAGGGCTTCTCCCTTAACCCCAAAGCCCCGAAAAAGCCTCCAAAACAGAAAGGGAAGAAGGAGAAGTTCACCCCCCACAACCCTATTACAAAACCGCATACATAAACACGGCCATACCCACAAGAACACCCCCTAAACATACTCAATCTAGTCCAAAACACGCCTAGGAAAGCACAAGCAACACAAACAAGGTTCGTCCCCTTACCGGATACTTGAACTCCTCCTGGCTCCGTGTCGCCCAACCGTCGCGCCGCAGACCGCCGCCGGTACCCCCGAGAACGTCGCCACTCCGCCGGGACGTCGGCCGCCGTCCGGAGAATGGAACGCCGCGAAGGAAGTGGTGGTGGCAGAGGTGAGAGGTAGGGAGGCGTTGGAGTGGTGGAAGAGGAAGAAGAGGAAGGAAAAAGGGGAAGAGAGGGGTCGGAGGAGGCGGAGAGGGAGAGGAGAGAGAGTGAGAGGTGAGAAATGAGGGAAAGAAAGGAGGGCTCGCGGGGGTCATCAGAAACTACCTAAAACGCGTCGAGCAAGAAGGACGCCTATCATATGACAGGACGTGCCGTACTGACAGCTGTCTGAAACGCGTCGACCACCACGGACTTCGTTCAGCTGACATGTCAGGCACCGTACTCTGACATCGCAGGGTGGCAGTCTAAATCGCGTCGTCCATAATGGACGCCGTTCAGACGACAAGACAGGGGCCGTACTCTCGCGGCCCGAAACCCGCCCACGTGGCGCCCACGTGGCGCCCACGTGGCGCAACAGCAAATTGCCTAAATGGCGTCCACCTATCAAGACGCCGTTTGAAAGGCGTCGTGATGTGTAGACGTCATTCAGAAGAAATTCTCCAGACCCCCCAAGGTCCGACCCAGGGGATCCGGCCCGAAACCGACCCGAAAACTGAACCCGAAACCTCAGTCCTTACAAACAAACTCAAAGATTAGTAGCAAGCAAATATAGAAATAATAGATGCAACCTAGCACCAAGTAAAGTAGGAAAACCTTGCCGAATAACAGAAGCTTGCAAGTAACCGTATGTAGGAATGATAAATGCAAAATATAAAAGAACTTTATTTTTTAATATAAAAATTTGTTTGGTTTGCAACTTGATGGGGGAAAACTCATTTGGGCCCAAAAGCTGGCCTCAATCCCAAATTCAAGAATGGGCCGAGCGCCATTCGTCTGTACTCGGAGGCCCAGTATCGTATCGAGCCGAGATATATCCGGCCCAATCATCAAACTAAGCTACATTCAGCCCAGTATCGTATCAAGCTGACATGGGTCTGACCCAACTCAGTCAGACACTTATGGGCCTCCGGCTTACTAGCACTGGGGATTGATGGATATAGGTGTCCTCTAAGCCAATCATAAGGCACCTATTTCAATCTGGTTCACTAATAAATGGCATTAAATTCATTATGTAGATTGGCATATTTATATTTGCACATAATGAAGTCTATGAATATGTGCAATAGTCATCAGACTATGATGAGATCATAATAATGAGACTGATGACTTATAAACACATATTCTTAATTGTTCCTAGTCGTAGGATGTTTGAGAAGGACATCAAACATCCGGTTAGACTAGTACAGGTTATTCCAGCTCATATGATGAGGGTGACTGATCTCGTTAGTTACTAGTGTGGAGACACAATGGTAAACCTATAGGTGCTCATTAGGGAATAAGTTTACTGAACTGATCCGACATGAATCGCCGAATGGTAATTTACCTGACTGTCAATCGGCTTGATTCATCGTCACAGTGGCGTGGTTGATCCTTGGACTTGAGACACTAAAGACATCTTGTCGGTGGACTTCTGGACTTTGACCTTGACCTACGAATCCCTATCCACGGGATCTCTAATAGTCAAGGATCGGGTCCAGCGGAAGACCTTCGAAGGTGATTGTGTGTTCAATAAAGGATCGTTCGCTCTCAGGTAACTGGAGAGAGAATGCTGTAGAATAGATCCGCAGGAGTCTCTGGCAAGAGCAGAAATAATATCAGAAAATGAGGTTTTCGAATATTGTAAAGCGGAGTCTGATTCAAGTGAGTTGACAATCTAGGGTTTGACAGTTAACCATATCCTAGGTTAACTCGAGGGCATTGTGCGAACGAAGGATTATATCCACATGGTAACTGTGGACGGACAGGTTCCATGAGTAGGTTGCTGAACCCCATTACCTTCCGGGATCATGCGGTGTTGCTTGGCACCCAACTTGATCAGAAGTCCGACCGAATTTACATGCGATGTCAATTCGGTTAAGTAATTAGTTAATATATAGATATTAATTAATTACAATAAGTCAATAACTAGTTATTGGACTTAACGGACTGAAAACCGGACTGGTAAATGGGCCTAGAGGGTCACACGCAATAAGATTCTCAGTCGGTGGTACATAAGTGGGATTTATATTAACTCGGGGACTTTTGTGAAAAGTCGCGCCGACTTAATATATATACGCGCTGTTGAGAAACCCCGGGCCAAGCTCCAGGATTTCCCCTTGCTGGCCGTCATCCCTCCTTTCTCTCTCCTCCTCTGGGCGTCCCGTTCGAGGCGCCAGAATAGTTTCCGTCTCCGCCGCACGTGATTCCCGAAAGTCGGGAATTCCCGTCGGCGGGATTTCAGCAATCGTTGCGGCGACGGATCTTCAGCGAGCGAGCTGATACGGACGAGGGATCGAGGATGAACCACCGCAGAGGATCGCGTGGATACCGCTGGAGGCCAGACGCTTGTGCGGCTCACGGCATCGCCTCGACGGAACCGAGACGGAAGCGGATTTGAATCCGCACACGGTAATCGGATTACTTCCCGTTATTTTCGGTTATAGTTTTTCGTTCCGAATCGGATCAACGGGCATCGGGTCGGATTAATTTTGTTCTTCGTTTCCGCTGCGTTCTTTGCGTCCCGCCCAGATCCCAACAGGGATATACTCGGAATTTTATCTCAAACTCCTAGGAATAGTCCTACATCGATTGCCACTGGAAAGGAACCCTTCATCCCCCACTATAAAAGGAACACTATTTGCTGTAGTAAAGGTACACAAGCTATTAAGCCTCCATCTCTCTCTCTCTCAATACTAAAGTCTTTCATCAAGTCCCTTGCTAATTTGATCGTTGGAGGGGGTTCCCTTAGGCCGAGACCCAGGATCCTTCCTAACTAGTTCCATCTTTTGGAGCTTCTGCCTTCGTCTCCAACTCGTTCTTGGCTCGGATCCCCCTCGACTTTCGGTCATCTGCTGGTTTTTAGGATTCCACTTCAAGAGTCCGACAGTGATTGCCTCGGCAACATCACTTGGCGCCGTCTGTGGGAAACAAACAGCTATGTCTCATCGACCAGTGACGAGACATCCAACCAAGACGAGACAGAGGTAAGGTAACCCCTGCCCAATCACTCCTCTACGCCGAAGGAGTCCCAGCCAATCTTCCGCAAGGATCAGCCCTCCCAGTGGTACTTAAGCCCGTCGTCCTCAGGGACAACCAAGTGGAAGAACTCTCGCAGCAGGTAGCTACGCTCATGGCTACCGTCACCTCTCTGGCCCTACTACATGACATGGTCTCGGCCATTGCCCAACACATGGGTCTGCTAGATCAATCGGCAAGGCCAGTACCACCCCAGCCACAGTACTACCCAGCCGCTCAGTTTTCAAAGGGGCAGCCATGGCCCTCGCGGGCATTTCCCCCTGAAGGAATCTCGCCTCATGGCGAGCCATATGGACCACAAGGCCATATTCTGCGCACCAGTCACCTACAGACAGAGCCGGACAATGCTTTGTCCGAAACCTACCTTACGGGAGGCGAAGGACGCTCGGCTCCATTACTACTGCAACCCCGGAGCTGAACCGGAGATTGACTGAGATGAGGAAGGAGATACAGCAAATGGTGTCCCGGCCATATGGAGCACCTCTGGCCAGCACGATTCTTAATCAAACCCTAATTCTGGCCACGGAGGTACCTCCCCACTTTAAACTGCCGAAGGGTCCTCTTTACAATGGCCTGACGGACCCAGTCAGCCACTTTCAAAGGTTCAATTCGTACCTTTCGGTCCGAGGGGTTCCTGAGGCAGTTTGTTGTCGTCTTTTCCCCCTCACCTTAGAGAAAATTGCTTCCACTTGGTTTGAAACCTTAGTTCCAAATTTCATCCACTCTTTGGTACAACTGGGTCAACTATTCATTAACCAATTCTATAATGCCACTCGGCAATGCAAGACTTCGACCATTATGCTTGCCATTCGTCAAAAGCCAGCCGAAACACTCCAAGATTACTTCACCAGGTTTCGGACCGAAGCAACCCAAATTCCTAATTCAGATAGTTCCATTTCGGTCTCAGCCATAATCAGTGGCTGCACGGATGAGGGACTT